>OY754977.1:16440032-16951302 GCA_963576475.1 Molanna angustata | reverse complement strand
GACACGGAAGGAGCCTCCACGTAGATTGAGTTTTCAACTTCGGAAAAGCAATCGGGCGTCCCTGGAAACGGCAGAATGCCGGCCAATCCTTCCACCACCGGAGCACCAACCAATATGATGGTGTTCCGGACACGGAAAGTAAGTATTGACGCTATAAATTATTCTACAATATAAAAAAATTGATTATTTTGCTGTTTATAGACTATTGGAGATTACCATCTATCATTTATATCAAAACGCTGAGCAAGATATGTAGGTACCTAACTTCTGTACTTTAACTGTTTCATTGCTTTCACTATTATTTGAAACATAATAAAATATCTGCACATTGAGTCTGTCGCTATCTTTGACAAACTTTTATTAATATTACTTTCCAATTGTTTTTACTGTTACAATGTGTTTATTTCCCATTGTGACGTTATCGTCATCAATGAATAATGTCCTCCAGGTTGTTGACCTTCCATACTCCCAATATCACTACCAGTAAATTATCCAGACGCTTGCCATAATATTTCTTGCTACATGGACAAAATACTCGAGTATTATTTTCTACGAAATGGAAACAGCCGGTCGGTGGTATACGGTTGATTTATATTTGCACGCCTATCTGTCCATTATATTCTCGTCTTTCTGGGCCAATTCTATACTATGGAAGCACCGGCTCATAGATTTATAAAATAAAGCCTTTTTGCTGATGTTAGAGAGTAAAAATGACTGTTTTTATGTGCCACAAATCACTATATTTTACAATGTTTTGATATAAAAGCTACATTAATTTAAAGATTTCTTCAAATTCAATTTCATCATCATCTAAAACACGCGTTTACCCATTGCAGGAAATAGATTGTCTATCTCCTACTCCACTCCTCCCGTTCCTGATCGTTTCCCATCCACTGGGGTCTAACGAATCTTTTGATGTCGTCCATCCATCTGTTAGATGGCCCTTGTGATATTTTATCGCCTCTGTGTCCACTCCAACAGCACTTAATTTATTATATAAAGTCTTGTAATAAGTAGAATTTCTTTCTCTTTCTCTCAGCTTAATTTGCTCATTACTAAGAGTCGTGATTTCCAACAGAATGATGTTCCTTGCACAAACTTTTTCTTCTATAATGTCAGCAACGCATCCAGATAGTCTACTGCCAGTGCCTAGTGACGTCTATAGCAAACCACTTCATCTTCTTGCGCTACTCCTAACGGAGGTTGGCGACCGTCACACCAATCTTATCCCGATCCTGTGCCAACCTTATTATAGACGCTGCATCCGGAATCCTGAACGATTTTTAAGCCTCGATATTCTTTTACACCCCATAATCCGTCTTCTCTCTATCTTTCCCTACATTACAAGTTGTAGAAGGCCATATCTGTAACCACGGAATATGTTACCAAAATATGAGGCTTTGCGTCTCTTAACAGTGGTTAGCAGATCCCTCTCTTTCTCCATAATATTTAGAGCTGTTTCATTGGAGGCTCTGTCTACCCATGAGATGCGCATCAACCTTTTGCATAGCCATATTTCGAATGCTTCAATTTTATTTACTGTTAGACTAAGGGTTGGTGTCACACGATATAGAGTGAATTACGCAAACTGGGGGTACCTGTCTGAATATATATGTGACTGCGGCGTATCCCAGGATGAGAGTCACCTTCTGGTATGCCTACTTATGGGGGAAGGATACACCCCTGGAGACCTGATTATGGCAAACGACAAGGCGATAGCAATCGCCGCATATTGAAGTGGTAGGGTATAAAACAGCCGGACACGTAAAGTAAGTACCTAATTAAGTATTTAATGTTGAGATTTTGAAAGTCCAACCATCCACTTCATACAACAGTCATGGCAACACGTATGTTTAAATATAGGTTTAAATCTCAGTATACACAGCATTTTTTGCATTTTGTAGAAGTTGGATCTCGCCACCTTAAATCTGTTCTTCATTTCGGAATCTGGGTTCCGCTCATCATTCAACCAGCACCCCAAGTATTAAAATATATTTATTTAACACAGCGTAAATTTATGAATTATCTAAAAAAATATTGTTTTCAAAGTCTGGTATAATTTAATGACAAGACTAGTTATCCAGTGAACATCTTTATAGTGTGACAAAATAGCGTTTACTGAACCCATGAAAAATACCTTATAGTTACATATATCTTGAATGCTGCAATTTTATTTATTGTTGAGTACAACCGCTACTTACCATAATAAGGTCTTGCAAGGTGCAGTTGACTGGAATTGAGGGGCAACTGCACATTTGTGCGGTAAAGTAAAGAAGTTTAATTTGTCGATCGACAATTGATTCTTGATAGAACTCCATTATATGTAGATATATTATAATTATAAAATAAAGAAACACTTGATGTTCGTTCGCGATTGGTGCTAGGCACATTGTCAGAAGAATTATTTTATATTAATAATATATTTAGAGAAAAAAATAATCAATACTTTCTCTCAAAAGACAACGATTAGAACCTTATATCAATAACCAGGAAATTCTATCGGAAGAATATATTTATAATTTCTTATTAATTAAGATTTCTTTCTTGAATTTTCTTTTATTTAATGTGTGCAAAAAAGGAAACTAAAGAGAGACTTAGTAATTTGCTATGGTAAATTATATTTTGACTAAAAGGTAGGTTTGTTGATTCACAATATGTCTGATTCGTCCTTTGAAAGTATAAATGATCACAACACCGACGCAAATTTAACATGAATCTCCTTTTATCATTCCAATTAGTGAAACATCTCTATGCTATATCTCATCATATCCTTTCTTTCAAAAATGATGTTTACACAAAGCTGCCGAGTAATTTTCTGTCGTTATATTCCGAATTAATGATTCATTTTCTTTGATAGTGTATATACTACGTGGATACATGGTTGATATCTCATTAGGGTTTTCGTGGGTTTGCTGGTTTTTCGTGTTCACCCCTCTTGTCTTTTTTTTTTTTTTTTTTTTTTTTTTTTTTTTTTTTTTTTTTTAATGGCTTTCGTCACCCGGTGACGTTCTTAGCCAGTTTCAAGTTTTATGTTATACAAATCATTCTAGCGTTACAAATTAAAACACAAATCTCTTTCGAGTAAAAATAAAAATTAATCAAATATACAAATTATTGTTCTTTGCAAAGGCACACACCACTCGAATAACATCTATTGTCGGGTTATATAGCAAAACTGACATCTTTGTAGGCAAAACAACACCCTTCGATACCAAAGTTGCCAAGAAGCGGTCAATATCTCGTATAGATGGGCAACTGAAAAAAACATGGTCAATGTCACTTGTTTCCGCGCCACAGACACAACTCGGAGAATCACGTAAATTAATTTTATATAAATGCGCTGGACAAGTTGTATGACCCGACCTCAAGCGACATATCAGCGTGATTTCCTTTCTAGGTAACCGATAATTGCTAAACCACGGTTCTAAGGGAATCCTTGGCTGGATTGCAGCATATTGTTTTCCTCGTTCGGCAGCTGACTTGGTCCAGAACGCTTGCCATTCCGATCTTTCCTCGGATTTTATTTTTGGGAGAATATCTGTATATGGAATTTTATTACGTTTATGGACACTTGAGGTACAAGCACTCTTCGCCAACGAATCTACTGCTTCGTTTCCTTGGATTCCGCTATGACCTGGAATCCACGCTAAAATGACACGTTGATTATTTTTATGTAATAAATATAGTTGAAATTTTATTTTAAGAGAAAGATAATTCGCTCTTCCTAAAAGCATTGAGGTCTTCAGCTTTAGGAGGCAGCTGAGGGAATCTGTAAAGACTATAGAATTTTGGAGGCGCTCATTATAGATATGGATTAGTGCTTCCAGTAGAGCGGTGCACTCAGCTGTGAAAATAGAGGCATCTGTAGGCAGACTAAATGTTTCCTGTATTTGTAGGGTAGTGTTCAGGAAGGCGCAACCCACGTATTGGGAGTTAACGGATTTAGAACCATCAGTGTAAATCAAATTGAAGCCATCATAGTTAGAAACAAATGAGTTAAAAAGCTGATTCAAAATTTCTGGGTTACTAGAGGCGTAATTATATTTCCTCCACTCTTCATTTAGTTCAATCTCTGGCACCATGATAAGTGATTCGTAGGATGTTTCGTAAACTGGAGAAGAGTACGTTCTTGAGATGGACAGAACCTTATGAGATAGTTTTTCGTAACTTACTATCAGAGAGCACTTTTTTTTGAGGTTGAGAGAAGAGAACGTTAGTTCGTGAAGCATTTTGATCTTTGAGATAAGAGGATGTGATTTAAGGGAAAACATAAGTAGAAAATATTTATCACTTAAAAATTGTCTATGGATGGAAAGAGGTGTTTCTACAGATTCCACCTGAAGTACATTTGACGGTGTAGATTGCATGCAACCAGTGATTAATCGTAGGCACTTATATTGGATACGATCTAACTTTTGCTTTAGGTATTGTGGGAGTGGTTCGATTATTACGGATCCATAATCCATAAGTGACCTAACAAGAGCATTATATAATAGTTTTAAAGTTTTGGGATGGGACCCCCACCAGACACCGGTAGTTGTTTTCATAAGATTATATGCCTTGTTACATCTCTCTACAATTTTATCGATATGCGAATTCCACAGTAATTTATGGTGGAATATAACACCCAAAAACCTAACATCTGTTTGTATGGGGATAGGATGGTTGCCAAGCTTAATTGAAATTTCTGGGACTTTTCTTTTGTTTGTAAAGTTTACCACGTTAGATTTTTCTGGGGAGACTGAAAGATTATTCTCAACAAGCCAGTTTTCTAATAAGACAAGCGAGTTTTGTAAGTCTCGAGCTACCTCAATGGGATCATTTCCTATAGTATAGACTGTAAGATCATCCGCATACTGTATTACGTGCGCTTTGTTATAAAAAATATTTTCTAGATCGTAAGTGTAAACGGCATACAATACAGGACTCAGAACTGACCCCTGAGGAAGGCCCATGAATACCTTGCGCGAACCACACTCTTTACCGTCAAACAGAAAGATTAGGGAACGCTCACTTAGTAATTTTGAGACCATCGTTATTAATTTAGATGGTATCAAAAGTTTACACATTTTGGATATCAAGGTTGGAATGTGGACATGGTCGTAGGCGCCTGCTATGTCCAAAAATGCCGCCACCAAACACTGTTTTTTCGCAAATGTGATTCTTATATCTGTAGCCAAAATGCTCAATGCATCTCGAGTGCTTTTGTCCTTACGGAAACCAAATTGGTATCTTCCAAGGTGTTGCCTATTTTCCAAAAACCAACATAATCAATTTTTTATCAAATTCTCCATAATCTTAGCCAAGCAAGACGATAGTGATATAGGCCTGTAAGATGATGCCAAATTAGGATCTTTTTGAGGCTTAACTATTGGTACCACATATTGCACCCTCCAACTCTCTGGTAAGGATCCTGAATTGAATATTTGATTCAAAAGATTTAGAAAGAATGCCTGGAATTTTGGACTTGAAAATTTTATAAATGAATATGGAATGTTGTCCGGACCCGGTGACGAGTCATTCAGTCCCCCCAAAACGAAATTAAGTTCTGATAGAGTAAATGGATTATTTAGGTTGTTAGAAGGACAATTGTCATAGACAATCCCCTTTTCTGGCAAAGACGGGACGTATGGGGGTGCCAAGTTATCCATAAATTCGAAGATCCAAGAAGATTTCAAAGATGGTATTCGGTTGGGAGAATTGTAGGAAAGTCTGTATTTCCTCACCATATCCCAAACTGTTTTTAAAGAGTTTTCGGGTGAGAGATTATTACAAAACGAGTTCCAACCAGCTTTTTTTTTGTTTTTTAGCAATCTTTTTGTTTGGGCTTCTACATGTTTATATTTAATTAAGTTTTCTATAGATATATTTTTCGTGTAGAGTTTAAGGGCTTTTTTCCTATTAAGAATAGCTTCTGAACACTTAGAATCCCACCAGGGAGCTGGAAGGGGTTTTTTTCTTACAGAAGTCGAATTGAAAGGAACGTGTTTTTTAGCCAAAGTTGTCATAGAATCCACCATCACGTTATACGCACTCCTACAATCGTTCAAAGCCCAGTTAGGAGAAGCCGAAGAGTCATCTACCAAGGAATCCAATTGTTCAACAAAATTGTGAATATTTGCCTTAGGTGAATTTATTCTAAAACGTGGTCTAGCGTTGTTAATAACATTATGGAAAAATTGAAAGTTTTCTATGATGATTGGAAAATGATCACTTCCATTAGTATCCTCCAAAACCCGCCAAGAAAGAGTTGAAGCCAGATTAGGAGAACAAAATGTTAAGTCTACGGCGCTTTTTTTCTGGTTCGGATATGGAAACCTAGTTGCAGTACCGTTATTGAGTAGACAAAGATATGAGTTATCCAGAAAAATATCCATGACATCTTTTCCGTTTCTATCATTTGCGTCGCATCCCCATAAAGTGGAGTGCGCATTAAAATCTCCCATGATAATAATAGGGGATATTAGGGAGGACACAAGATTCGACCACCAGGATATATTAAATTTGTAAGTGGGTTTGCAGTAGGTATATCGATATCACTGTGAGATCATGAAGAATGACGCCACAAATTTGAACAGCATCATCTGGAGGGGTAATGTTTATTCTTGAGTGTGGGATAATTCGATTGATGAGTAAGGCTGCTCCACCCCACCCATCATTACGATCGCATCGATGACAAATATAACCGCTGACACTGAATGTCGACGAAGGCTGTAGCCACACCTCGGAGAGGGCAGCCACAGAGATCGCCTCCGAGTGAAACAAGTTGGTTAAATTAGTCTTATTTTTGGTGATAGATCTACAGTTCCACTGTAGAAGTCGTGGCTTTATCGCTTTCGAGGCCATTTTTATTATAGTTAGTGCTATAGTTTTCATTTGTATCGGCAACGTTGTACGGTGAGTTATTTTGTTATTTTAATACTGAATTTAATTTGTTAATGACTGATATTAATGCTTGTAATGCTAAATCTAGATTAATGTTAGAGTTTTCGTTTCCACCAAGGGCTACGCCATTATTTGTGTTTGAGTACATTTGTTCTCCATGTGGAGATATCAGTAATTCCTTTGGGGCTCTTTCCAATGAGGAAGTTACCCTACTGGCTACAGGAGTTTTAAATTTGAAGACTGTTTTTCTTTGTGAGGTATTTCCATATTGAAAATTAAGTGGAGATGAAAATGTCTTTACTGTTGAAGATGAAGAGTTGAAAGAAGGGACTGAGGTTTGAGTTTTGTCTGCGAAAGATGTTTTGGCTCTTGGAGTTTGTTTTGAAGCTTCAGCGTATGATATACTTTTTTCCGCCATGAGATATTTAATATTTTTTTCTCGTAAAAATACTGGGCAAGAGACGTTCGTGGCTGTATGCAGACCACCGCAGTTTACACAAGTTGGGTTCGTATTAGAGTTGCATTCTTCGCCCACATGTTCCTCTGTACATCTAAAGCACCTTGGCTTCGAACGACAAGCTGTTTTAACATGCCCAAATCTGCAGCACCTAAAGCACTGCACAGTCGGGTATACATACGTATCTACTGATATTCTGTTATAGTTTAAATAAATATGAGGTGGTAGACGTTGTCCCTCTACCGTAATTACCACAGATTGAGATGGAATCCATCTCGGAGTTTCCGATTTTTTATCTTTAAAATTAAGTCTTCTAACTCTAATCACACTACCGCATCCCTCCGGAGTTGAGATATCATGTATTAAGTCATCATCTGACAAGTCGACAGGGATACCTTTAATTACACCCATTCTAGTGACATTGTATGTCGGAATATATATGTTATAATCTTCAGTTAGAGAACATACTGAAAAATCGTTAGCAGCTTTCATTGTAGTAAACTATACTATTATTGTATTACGACCTAAAGATTTGATCCCTCCCTGAATTATGTTTTTTATATTGTGGCGGACTAATGCCTTGCCGAATAAAATGGGGTGTATTGACGTTCCATTTTCACCTTCATTTTTTTTACATTGTACATGGGTTATGAAAGGTCCCATGTCTCTTGCTGTATATAGTGGTTTTTGTATGGAAACGTATCCTTCTGTTTGAGACTTGTGACGTTTCGCACTTTGAGAAGAATGAGGAATTGGTGGCGAAAGAGGTGAACGCTCTCTACGCCGTCCAGCTATAATTTCCACTGTAGGAAGCTTGTCTGGGGGTAATGGAGGAACAGGAGGATCAGGGGGGTCCTTAGTCTCCCCCAACATCATGGCTTATTTTATAAACAAAATATAATTGAAATAATCAAAAGAAAACGAAAATAAATTGTAATGCAATAAACAAAAGGTTTAATAATATTTACACAAATACGAGAAACCGCAAAGTTTTAATAATAAATTATATATTTACTGAGTGAAAAATGGAGTAATGATACACCTTACCGAGTCCGCCCGCTACAGGTAGGTATGTACCGTACCGCTTAGTGCTACTAAAAGTGAAAAAGTAATACTTACCCACCACGGCGAAACAACAGAAAAAAAATAACCAAAAAACACACTTAATTTACCAAAATTAAACAAAAATAATAAAGATATTATTGAAATTAAGGAAGAACACAATAAATTAAGAAAAAAATACTTAATTCAAGTATGAAAACTATTTTTTTTAACCAAAAATAACAAAATATAACAGCGAGAATTCAATACACAGCGCGTCCGTCCGATGCCTCGACACTCTCACCCCTCTTGTCGTTCATTATTATTAAATTTTGAAGTCGCTCTTGATTCGAATCTACCTCTGGGCGTTTACGCCCATTTGTTCAACTGAACAACACCAGATAATAAATAATTCAATAGCTTTTGACTATTGTATAATCATTACGATTAAAGATTAAGAACATCTATCAATGTGGGAATATATTTTGACTCGACTGTTTAAAGTGTCGCGCCGTGACTTAGTGATTAATTTTAACTTAAAGTAAGAAAGCTTCTGTGCGTAGAATTTTCGATATTGCAGTAACAAATTCACATTAATGAAAGAAAAATGTTTTATTCTTCATAATTGAATTTTTCTTTACGGGTTTTTGGTTGCGATTTGCCTCAAATTTCACTCTTACTTTGGATTCTTTCGTTTTAATTGTAAAAATATTATTACCTGTGAATTATATCTTGATTTGTTATTATTAAATTATTTTTTTAAATATATAAATAAATAAATTCAAATACATTAATTGTCCTTTGAGCGTAGGTATTACAAATTTCGGCAACGGCATGTGATAAAAACAAAAATCTGTTTTATATGAAATATGAATTTGATATATAGTGGTAAATTTGAAATTGTACGAACCTATTTTCACAGATCCACGGTTTACAATCACAAAATAAAAACTTTAATATTAATAAAGAAAAATACACAATTATAATTTGGTCAACTAAGAAAGATAATTCTTCGCGGTAGATGTTGGAAACTACGGTGGGGTTTCGAGCATTGCATCGCTTTTTATACCCCCTGGTTGGTGGTCGAATGAGTAAGTGCCGGGTCAATGACCACTCCGGTTCTAGAACGTTTCTCCATATAAGAGTACATCTTACAAAATTACTGTCGCCAATTTTCAACTCCGGTTACTGACTTCGTCCTAGTGCAATTTTATTTATATTTTTATTTTCATTTGGAAAACATACAGCAGTAAACATAAAATCAACATATAAGAACACTTAATCAGTAAAAATACTGTCAAGACAGTTTCCACAATTATTTAAATAAATCAAATAGCACAGACCGGTATGTAGGTACCTACATATTAAAAAAGAAAATAATATTAAAACACATACAAAGCAAAACATATTTGGATATAAAAAGTGGGAATAGGAAATAGGGAGAGGGAAAGGAAGGACAGGGAGAGCAAATCTCATATGCCTACATATGTACAAAAACAGAAATAATGCTGAATAACTCGAAACCACTATTCACTGTCGCAAATCACACGCATTACCTCGCGGCGAAACTGATTAGCAGGTGAGTCAAAAATATTAGTCTGCATCGAAAATAATGCATTAAATCTACGGATGATGCGTGGGATCGTAGCATTCATCCACAAATCAGTTCTACAGTGTGGAACATGTAAGATGTTTGACTGGCGAACTGACCTTCCCAGGATCCGAAAATTCACAAAACTGACAAGCTCAGGCGAGTCAATAGTATCGTTCAAAATTTTATGAAGCATTAATTGGTCGAATAAGGTTCTTCTGGATTCAAGGGTATCATAATTTAAACGGTAACAAGATGTTCTTGCGACGGGTGTTCC
Source organism: Molanna angustata (assembly GCA_963576475.1). Lineage (NCBI taxonomy): Eukaryota > Metazoa > Arthropoda > Insecta > Trichoptera > Molannidae > Molanna > Molanna angustata. Next base: position 16,941,051 of record OY754977.1, on the reverse strand, counting down.
TATCCATCGTAAAGACATCTTCTTTCCCCTTAGCGCTTTTGTCCCGTTTCTATCGAGGTACGCTTTGACCATGATCCTGGAATTGGCGAGTCTGGTTATTACATTGAAGCGACTGCCATCTGACCTTCGCAACCCTTAGAAAGGGGAACCAGACAAATTGGATCATGGCTACACTTAGCTAGTGATATAAATCCGCACATAGATTAGAGGTGCGTGCCCCGCCCGGATTTGAACCGTCGACCTCACACATGTGAGGCAACGACCTTACCGTTGGGCTATCACCGCTCTTAGTCGTAAAGACATCAATATCTTAAATTATTTAATCAAAATAAACACACCGATGTCTTATGTGGTTAAAATCAATTCGTTGTGATTGTTTCCAGAATCTTCCATGAAACTACGAGTACAGTAGCTAGTTTTAAAGGAGTTGAAGATTAACAACTAAGGTTCCATACGCCCACGGAGTAGACGAGTGATGGTAGGTCTAACCCAACAAATAAGGGAATTCCAAAAGACTCCTCTAAATCTCCAGGCGACAGGAACGATATTTCTTTGAACTCTTTAATCCAACTTTAATTATATCGCATCATTAGTCTCGCAAGTTTCAGACTAACATAAATTTACCTAACAACTCTAGTGTCTAAATTACATTCTTGAAAAATTACTCGATAGGTAAATGCTTATTCCTTTGAGTTAATTAGACCCGAGAAACGATTTTTACATTAAATAAAAAAAAATACCAAAACTATAATATAAATAGGCGTAAACCCGGTTGTCGAAGAAATGAGAGCGAAAGAAGGAATTTCGAATACGTGAGAGCGAAAAAGGATTATCAGTTGATTATTATTGAGTACCCTTATCAACAAAATATTTCATACTATATATAATGTTTTATCATTTGCCAACTTACATAATATATGGAAAATTTTCGAATATCCGAAAAGTTTATATTTATACAACATTTATAATGTTCGAATAGTTGAATTTTCGAATATTTGGAAGCAATAATTTCGACACATCCACAGTAAAAGATACGTGAATTTATACTTTGAATGTTTCTTGGTTTTAGCTATACTTATTATACAAAAAATAATGTACTTTCGTCTTTCATTTTTAAAGTAGATTTATGATTTCTCAACCTTCATAATTCTTTCTTTTAATGTCTGTACCAACGTATATCAAGATAGGAGAATGAGGCCGGGCTTTACATAAATTGTGTACATTCCTTTGCGAAAATATCTCCTTTTTTTACGGATATATCCAGCTGGGATATCCTTTATGTGGACGATATTTGAATGACACGACCTTCATTATTTACGATCGAAAAGCCTGCTTCATTCCTCACAATTACTTTAGTCAAGGTAGCCAAGTAATAAAAAGACTAATATAACTTGTTAAAATATTCCTACATACTTATTAGAGCCCGCTGCTAAAATATATTTTATAAAGTAAGGAAAGAGTCATATATCACCAATACTTAAAATATTACTAGGTTTTAACTGCTCCATTCGTTAAACCGATAATTTATTTCAATCGTGGTTCTCCTTTATTCTCAAGTCGACAAAAACTTCAATTATTTGAATCGCTCTTCTGTTGATGAATGTTGACATTCAATAATTCCTTGAAAAGCTAAAACGGAAGCTTGTCCAAAAGATTAGGTAGACAACTGTCGATTTGTTCAAGAGAAATATATTCTCGACAAAAAGAAATAACAGATCGATAAAGTTTCTGGCCAAGATCCGCGAGATTTTGTATGGCCAGGTGCACATTTTTCATGGTTTTTCAAAATTGAATTAAAAAAAAAACACCAACTTGAGGCTTCGCAGCATATATATTGTATTTAAATGCATTAACTCAGAATTGGGAGTAGAATATTGGCAGTGTTATTTATAAACGTGATTCAAATACTGAACTAAGGCTGAACCCAATTTTGACCAAGAGTTGAACCGTGATTCAACTCAAATGTCAAATTGAACACGCGAAGGGGGTAGTTTCAACACTGATTTAACTTGTCATTTCACAATTTTAAAGTACCTATGACCACTAGATATGAGTAAAACATAAAAAGCGATTAAATCCATAAGAATTTTCGATTTCCTTTGAATTCAAATAAAAATATGGTCATGTTCTATATGGTCATGACGACTAACTCAACAAAACTAAATTGGGTGATGTCAAATTAAATAGAGCTCAAAATTAAGATCAGTCAGAATGTTTTCAGTAAGGATATTTGAAAAGATAAAAAATATTATTAGTCTCCAGAATGTGCTGCTGTTTGGCACTTTAAATACAGTGTAATTTTTTAGAGTTCTCCGGACACTTATGTTCTTCGTTTGATCTTTCAGAGATTTGCAAGAGGCCTTTATTAGTCTCCGTAAGCATAACGTGTGGTAGCGGAGGTAGAACAGTCTCCAGAATGTGGCAACTTGATATTGGGTGCGTGTTCAATTGATATTTGGCATAGTACAGATAGAGCCTTTTGGTTACAAAAATAAATTAATAATGTTTCATTTAATGTAAAAGGACTGATGCTTTCATTGTTAACAAACACATTTCTTAAAAGATAGCGTTACAAAAGTTTCTTCGTCATTTCATAGATGGCGATGGTATTTTGAGCTTATTTTCAAACGAACAGATTTTCATGATTAAAATATATATATTATTTTCAAAAATTGGATTCACTGGGAACTCAACAAGAATATAATAATTGGTGAACGTTGCGCAAGCGCATGAAGTTATTACGTTAACGAGCCGATGACAGGTTGAAGGCCCTGTAGGTGCCTTAAGATACTGGTTCTCCTATAATATTCCAACTTCGTCTCTATTGAGATGTTAAAAGTTTTTGAGGCTCTGAACGACTTGGCTCCACACTACACTTAAGAACTGTGTCAAAAGAATGTTCAATCACGAAGACAGCTTACATTGAGATCATCTGGATTACTACCAACTCTTTAAAAGAATTGGACAGAGTCAATAAGGCGACTTACTGTGATCGCGGTTTCAGGGTGAACGGGAATTTAAAGTGAAATAAATTGCCGTTTGACATACGTGGAGCTCAGAGCTTGGGTAGATTTAGATAGATTTAGATATAAGAGATTAAGATAATTTATTAATTATAATAATATTGATAATATTAATTATTAAAAAAAAACGGTGATTATGAATACATGTAGAATCGTTAAAGATTTTTTAAACGTTAATATTCGGGAATCAGTAGGGTTGTTAGGTAGTATAGAGACCTCCTCAGAGCCTAATCCTTTGATATGTTAAGTATCTGGTTGGGTGAACTATTCCCAATTGAAAGCTTGATGATGCGTTTGTTGCATTTATATATATATATATACATATATATATATATATATATATATATATATATATATATATATATATATATATATATATATATATATATATATATATATATATATATATATATATATATATATATATATATATATATATATATATATATATATATATATATATATATATATATATATATATATATATATATATATATATATATATATATATATATATATATATATATATATATATATATATATATATATATATATATATATATATATATATATATATATATATATATATATATATATATATATATATATATATATATATATATATATATATATATATATATATATATATATATATATATATATATATATATATATATATATATATATATATATATATATATATATATATATATATATATATATATATATATATATATATATATATATATATATATATATATATATATATATATATATATATATATATATATATATATATATATATATATATATATATATATTATAATATTTTTATCTCGGTTTTCCCGTGTCAGTAGGTCTTGACTAAGACCATTTGTCTTCCGACGTTTCGCCTGAATATCACCAGGCATTTTCATAATAAACAAAGCATTAAAGAGTCCAAAAACAGTGAAAGAAAAATCCAATGAAACACCATTATCAACAGCCCGACTACCATATATCAAAGGCGTCTAAAAACATCTCTTTTACAGAATAAACCGATAAATGATATCAAATATGTTTGATGTCTTTTGAAATTCGAATTAATAGACCCGATTAGTTTAATTAAGGACATTGAAAAAGTTAACAATTGAAATAAAACAAAGTTCGAAACGAGATATTTTCGCTCGTTTTCAAATCCCGTTTTGAGGTTCATCATATTATTATGTGTGTATGTATTTTAAAAATACCATCATAAATTTAATCCGATTCATTGATCAAAAGATTTCGGGAGCTGAGATTTAAGTATAGCCGCTGATGGGTGAAAATAGTTGAGGGAAAATAATTTAATTATAAACGTATCTATATAATTTGAATTCGGGGATTTATTCAGATCGGTGTTTTTTTATCAAGATCAAAACAGATTAATTTTAATTGATACAGTTGAAAGGTTGGATTGATCAGAGGGTGGAATTTGACCACTGGATTCCTCCTGGGTAAGGTATCGATCAGATATTAGGTAAGTACCTAAGGTATGAGGGTACAGATGAAAGAGGAGATTATTTTTTTTTTACTTTTCAAGTTGTGTTGCATATCAATTTTTAGATCGTATTTTTATAACTCAGTATTAGCTGTGGGTATAGAAAAGTGTTCTCACTCTTTTCTATAATGATCATTTTCGAGTGAGCCGGGTAAGGTTTCTCGTAAGAGCCGGGTAGTCGAAAATAGGCAACAATAACATCTCACACACTTTAGCAATAAGTTTCACCCCACATTATGAATTGTGCCTTTAATGTGAGACGAAACTGCAAAGCTGCTCATGTTGATCGAGATTAGATTCAGACTAAAATTAATGACAATTTCATACGTTACGGAATTTTATTGTTTGCTTGTAGATTAAAAATAATAATAAATAGTTTTTATCTTAGTTCGTGAACAGGGGGGTGCAATGCTACACAAACTATATTATACATAGAGACGAAGTTGGAATATTTATTGTAGGAGAACTGGGAAATCAAGGCACCTACAACCTTATATACATCACACAAAATTATACATAAAAATAAAAAGCATTACAGAAAAAAATAATAAAGGAAAAAGAAAAGAATAACGCGCCAATATTCAAACCAAAAAAAAAATATATATAACCGTTTATACGTAACCATAAAAAAACTATAGAAACTCAGATGATATAATTTAACCGAAAATTAAATAATATATACTTACCTATAATACCTGTTAGTTGCCCGAGAAGCAATATTAAATAAATAAATAAATAAATAAATAAATAAATAAATAAATTAATTAATAAATAAATAAGTAAATAAATAAATAAATAAATAATTAAATAATTAAATAAATAAATATATAAATAATTAAACAAAAAATAAATGAATAAATAAATAAATGAATAAATGAATAAATAACTAAATAAATGAATAAATAAATAAATAAATAAATAAAAAATCAATTAAGTATTATTCAGATTGATATTTGATAATGATCGAGTAATACTAATGTATATATTTTTAAGATTCAGCCAAGATTGGTGTGTGGGAACACACACAAGTGATGTGCCTCATTTTATAGGTTGATGCACACCTGTCGTTGGTCACTCCACATTTTATGGTATGCCGCGATGGTATTTTGTATGTATGAAAGGTAGTTTGACTTGTACGGTTGAGTTTTAATTCAAACAATATTTTGAGTTTAATAAAAATGTTTTAATAAAAGAAAAAGTTACTATACATTGTATGATAAGAGGGTTATTTTTTAGTATAACTAATAATATCGTCGTAATAAAACTTCATATTAATTTAGTGTTGACACATATGTATATATAAAAATATTCCTATTTTACTTAACTACCTTACAATATAATGGTCTCTTCTATGAGTCAATTTTGACTTATTTATCGTCCGCGCAGTCACCGTGATAGTTTACAGACCATATGTAAGCACAGACCCATGTAAAGGAAAATGATAGGCGTAAGTCAAAGAGACAGAATAAGAAACGGAGAAATCAAAAGATGAGGAAAAAGTTGTCGATATCATGGATCGAGTTGCAAAATTCAAATGGCAAAGGGCGGGTCCTATTGCCAGAGATGAAATGGATAGATGAGCACCCAAAATTCTGAAATAGAGACCATGAGATATGAAAAGGGAAATAGGACGGCCTCAGAAAAGGTGGGTCGATGATATTGTCCCTGTCGCTGGAAAGAAATGGGCCGAAAAAGCTCAAAAAAAGACGAATTTATTTATTTTTATATATTTATATCCAAAAACATAGAGTAGGTACCTATATATAAGATAGAAAATAATTTAAGGTAATATGAGCATATACATACATAGTAGACATACAAAGTAAATATAAGTTATTTCATTTCTAATACATATTATTTTATTATTTCACTAGTGCTTACATAGTTTTAGGTATCTCTTTGTTGGTATCTTTTGTAACTAGCCCCCTCACTATGCATAGCCTGTGCTAAGGTAAGCTAGTTTAATGTTACTGTCTATTATGTTGTTTATGTATTTATTCATACATTTACATATAATATAAGTACATGTAAATACATACGCATTCAAACATATGCATCTTTCTTTTTCTCTTTCTAAACACAATATTTCAGTTTAAGTCATGCACACACAACGAAAAAAACACAATATTTCAGTTTAAGTCATGCACACACAACGAAAATCAAAAAATAAATAATTTGTTGAAAAAAATTTATTGATTGAATTTTTTTTTTTAATTCTCTTTTTATTTAAATTTTTGGTTTCTAGCCACTCACTAGGCACAGCCTGTGCTAAGGTGAGCTAGTTTAATGTTATTGTCTATTCAAATGAATTAAAGCAGATAAAAGAATTTAAAAAATTTAAACATAAATTAAAATTGCACTTAACTTTCTAAAATAGTAGTTTTCGATTTTGTTGTTTTGATTTGTTTCAATTTCCAGTATTTTCTTTTTTTATTTTTGAGTATGTGTTTTGATATATTTGAATCGTCTATAATTCTATATTACTCATTACTCTCCACACTATGGAATAGGGGAGAGTCATGATTTCGCAAAATTTAAGCGTATTTTTTTTACATCAATTTCTCAATGGGTATCATGTAGAGAATGCACACTATGAGTTTCGTCGTGATGTGTTTGTGTGTATGGCGTATACGCTGTACGCCGTACGCCGTACGCCGTACGCCGTAGCATTTATCTTTTTTGTGTCCTCTCTACAGCCCAAACTATAAGTCTGATCGACTTCATATTAACATCATATGTGTAAAGTGCAAAGACCTAGAGCTGATTAGTTTTCCATAGACAACTTTTGATTTCTTCTCTATGAATTCATCATTTACGTTGTTTTTTTTTGTGTCCTCTCTGCAGCCCAAACTATAAGTCCGATTGACTTCATATTGATATCACATGTGTTAAGTCCATAAACTTAGAGCTGATTAGTTTTCCATAGACAACGGTTCATTTTTTCCCAATGTTTCTTTATGATTTCATCTATTAAAACTGAAAAAATGCTCTCACGACCTGGAAATTAGAGATATTTTAATTTGGTTTCAACTATTTATACAACACCAAGAATCTTCATAAAATTGTATTCAAAGTTGGTCAATGTTAAAAGAAAAATATTCAACGGTTTCAAAAATTATATTTTATTTAATGGATATTTGTATGAAACTTATATGTAACAAGAGAATTTTTTTATATTTGGCAATGATCAGTTCATTGATTTCATATTGATAGAAGAATATTAATAGCTTGAACTTAGAACTGATTAGCTTTTCATAGATATCATATAATTTCTTCATATGATATCACGTGTAAACATTGTCAAAATGCTCTAACGCTCTTTGAAACAAAATTTATCTGCTTTTTTCAAAATATTTCATACAACATAAGCAGTCTTCACTATACTGCATTAATAGTTTGTCTATCTTAACATAAAAATATACTATCGGAAGAAAATTTATATTCCTGGTAGTAACATTTAGTATGAATAAAAATGTAATTAGATAAATTTCTATGTATGGAAACGTTTAGTAATTTGATTTCATGTTATAATGTAAAGAGCTTGAACATAGAACTGATTAGCTTTCCATAAATAACAAAAAAAATCTTCATATGATATCACCTGTCAAAATTTGGAAAATGCTCTCGCGTTCTTTAGAACAAAATTTATCTGCTTTTTTTAAAATATTTCATACAACATAAGCATTCTTCACTATACTGCATTAATAGTTTGTTTATCTTAACATAAAAATATACTATCGGAAGAAAATTTATATTCCTGATAGTAACATTTAGTATGAATAATAATGTAATTAGATAAATTTCTATGTATGGAAAAGTTCAGTAATTTGATTTCATGTTATAATGTAAAGAGCTTGAACATAGAACTGATTAGCTTTCCATAAATAACAAAAAAAATCTTCATATAATATCACGTGTCAAAATTTTGAAAATGCTCTCGCGTTCTTTAAAACAAAATTTATCTGCTTTTTTTAAAATATTTCATACAACATAAGCATTCTTCACTATACTGCATTAATATTTTGTTTATCTTAACATAAAAATATACTATCGGAAGAAAATTTATATTCCTGGTAGTAACATTTAGTATGAATAAAAATGTAATTAGATAAATTTCTATGTATGGAAACGTGTAGTAATTTGATTTCATGTTATAATGTAAAGAGCTTGAACATAGAACTGATTAGCTTTCCATAAATAACAAAAAAAATCTTCATATGATATCACCTGTCAAAATTTGGAAAATGCTCTCGCGTTCTTTAGAACAAAATTTATCTGCTTTTTTTAAAATATTTCATACAACATAAGCATTCTACACCATACTGCATTAAAAGTTTGTCTATCTTATCATAAAAATATACTATCGGAAGAAAATTTATATTCCTGATAGTAACATTTAGTATGAATAATAATGTAATTAGATAAATTTCTATGTATGGAAAAGTTCAGTAATTTGATTTCATGTTATAATGTAAAGAGCTTGAACATAGAACTGATAAGTTTTCCATAAATAACAAAAAAAATCTTCATATAATATCACGTGTCAAAATTTTGAAAATGCTCTCGCGTTCTTTAAAACAAAATTTATCTGCTTTTTTTAAAATATTTCATACAACATAAGCATTCTTCACTATACTGCATTAATAGTTTGTTTATCTTAACATAAAAATATACTATCGGAAGAAAATTTATATTCCTGATAGTAACATTTAGTATGAATAAAAATGTAATTAGATAAATTTCTATGTATGGAAACGTGTAGTAATTTGATTTCATGATATAATGTAAAGAGCTTGAACATAGAACTGATTAGCTTTCCATAAATAACAAAAAAATTCTTCATATGATATCACCTGTCAAAATTTGAAAAATGCTCTCGCGTTCTTTAAAACAAAATTTATCTGCTTTTTTTAAAATATTTCATACAACATAAGCATTCTACACCATACTGCATTAAAAGTTTGTCTATCTTATCATAAAAATATACTATCGGAAGAAAAATTATATACTAGAAAAAACAGTTTATTATTATTACTCTCCACACTATGGAATAGGGGAGAGTCATGATTTCGCAAAATTTAAGCGTATTTTTTTTACATCAATTTCTCAATGGGTATCATGTAGAGAATGCACACTATGAGTTTCGTCGTGATGTGTTTGTGTGTATGGCGTATACGCTGTACGCCGTACGCCGTACGCCGTACGCCGTACGCCGTAGCATTTATCTTTTTTGTGTCCTCTCTACAGCCCAAACTATAAGTCTGATCGACTTCATATTAACATCATATGTGTAAAGTGCAAAGACCTAGAGCTGATTAGTTTTCCATAGACAACTTTTGATTTCTTCTCTATGAATTCATCATTTACGTTGTTTTTTTTTTGTGTCCTCTCTGCAGCCCAAACTATAAGTCCGATTGACTTCATATTGATATCACATGTGTTAAGTCCATAAACTTAGAGCTGATTAGTTTTCCATAGACAACGGTTCATTTTTTCCCAATGTTTCTTTATGATTTCATCTATTAAAACTGAAAAAATGCTCTCACGACCTGGAAATTAGAGATATTTTAATTTGGTTTCAACTATTTATACAACACCAAGAATCTTCATAAAATTGTATTCAAAGTTGGTCAATGTTAAAAGAAAAATATTCAACGGTTTCAAAAATTATATTTTATTTAATGGATATTTGTATGAAACTTATATGTAACAAGAGAATTTTTTTATATTTGGCAATGATCAGTTCATTGATTTCATATTGATAGAAGAATATTAATAGCTTGAACTTAGAACTGATTAGCTTTTCATAGATATCATATAATTTCTTCATATGATATCACGTGTAAACATTGTCAAAATGCTCTAACGCTCTTTGAAACAAAATTTATCTGCTTTTTTTAAAATATTTCATACAACATAAGCAGTCTTCACTATACTGCATTAATAGTTTGTCTATCTTAACATAAAAATATACTATCGGAAGAAAATTTATATTCCTGGTAGTAACATTTAGTATGAATAAAAATGTAATTAGATAAATTTCTATGTATGGAAACGTTTAGTAATTTGATTTCATGTTATAATGTAAAGAGCTTGAACATAGAACTGATTAGCTTTCCATAAATAACAAAAAAAATCTTCATATGATATCACCTGTCAAAATTTGGAAAATGCTCTCGCGTTCTTTAGAACAAAATTTATCTGCTTTTTTTAAAATATTTCATACAATATAAGCATTCTTCACTATACTGCATTAATAGTTTGTTTATCTTAACATAAAAATATACTATCGGAAGAAAATTTATATTCCTGATAGTAACATTTAGTATGAATAATAATGTAATTAGATAAATTTCTATGTATGGAAAAGTTCAGTAATTTGATTTCATGTTATAATGTAAAGAGCTTGAACATAGAACTGATTAGCTTTCCATAAATAACAAAAAAAATCTTCATATAATATCACGTGTCAAAATTTTGAAAATGCTCTCGCGTTCTTTAAAACAAAATTTATCTGCTTTTTTTAAAATATTTCATACAACATAAGCATTCTTCACTATACTGCATTAATATTTTGTTTATCTTAACATAAAAATATACTATCGGAAGAAAATTTATATTCCTGGTAGTAACATTTAGTATGAATAAAAATGTAATTAGATAAATTTCTATGTATGGAAAAGTTCAGTAATTTGATTTCATGTTATAATGTAAAGAGCTTGAACATAGAACTGATTAGCTTTCCATAAATAACAAAAAAAATCTTCATATGATATCACCTGTCAAAATTTGGAAAATGCTCTCGCGTTCTTTAGAACAAAATTTATCTGCTTTTTTTAAAATATTTCATACAACATAAGCATTCTACACCATACTGCATTAAAAGTTTGTCTATCTTATCATAAAAATATACTATCGGAAGAAAATTTATATTCCTGATAGTAACATTTAGTATGAATAATAATGTAATTAGATAAATTTCTATGTATGGAAAAGTTCAGTAATTTGATTTCATGTTATAATGTAAAGAGCTTGAACATAGAACTGATTAGTTTTCCATAAATAACAAAAAAAATCTTCATATAATATCACGTGTCAAAATTTTGAAAATGCTCTCGCGTTCTTTAAAACAAAATTTATCTGCTTTTTTTAAAATATTTCATACAACATAAGCATTCTTCACTATACTGCATTAATAGTTTGTTTATCTTAACATAAAAATATACTATCGGAAGAAAATTTATATTCCTGATAGTAACATTTAGTATGAATAAAAATGTAATTAGATAAATTTCTATGTATGGAAACGTGTAGTAATTTGATTTCATGATATAATGTAAAGAGCTTGAACATAGAACTGATTAGCTTTCCATAAATAACAAAAAAATTCTTCATATGATATCACCTGTCAAAATTTGAAAAATGCTCTCGCGTTCTTTAAAACAAAATTTATCTGCTTTTTTTAAAATATTTCATACAACATAAGCATTCTTCACTATACTGCATTAATAGTTTGTCTATCTTAACATAAAAATATACTATCGGAAGAAAATTTATATTCCTGGTAGTAACATTTAGTATGAATAAAAATGTAATTAGATAAATTTCTATGTATGGAAAAGTTCAGTAATTTGATTTCATGTTATAATGTAAAGAGCTTGAACATAGAACTGATTAGCTTTCCATAAATAACAAAAAATTTCTTCATATGATATCACCTGTCAAAATTTGGAAAATGCTTTCGCGTCCTTTAAAACAAAATTTATCTGCTTTTATTAAAATATTTCATACAACATAAGCATTCTACACCATACTGCAATAATAGTTTGTCTATCTTAACATAAAAATATACTGTCGATAGAAAATTTATTTTCCTGGTAGTAAAATTTAGTATGAATAAAAATGTATATAATAAGATAAATTTCTTATGTATGGAAAAGTTCAGTAATTTGATTTCATGTTATAATGTAAAGAGCTTGAACATCGAACTGATTAGCTTTTCATAAATAACAAAAATTTCTTCATATGATATTACGTGTCAAAATTGTCAAAATGCTCTAACGTCCTTTAAAACAAAATTTATCTGCTTTTATTAAAATATTTCATACAACATTAGAATTCTTCACCATACTGCATTAATAGTTTGTCTATCTTAACATGAAAATATACTATCGTTAGAAAATTTATATTCTTGGTAGTAAAATTTAGAATGAATAAAATATTTCATTGTCAATATTTGTGGTGTGGAGAGTTTAGTGTTGGCCACAACCCACTCGTTTTTCAATTATTTTCATGTTTTTCTTTTTTTTGGTTTGAATATGTATTCTGATATGTTTTCTAATTTGAGTATTCTTCTTTTTCATTTATTTTCTACCTTTTTATGATGTTTATTTGATTTTTTTTTTGTTCATGTATGATTTGATTTAAATACTTTTACTTTTATGTTGACTTTGCTTTGTATTGATATTTTTTATTTTGTTATAAGTGCTTCCCTCATCAAGCACAAGATTGTAATCTTTTTGATGAGGTACTGCAGGGAAAAATATGTTAGAATATTATTACAAGTGAATTTATATATTGATTTGTATTATAAAATATATTAAAAATAAAATAAAATAAAATAATAAATAAATAATATGTAGTAGTGCATTTAACATTTAATTTGGTAGAATTATTTCCTTCAGGATTTTTTCAACTATTTCATATACCCATCTTAGTGATTTTTTAAATTATTTTGTATTTATGATGTTTTTTATATTTGTTGGTAAGCAATTGAAAAGTTTTGTTGAAAAATATCGAACGCTACGTTGTCCAAAAGTTGTTTTAATATAATATGGTATATTTATATTGTTGAGAGCTAGTATATTGGTCTTCTATTTTTAGCTTGTATAATAGTAGATTTTTTGCATATATTTTTGTAATTATTGGATCTTTGAATTAAGTAAAAATCTCTTCAGTATTTGTTCGAACCTACTTTAAGTATAACTTTTATGATAGATTTTGGGCTATATCTATTTTCTTTATTATTGTTGGTGTTGCACTTCCCCATCCAATTATTCTAAATGAAATTATTCTTTGTCATGAAATTATTTTATTGAATAAATTATATTATTTGTTTGATAAATGGACTTTAATTGAATATGTACTTATTTCAAGTTAACAAATACTTGAATTTTTTTATAATTCACTTTTCAGTATTTTCCGACGAACATCTAGGGAAATTATATCTTCCGTTACAAATCGTCGCTTTAAAATTTCTCGTTTCGTTCAAATTGATGATACATTCCTAAGAGGACCTTGACTTATGAACTTTTTTCAAACTTGAGACCAAAACAGGAAGCAATTTTTGTTACAGATTGGTAACTACTATATTATTTGTGGGGGTATCAGTGAATGTAAAAGCTCGGGGGGCGCTCTTTCATTAATAAATGTCATTTGAAATACATTAAGGGCTGAAAGTGTTATCAAACAATTTATAATTGTGAGACACGTTATAAAGTCGTTTGTGGAGTCTTGTCATCGTAAAACTTTTCTCATTATGGGAATCTGCCTAAGTGTGAGGCCGACCCACCAAATTGACTAACAACGCGTCGTAAATAAAATTACTGTGTGCGGAAGAGGAAAAATATACAAACGTGTAGTAATTGAGGAAATCGTTGCTCAACAGTGGATATCTTTGATATAATTTATTATGCGGAGTCAGCGTGGTGTGGCTCTTTTCAGAAGTAAGAAGGTCCTAGGTGGTCTCTCTATTACAAGGTTGAAGAGAAGGCAATTTTCAAGCTAAAACCATTAGTCATGAGCAAATGCACGACCAAGAACAATACCTGGTTAGTATTGGTCTTGATCTTGCACCCCTGGTCTTGGTCTAAGTTTTGCATACTCGATCAAGTCGTAGTCTTGATCTTGCATACCCAGCATTGGTCTTGATCTTGCATGTCTTGCAACTTTTACATTTTTTTATATTTATCTATTGAATTTAGTCATTACATTGAAATATGACTAAAAACAAACATTTAAAGAAATCTGTCGATAGTATGTCATTAATTACTTTTTCATTGATAATTAATAAGGTTATAAAATTTTGCAAGACTATTGGTCTTGCAAATCCTGGTCTTGGTCTTGCAAGACCAAGACTGCAAGACTTGCAAATCTTTTGCTCATCACTTAGGACCATTACTCAAGAAGAGTATTAATCTAGGTTCTCTGAACTTATGTAGCATATGAACAGCTTGGTTTGTTGTATGTGACCAGTGATCATTCAACATATTGGTATGCAAAAGTGAACATTATTGTGAGTTTAATAAAATAGTTTGAAAAAACTGCAAAACAAGTTACTTTGAGCATTTAGGACTATACCCATCAATTGCAAACGAGTGGGTTGTGGCCAACGCTATACTCCTCATTACCAATCACTCAACAAGGTATTCAAGTTTTGTATGGAAAATTTTAAGCATTTTCATGAAATATGAGTTAGTTAAATTATTTTTAATTGAAATATTTTATATTGAAAAAATGATAATTCTTCAATACCGTTTTATGAAAATGATGTGTCTTTTTTGTAATTTGAAAATAAAATTAAAAAAAAATAGTTTTCCTGAGCTTGGGGTCACTTTGAAATATTTAACATTATAAAAAATGAGAAGCAGTGATCAGATGTCCTTTAAAATCTATTGGGGTCTAAGCGAGTATTTCATATACAAATAAGTAAAATTTAAAAAGAATGAAATGATTACTTTAGTCTTTAATCGACAAAGTAGGTACTCGTAGAATAACAACGCCGTACATTACACATAATACAAAAGACATGCACACACATATATACATTGTGATGCAACTTTCAAAATACGATCTCAGCATGATACTTGTTGATTATCTGTATTAATTAAAATAACATTAAAAATTGCGAATTCATAACTCCCCACTAAATCTCCTTGGGGTAGTGAGGAGAAATAATAACTATCTCAAATACTGTGTTAAGAACAGCCAAAACACATTTTTTGTGTAATAGGTGTGAAAAAAGCACAATATTCTTCTTTATTTAATTTTTCTCATCCGTTTTTCTTATTATTTTAATGCGAGTATTTTTCTACTCTGTTAGATACGTTTTAAATATTCACTTTTTTTACTATTATACATACATACATACATACCATCACGCCATGTCCCTTGCGGGGTAGGCAGAGAGAACCGAACGCCACATTTTTCTATCCTGGCACGCATTTCTCGCCTCGTCCACATTCATGCATCGTCTCATACATGTTCGTCTGTTGCTCACACTTCTAACATTTCCGTCTTTCAGAATATCGTTCACATGGTCGTTCCATCCCTTTCATGGGCGTCCCCGACCTCTCATTCCATTCCTTTCCGCTCTGTATATTTTCTTCGTCAGGCGCTCCTCATTCATTCTCCCCATGTGACCAAACCATCTCAATGTGTTCACCTTCATTCTAGTAATGACATCTTTCTTCAACTTACATTCTTTCCTTATGTCCTCATTTCTTACCCTGTCATACATCGTTCTATTGCAAATTCTTCTTAACGATCTCATTTCAACTGCATTTATTCTGCTTTCATGCGTCATCTGCCATGTCCAGGTTTCACTTGCATACGTCAAGGTTGGCACTACGATGGCGTTATGAATGGCAACTTTGGCATCCTTTGATATGTTGCGGTCATTCATAATTGGTCTAAGTGCTCCATTCACTCTGTTTCCTGCCATAACTCTTCTTTCGATCTCTTTATCAATCCGTCCATTCCGTTGAAATATGCTTCCCAAGTATACATATTCGTCGACTTGCTCGAGCCATTCGTTCTCTACCCTTATTTTACCTATTATTCATACTTAAATACACGAATAGCTGGTGAAGAATAAATCTATGTGTACAATTTGAAAAATTAATACATTGTCATAAGGTCATAATATGTTCCTACCAACCCTAAAAGTTTTATTTTTGTAAAATTCAGTAAACAAAGAACGAGTAATGGAGGAAGAAAATTAGGGAACGAAATATTCTCTTAGATACATTTATGGATTTGGATGACGTCACACCATCACATCTTTGGTTATTGCAAAGTTTCTCTGATTTTACTTCAAAGGAAGAGATAAGAAAGTTGGAAGTGTGAATGGGATTCTCAGATACAATACCGTTACGTTCAGCAGATCGAAAAGACAAGGCATGTTTTGACAAGAAAACACTTTTCGAGATATTTTGTGCGGTGACTGAGAGTTATAAACTCTCTTTAGAATAATAAAAGTACACGAATGTAAGGATTTTCAAGTATTTGTAATGTCGCGAATATAAAATAAACAATCTAGTTGATAATCTATTCCAAGAATACCGTAAGTATACTTACATACGTAATCGAATGTTGGCTGTTCAAGTTTTTATAAAACGAGTGGGTTGTGGCCAACGCTATACTCCTCACTACCATGTCACACCACAAAGTATTCAAATTTTGTATAGAAAATTTGGGTCGATTGCTGAGCGGTAAACGCACTAGGTTAATAATCCAGTGGTCACGAGTTCGAATCCTGCCTCGACCAATTTCGTTCACCTATAGCACAAGCATCTATGCTTAATTTAGGGAATGTAGGAAGATGTATATGTACTTGTTTAACAAGGACATATTCGTTTTTTGTAATAAAAAATGGGTAATAATAACAGGGATTCGCTAAAGAAATAATATATTATAAGCATATAAACACAAATTATTTAAAAGAAAAAAGAGCAGAAGGAATGGTGGGGGAAAAGGACTATGGGTTTGAGGAAAGGACGAAGTGGGGAGATGGTTTATATGACATCAAAAATACTCACATGAATAAATATAAATATCATTACATTTATGTTTGAAAAAGTCGAATTTGAAATAAAATATCTATATTATAAAATATTTCACGAAGGAAAGTATTACATATACTTTGAGCAAATTCTTCGAATCAATTCGTTCTTACCAATATTAGTTCAAAAGGTGTAATTGAAAATGTTTCATTTTGACTATTATTAAAGGATTGATCTCTGAAACATATAAGCTCAAGGAGGTCAGGGCAGTCAATATAGTTATGTACATATTATTTTATATAGAAATGTGGCCTATAATAGATATAATTTGGAAAGCTTTTCTTCGTACTATAGTTTATACATTTTATTATTCGTTATTAACTTATTTAGTTCTTACATACATAATATATATTTCATATTGATATTTGTATGCACTCTTCTTAGTGTCGCATTTGAAATAACAAAATGTATACATTGACACGTAATACCGGCTGTATTTTATAGGAGTAACAATTTAAAAAATATGGTTCAACTCCCAAGGACATTGAAATTCACAGTGTGTATGTATATTGATCAATATTCATAAAGCACTCGAGTTGGGTTTTCGCAAGGTGAAAATGTTACGAGCCTTTACCTCGTCCCTGTATTTCACTCAACTCTTGTAGGTACCTCTACATACACGAACATTCAAGTTTACTTTTCCTCTATTATTTGCACAGTCTGATTGCTCGTTTTCAACATACATACACTTTCAACTTGATACAACCAAGAGATTTATTTTTGTTTCAAACGTACCATTAAATACGATTTAGTTGGCGTTTTGTGCGGTCTCGCATTGAAGCGGAAGACTTTTTACAACCATCACGAAACCGCTTTTATTACAACGCAGAACTTACCTGTGATTGACCATGAAAAATCAACCCAACAACCTTTCATGAAAAGAAGATGATCGTCGTGTTGTGTCAGAGTTATAAGTTGGATTTAAAATACACAATTACTTAGTTTAAGGCCCTTAGTTTTGTGTACATTTGTATACAAATGTACACAAAAATATACACTAAATTACCTCCTTATATATGAAACACGAAAAAATATTCTATATTACCTAGTGTGTACAACATTTTTCCGCGAAAAAAAAGAAAAATTTAGAGGTTTTTTAAATAACAAGAATAGTAATTAAAATATCATAACAATAAAAAAATTAGCTGGTAGATTTTCATTTTCTCTTACAATTGAAGTAAAAATCAATTTCATATGCCTTGTAGTTTATAAGTTACATTTTTTTTTAAAAAGTGAATATGTCCTTGTTAAACAAGTACATATACATCTTCCTACGTTCCCTAAAATAAGCAAATAAATGCTTGTGCTATAGGTGAAATCGGTCGAGGCAGGATTCGAACTCGCGACCACTGGATTACTAGCCCAGCGCGCTAACCGCTCTGCCATCGACCCATCTAAATACAACAAAAAAATTAAATAATGGGAAGAGCGGAACTTGTGCTCTTAGATCAACCTAAGACTGTCCAACATAGAGGCAGATGAGTATTATTGTGAAATCGTTAATCAAAAGTGTCAATAGTTAGTATAAAGAGAATAAACCTATTTTTAATTCCACAGAAAACGAGTGGGTTGTGGGGAACACTTAACTCATCACTTCATAGTGAGTGTACATTTTTTCTTCCTGAAAAATTGACAATTCCTAAATGCATTTTTATTATGTACATTTCTATTAGATTCCTAAACAAATGATGTTCCCAGAGGAAGCAAGTTTTTTTAATACACCATATACACCAAAACACTCATAGTTTGCACTCTCTACATGATATCCATTGAGAATTGATGTATATAAATACTTTAACATTGACGAGCATATGTTTATTTATGTATGCAGTAATGATATTAATATGATTTCTATCAGACTAATAGTTTGGGCTGTAGGTAGGACATTAAAAGGATACGGCGTACGCCTTGTACATTGTACGGCTTAAACCATACATACAAACAACACTGCGAAGCTCGAAGTGTGCACTTTCTACATGATACCCGTTTAGAAATTCATGCAAAAAAATACGCTTGAAATAGTAGTGGAGATTTAAAATACACTTATCATTTTCAAAACATGAAAGTGTTTCAATCAATAAAATTTGTTGTGCGGGTGTGCGGGTGTGCAAAGCACGACACATGCATTTACCCCCACATATCAGTCTCGTCTCACCTAAAAAGGCACCATATTGGGTGGTGAACCTCATTGCTGAAATATAATGCGAGATATAATTTTGCTTCTAGTATTTTCGATAACCCGGCTCTTACGGGACGGGACACCCGATAACGATGGTTATAAAAAAGTGTGGAAACACTATTCTAAAGTGCACTTTACACGAACACTATTTTCAACGGGTTTCAGGTTTTCGACGGGATTTTAAACGCGTTGGGCAAAAAAATAGAACGTGTTCTATTTTCAACGCGATTTTCATCCTTTTTGGTAAAACAGAAATCTGTAAAATTATTCGCGGTCGTCGTCACCGACGAGTCAAAATGGCTGCCGTTTGCATTGACTTTTACGTGTGACATTCGCTCGCGATGTATTTTGTTTATTTGGAAAGTGTCGAAACTTTCGATATACTATATTAAACATTTATTATATAATTTTTCGATATACATTTATTTATATTATATTAAAAATTTGCACATATAATTGTGTAAACTGTGTAAAGTACTGTAAAAAAATGCTCGGAGTAACCTCTATTTTGATACTGTTTTAAGCGTTGTGTGTAAAGCGATGTTTGGAGTAACCTGTATTTTGGATACTATTTTAAGCGTTGGAAACCGGGTCGCGTTGAAAATAGTGTCCGTGTAAAGTGCACTTTAGCCGATGCGCCACGTCTATTTTAAAACATAAAAGTTTAAAAAACTAGGTAATAAATACTTTTCTTATGCCTCAATGTTATTTTGTGTCCATGAATATAACACAATATTGCGAGGTAGATATGAAAACAACAAGGCGCCTTGATTAACATTTTCTCAGAGTATACATATATTTTGTATATGTATGTCTTCTAATAAATCAAGTTTTTCTCATAGATTACCTAGGGTTATGAGCTAAGAACAAACTTGCATGTTGTGTGTATCTAAAACCTTATACATATTTATTATCTCTACAGTAGCTTATAAATCCTAAGTCTCGGTGAATACAACTCAAGACTTACCCGACCATATTATCTTTCTGGAAACTTTTTTAATTTGTTCTGCATGGTTGCAGCCATGTGCACAACTGCGTGAAAAATGTTTGGGATATGAAACAGCTAAGTTTAACTCTCGTAAGCGTAAAAGGAAGGAAAAAAAATGTTTACATTAAAAAATACAGAAATAGTATAAGAAACAATTAATCAAAGCGAATTTATGGCTTCGTCGTTTTGGATTTGTGTATTAATTTTGTCACAGGAGTTATGTAAGTACAACATACAACATATAATAATGAAACAAAGTAGCACAGTTTTTATAATGTTTTGATCACGCAATGTTAAGTTTGATGGCTTAACACGGGAACGATAACCAACATGAAATATAGTTTAATGGGCCTCTGTAGATTAAAATAATTAGGTGAAAAGAATTTATAAAAATGATTTACGAAAACTCAGCTAACAATAGTGTTACCCGTTTTACGTTATCTCGTAACAAAATCACAAAAAAATATATGGATGAAATTTTAATATTAACCAGGAACTAATAATATTACAACTACGATATTTCAAGCAATGAGTTTTTGAACAGGAACATTGAACCAATTAGTTAATTGATGACATTGTATTTTGCAGCATATCAAGAACTATGACAGTCTGATGAAGATATTTAGAGGGTGACTTCTGCCAACGTACCTTTTTTCAATTTGAATTTGCATCATTCCTACAAAACGAATCAATTAACTCTTTAATTATGTTCTGTATATATTCTTGTAGGAAAATATTAAGCATACCCCGATTTATGACATTTATCTTAAATTTCTTAAAAAATTGAAGGTATAGAGCATTATATTTCTTTTATAAACTAAAGAAGATCAGAATATCTGGACAAATACGATGTAACGTTGCATCAATGCATCAGGTTAAGTTGATAAACCAAAAAAACTTTTATTTGGAATGGCGCTGAATGGAAAATATTTTTTTAGGTTTATTTACTAAACCTGAAGCATTAATGCAACGTCACATCATATTTTTCTAGATATTTTTGTCTTCTTTAATTTAAAAAAAAAAATGTTGAACTACACCTTAAATTATATTAAAAATATAAGATAAACGTTGAATATCGGGGTATGCCATTATTTTTCTACAAGAATTTATACAGAACATTATCAAAAAGTGAAGATATATTTTTATTTATTAATACCCAAACTATCTATATTATTTTTTTCAAAACGATTTGATAAGAAATAATGATGGTATATCAAATTGAATAATAGGTACGTTGCAGCAGTCCCCCCTTTAAGATATTTAGAGCAATTAATTTGTTACGCACAACCAAGTCATTATCCTTGCAACAAGTCATTATCCTTGCTTTCAAAATTTAAACGTGTTCCATGCAAGACTAATACAATCTACATATATACAAGGAGTGACAATTTATTCAATGTGTGATTTTATTACTAGATACTAAGTCCTTCTCTAAATCCAAATTAATTTGGAGCCAATTTAATATTTTCGATCAAGAACCTCGTAATTACTCGTAGATGTAATTAATCCACTTTAATGCATGGGAACTATAACTGATACCTTCAATGGATATGCACATTTTCAATGAATAAATTCAATATGTATCTAAGAGGATGAGCGATAGTTTCATTAACATGCTTCAATGTTCTAGCAGATATCCCATGGCAGGTCCTTCCTGTAGTTATATATAAAACACAAACAATTAAAAAACGGAGGGGACTGGAGAGGGAGCGACAGGGATAGGAAAAAGAGACAAATTTAAGTGTGATGTGTAAGGAAATGATTCCTCATCTTTCTTTTGATAGCGGGAAGTATTAATGAAACTCGAAGTTGCGATGGGATGTGATTCCAAAGACCAGCTGCTTGTACGGAGAAAGATGTGGAGAAATTTGAAGTATTGTGTAATGGGACATTGAGCGTTCTTTCAGTGTTTGAACGAATTATCATCAATATCAATATTTATTTTATGCAAATTTCAACTAAGTTAGTACATGAAATAAGGCAATCCCCCACCCCCCTTCCCCAAGGGCCGGGGAAACAAGACAACTCCTCAAAAGAATCGCCCAACGACGATCCAACTGGATTGGCCATAACATCAGGCACCCGGGTCTGCTCATAACCATCGCGGAGGGAATGGTAGAGGGCAGCAACTAAAGAGGCCGACTAAGAAAGAGCTACATGGACCAGGTGATCGACGACATGTGCTGTAGTAGCTATGTGGAGATGAAGAGGCTGACAGACGACAGGGCGGAGTGGAGGAGAAAAGAGGCAGCCATAGCTCTTACAAACCAATCCCAGGATTGAAACTGATAAGAAGTACATGAAAAAAAAAAGATTTTTTGACATATGTGTGAGACAAATTTGTCTGGCCAGAACGAGACACCATTCATTTTTTTAATATCTCTTTTTTGCAAACAAAATAATATATATATAAAAAAACAACAATGGATATTTCAAATAACGCCATTGTTTACTTCACTTAACTTTATAACAATGGCTTGACGGACAACCAGGAAAACATAAAAAAAATGTTCATTAATGTAGCTCAACGCTTTTTTAGTTTTATTTCACCTCCCATTAAAGTGTGTTTGATGTTTTATATTCAAAAGAATGGAGGAGACCATTTCGCATTCTTCGCAATTTTATTACGTCAAATATTTTTTTTGTACTGTGACAAGTAGGTACTTCGGAAAAGTTGTGTAATGATACTCTGCGAATTCCCCGTGGAACAAGTTAAAAAGTCACATTTTTTTCATATTTCTACCAGTTTTGGTGGATTTTAAAGCTTCTCGAATAGGCACGGTAACTTTACAGAGATGGCGCTGTACATTGCGTAATCACGAGAAGTTTGCAAAACTGAGAAATTTCTCTTAACGTTGTGTCGTTTCGCGAATAATTACTTCAATTTGCCGCAGAAAACAGGAATTTTAGTATTGTCTTATTTGTAAAACAATGGTAGGTACATTGGTGATTTTTGCACTAAAGGAAATTCAGAAAGAGAGATTACTTTGAAAGTGATGACATCTATGATGAAGTATTAAATGTTTAAAGTATAAAATTACATATTGAAAAATCATAGCAGTATTTTATATACATTAAAATAAAACATTATTGAAAAACTGTTCTGAATAGTGATGAGCATATAAAAGACCAATATCAAGATAGGGTTGGTCTTGCACACACGGTCTTGGTCTTGCATGCACGATAGAATCTTTGTCTTGGTCTTGCACACCCAGTGTCTTGGTCTTGCAGTTGTTGCAATTTTTTTCGTTAAAATTCAGCAAGTAGGTACAGTAAAATATGACAAAAAATATCAATATGTATATAGTGTTATGTCGATAGTACCCACTTAGTTAAATTTATTACTTTTAAATAAAAAATGAAAATATTATAAAATGAAGACACTGAAGACGACACGAGGGCGATCAGAATGGTAATCTGGAGGAGAGCGGCGGAGGAAAGGGACGACTGGAGAAGGATTCTGGAGGAAGATTCTGTTGCAACTCTCTTGGTCTTGCAAAACCTGGTCATAATCTTGAACCCATTGTCATGGTCTTGGAGCGATACATGTGGTCTTAGTTTTCGATGCTCGCAAGACCAAGGCTCATTAGAACCTACCTTTGTTGTATAAGTATTGGCTCGATAGTGCTTATCTTTAATAGCAAGCAAAAAGATGAAATTTTAATGACGCTATTTCCGACTAATCTTGGTAAATAAAACTTTCTCTGAAAATTCTGTGACAATTATAACAGTTCAGAACTTGTTGTTTTGGTATAAATGGTATAGCCAGCTAGTCTAGACTTAAGCATCCTAGGTTACGGCCACATAATAAATATTAGGTACATTAAAGACGCACAATCTATAAAAATAAAGATTGCATCCATTCTTGGTTACTCTATCGCAAAAACACCAAGGGTTCTAGTACGAACAATTGTCATATTTACAAAATAGTAACATAACCATTGGTACCTATATTAATGTGACAAAATATTAAATATATAAGGATCCCACTAAGTCGAAGCCTGTATGTGGGAAACAAAATCAAATGTATTTAAAAAAAATCTACTTTTTTTTCACTAACAGACTCAGATCCACCGTGGTGAGTAAGTAGGAATCATTAAGATTTAGCAAAACATGAATAATCGTGATCCATCCCCAAAAGAATCAAAAATATAGCTACAAATACACAAAGCAGTTACCTCTACAACAGCAGATCTGATATATTTGCAAAATTCTCACCTTACAGCTATTTTTTCACCTCTTTCCTGAAGGTCATCGTTATCATAAGCTCGACAGTCCTGGGTTTCGAAAACAGCACCACCTGATAATTAGGTGGTGCTGTTATCGAAATCTAAAAAATACATTTGAATTTTTTCAAGGATTTTTTTAAAATATTTATTTAGTCAAAAATACATTCAACCATATATTTAATTTTCCCAACACCTTCTTCTTCTACAGCCCAAATCGGGCTTTGACCTCCTCCAACTTTCGCCTCCAACCATTCCTGTCCTCAGCCACTGTTCTCCATCCGGTCACTGTTCTCCAAGCTGGTTCGCATCTTTGGTGACTTCGTCTTCCCATCTCAGTCTTGGTCTTCCTATCCTCCTCTTTCCCCCCCGGATGCTCCATCATCACCCTCTTGGGTACCCGTGAGTTTGGCATTCTATGCACGTGTCCAGCCCATCTCAATCTCGAGAGCCTCATATGGGTTGAGGTACTAGGGGCCTGGTAAATGCTGTACAATTCATCATTGCGCCGAATGCGCCATTCATTGCCATCCCTCATGGGCCCACAGATTCGACGAAGCACCTTCCGCTCGAATGTGTCCAGGGACTCAGCTGCTTTAACTGACAGTGTCATTGCCTCGCATCCATACGCCAGTACCGTTCTGACAATTGTCTTGTACAGCGTCAATATTGTTTTCCTATGGACGTCTCTAGATTTAAATACTGGCAGCAGAGAAAAATATGTCTTATTTGCAGCTGAGATTCTCTTTCTGATTTCCACTGGTTTTTCATTACATTCTGTTATGGTTGAGCCGAGGTATGAGAATTGGTCCACTTTTTCGAAGGAGTAAACATCCTTGAACGTCACACTACCTCTTGTTTCTCTTGGGCTTCTACTTTGTGTCATAAACTTGGTTTTGTCTTGGTTTATGTTTAGCCCCACCTACACCCCCCCCCCTCCCAAAGGATGTATAAAAGAAAAAATGGGTCGTATTTCATTATTTAGATGTGTTAGTTTTCAATAAATATCGGTGTGAACAAATCTATTTAAATCTGTATTTATTTATTTATTTATTTATTTATTTATTTATTTATTTATTTATTTATTTATTTATTTATTTATTTATTTATTTATTTATTTATTTATTTATTTATTTATTTATTTATTTAATTAATTATTTATTTTTTTATTTATTTATTTATTTATTTATTTATTTATTTATTTATTTATTTATTTATTTATTTATTTATTTATTTATTTATTTATTTATTTATTTATTTATTTATTTATTTATTTATTTATTTATTTATTTATTTATTTATTTATTTATTTATTTATTTATTTATTTATTTATTTATTTATTTATACATCTTCTTGTACATAATATAAACAAATATAATTGTACAGTGGCGGGCTTATTGCCATAAGGCAATTTCTTCCAACCACGTATTACGCTTCTGGAGAATATGAATGTAGGAAAAAATACATAAAATGAGGTCTATAATAAAATGCGGTCTACATAGAAGACGGTCTATGGTAGAACAGCGTCTGCCTGGGTCCACTAGTAAATGATCAAGGAAACTTGTATAAGTGAAATATTTCAAAGTAATTCAATGTGTAAGCAATGACGAGTCACGCTAATTCATTTCTCAGTAGTTTGAAGAAAACCTAGCTGTCAAATTTACAATTATTTATTTGACGTTTCATTTAAGTTTGTAGGTATCAGCTGTCTTTATCATTTAGACAAATGACGTCATAATTTACCTGTTCAAGCTAAACACACCAATATTTTCCATTTATATTAATTTGTGAGCTAGAAACCACGGGCGTCTAACAAAGGAAAATTAATGAAGCAAATTAGATCCAGAAATTATGTCAAAATCAGCGAATCCACGAGAAATCGTCTAATTTGAAATACAATATTACTTTTGAATCAGCGGTTATGGTGGCGTTTCGCTTATTCTTCGAATTTTTATTTATTTTTTGCTCATTACATGTGATTGGCAATAAAAGAGTGTAAAAAATCTGTAGCTGAAAATTGAGTGAATTCTGAAAATAAATTTCTTACTGAATCTACTGATCTGTATTAATACACATGTTCCATGTTCATGGATTACACTAAATTCTTGGATCATACATAGACGGAATAAGTCATGCAATATTAACTCCTTTCTGGGAATCATAATATCTCAATTTATAAAATTTAATTAAAATTGGAACGTAACATACCCGTTATAATTGAAAAATACTTATTTATAATATACACTAAACGTAGTTTACACCACTTAACTATGAGTACTTACTTCTACCGGTTTCAAAAACTTTAAATGTTTTCTTCTTCAGTACGTAAGTCTTCCTGAAGAAGAAAAAATTTAAAGTTTTTGTAACCGGTAGAAGTTAGTACTCATAGTTAAGTGGTGTAAACTACGTAAAGTGTATATTATAAATAATTTATAATGTCGCCACAAAGTTATTTTCCTAACATTTACGATATGAAAAATAATTTTTCATCTACTGAACTTATGGTAGTGAGACTTAGGCCACCACTGGGTGACGTTCCCAATAAACGCCGAGTGCACTTAGTTACGCTCTAAGTTGTTCATAATGACCGGAAACAGACTCTCTGTGGCGCCCAATGCAGCGTTCAGATTGAAATGCCGCTAGAATGCGTTCAATGAGATTGGTGTGAAAAACGTCATAATCTGCAAAATTCAGGTCATTCGACGCCCAACGTCGAGCGTTGAATCTGAACACAGTCCTGAACGCCACACACAAGCCTTCCAAGTTGTCGAAATGTAGATGCTGCGATGGATGTCTGAAGTCACAAAACATGGCAGAATCCGCGACGAGTATGAACGAGGTTGCCTTGGCGTCCGTGACATAGCGGCAATACTCTAGGAAAATCGGCTCAGATGGTTTGCTCATATTAAAAGAACACCACCTGAATGATATGTAAGTTTTACATTACCGGGATGGCGCGGCATGGCTCACCGAGGATGATGTCCAGGACGTAGCAAAGTGGAGGAGTTGAACCCGAAAAGCAGACCCCGTCACCATGCGGGATAATTATTAGGATTGATTGAATGTTTTATCCACTAGCGATCTCTACTAAATTGTAGAATCACTACGCTTATCAGAATAAAGAAGAGTTATTATTATTGTATATTCCAATGTCTTCGCATTATCTTTAATATTTTCAAACAATTGAGGCTCCTGGGCTTGCGGAAAAAATCAGTTGATATGTGTGGAATTTATTTTAAATAGATTTCTACCTATTCTGAAAAAAAAATATCTGACACCATAAAAACTCATTTAAAAGGAGTGTGGCGGTCAGGCGTTTTGGCCTCGACCATCCCTACCGCAAGTCGATGACGCAGCGAGCGGTATATAACCGCACGCGGGCGATGCTCGGCACCACTATGCCACTGCTCGTCACGTCGCTGTTATATTACCGCGAACGTTATTTTTAGCTCGAAATATTTGTTACATTTTCAGTCCGTAAATTTAACTAGTAATTAGGTGTTAATAATTTGTTTTAGTGTGAATTAATAAATTCTTGTAAGTGCTTCGACTTTTCTTATTACTTTTCCTTCTATTGCTTTTCTCATTGATTTCTTATTTGTATTATTTTCGGAAAATTGTGTGCATGCCCTCAGCAGCACATAAGAAAAGGGGATAGGTTTGGTCATACAGGACATCCAGATAGTTTCTCGATCGGCGGGTTCGATTTCCGGCGAGCGAGAGAATTATTCTAGTTCCTGAACCTGCATAACTAATTTCAAACTCCTTTTATCTGGACACGCTTGGCCATACCTAAACAACCCCTTTAGGAGTCTAGTTTTCATTTATTACATTTTAACTTGGGTACTTATGGTATTGATAATATATGCATTTCCCAAAAATACGAAAATGGATGAATTTTAGATACATAAGTCGAATAATTGATTCAGAAACTCACTGAAATCGTAGCGCAAATAATTATTAATCAGTTTGTGATAAGTCAGAAGTCCTGTGTAAGTCCGATTTTCCAATTTCCGATAGGGGTTTGTGTTGTTTAGCTTATTGGTGGATTGACATCATAATTAAATATGAAGATCCAATCTCGATGGTGGTATGATCTCTCTAATAAGTGAACTGTATAATGTCCTGATCTAAACATTGTGGTGGACAATGGTTAATTGTGGACTGCGTCTATCTACAGCTTTGAAACTTGGTGAAGACCGGTGATGATATTCTATTATATCGGTAAAATTATCGGAAAACTACAGCCAATGTCTAGTAGTTACATACACTAGAAATTCAGTGCTATGCACAAATCTGTTCCATAATGTGGTCATGTTTCAAACCATATTTCTTATGGTAAAATAATAACTACTAGAAGTAGTTACCTACATACTTAAGTTGATTTGACTTTAAACTCAAAAATATTCACCCAAAAAAGTCCAATTTTTTTCCAAATTTATAATAAAATAATAGATTTTTCATAAAATACATATGTAAGTATTGATTCGGGGAGACAAAATCGAATTTTATTTTCATTTTTTACTTTTAGTATAATCTTTTTAACGACACTTGGTTTTGTCTTCTTTGGGTTTTTGAATAATTAATCGCTCTTGGTTGGCGTAATTAAATGATAATTTTCATTAAAATGAATCTACATTATAAATCTCACAGGAATCATCCTCTGGAAGACTTTACAAGAGATGGAAGTACAGCTTGGAAACCACCTGCTGGAGAACAGATAGAATAGGTCTTTAAAACTTAAAAAAGAATACGTGTTTTACACAATAACAGCAGTGATCCTAATAATATTCAATATTCACTATTGAATAGTGTTTGTAGGATTTATTTTTTCTCTTATTTTAGTTTTATTTTAAATTTCAAACGAGAGATACCTCTTTCGCCTCGCGTTTTTGTAAATTTCGTTATATTTCTTTTTTGAGAATACGAAATATCGAAAAATCGGGAGAATTTGAATATCTTTCCTCCGGGATTTTTCCAAAAGCTTTTAAGGGAGATAGATGTAGAATGTCTACGATAATTATTTATCAATACATACCTTTATCTACACATTCACTTTTTATATTTTTTACTGAACAGAGATTCATTTATTGACAATTAAATTTTGGTCACAAATAATGATATGTTTTGAATATCGTACATGTCTGAGATTTCTGTAATACATTTCAATTTAATTATCTTAATTGTATGGTTTAATGATTGAAACAAATTTTTTTTCTTCATACGTTGCTATAACTTTGTGAAAACATATTGAGAAGCGGTGAATTATTCAAAATTAAAAAAAAATATGACAAGGACGGCTTCTCTATGGACATAATATCTAAGAATCAAATTACGGTTATATCTCAATAATCAATAAAGTTCAAGATAATGTAACAACATAGTTTTAACATAACAACATAGTTTCAAACCATGTTCCGCAAGATTTTGTATGGCTAGGTTTACATTTTTTATGGTTCTTCCAAATATTGAAGTTAGAGGCTTATATGGATGAACTCAAAATTAGTAGTAGAACATTTTTGTGTGTCTGTATCTGTCCCCCATATAACTTTTGATCTGCTTTTTAGAGCCTAAAATTTCAGAAAATATATACAATTTTAGCTCTACAAAACTTTTATACTCAAAATTTTGAATTTTCATTCCAGTCAGGGATTTTCAACTATTGAAATTTTATTTTATTTTGCCTCAAAACCACAAAAGCTTGAACGCGGAATATTTGTATAAATGTTGACGAACAAAATATCTCAATCTGTTTTTTTAAACAAGTTCCAGGGTTTCTAAAAAATTTTGAATTAAGAAAACAAATTTTTCAAAAATATGAAAAACGCTGAATCATCGCAACTATGAAGAAAATTTAATTTTCTATAAAAAAATACATACATTATTGTAGTATATCTTAACTTTTTTAACAATTTTTGTATTTTGTGTGTTTTCTTTAGTGACAACATCGTTACAATTTGAAAGGCAGAATACACAATATGAACTGGGATTCTCAATAGTTTGATACTTAAAATCTCTATACATGCATGCATTCCATCAAGCTGTTTACATATTCTGGGTAGGTTAAAAGAACTAACCTCCACACGATCCCATCCTGACATAAATGTTTTATATAGAAAAAAAATCTTCAGTAATTTTGATTAAAGGGTTTATAGTTTGATACGTATTTTTCCATTATACATACTAACGCAATCAACAGCTGGATCTCATGTGTTACATGTAACTAGGGAGTATGAAAAGTGGCTGCTTGAGATCCACTATGCTACGCAAATAATTGATTTTAAATATTGTATAGTTAGAATATATATATCATTCCTGAGTGAAAAGATTGAAATGATTTCCATATTAATATGGAAATTTATATTTTAAAAATAATTCATAGTGAGTGTATCAAGAAATGATTTACATATTCGAAGAACAATTTCTTCCAGATTCTTATTGATATTATTCAAGTTGATTTCTTATAAACTATATAACAGAATATTTAATTGCATACTTCAGAAACCTTATATTTTTATAATTTTAACTTCTTTCTTAATGTAGCAATTGGATTATTTAAAATGAAGAAGTGAAAGTTTCAACGAATATAATTTAATGAAAAATAATTTGATTTCATTAGGAGTTAAAATATTGCAGAAAGTTTGTTATTACTTGTGACTTATTTTTTGAATATTATGTACCTAAGATTCTAAGCCTTTATTGTTTTTCTATTTTTGATCGTATCTTGACGAAAAACGTTTTTCAGCTTTTATTTTGTATAGTGAAAAAAAAGTTTAAAGAATTTAAAGTTTCATAAAAAATAGAATTGGATATATTTTGAAAAAAAAAAAAGTTTGGTAATAAATTTTAGTTGAGTATAATTGAAAAATATGATTTTTAGTTTTTGTAAGCGAGTTGATGAGATGTAGATTTGTTGGAAAACAAATCGAATTTAACAAATGGCTATATATTTTACTAGATTTAAGGATAATGATAAAATGTTAGCACAAAACATCGTTTATGTAGTTATTGACTTCCTAGGACTTCTCACAAATACTTTTTTATTCAATTCAAATACTAAAAAGTAATGAACTTCAAATTCTATCATTGAGGATTCGAAATTTTCTATTTTACACTCATTCAAGTATTTTAAAAACGCTTGAAAATCTTTATTTTTATGATATTAATATTCTTAGACACAAAAAACAACATTAAAAGATATAAAATGTAATGGAAATATTGTATGCTTTTCATTCCCCAAAATTAACATTGGTCTGATCTGTAGAAACCAAATAACGATTAGAATTTGTAGCTACTTTACCAATGGGTTAAATTGAGTTAAAATCAGAGCTAAGGCGTGTAGAAACCGAAAACATTTTGTCCAAATTGAGATTCATATCTTTTGTACAAATTGAGATGGTAATCGAAACTACATACAGTTGCTATTATTTGTTTTATTCGTATACTTTGTTCCCCCAATAATATATTTGTAATTTTGACTGTTACGAATATTTTATTAAATATTTATTGTTTTCGTTTTTTAGTATATATCTTAGTATTTTAATCCGAAACGCAGTAAATGAGACGTTTAGTATTAATATTATTAATTTCAAACGAACGTTATAATAAATGATCACTTCATTTTATGGATTGTATAGAGATTCACTAAATTTTATACCATGCATTTACATTTACATATGTAGAAGATTGCATTATTCTCTTATTGATTGCAAAGACATATTTGATTTGACATCTCTTCTTGAATAATGTAATAGAAAACAGTCATTAAAACGTGCATTGACATATCAACGGGGCCTAGTCAGCCGAAATGATCGTCCTAAAAAAGGAAAAAAATACTTGAACGAGAATCAATGAACGAGAAACATGTCGCGAAGTGACTCAAAAAACAAGTGGTTTATAGCCAATTTATGATTCAAATATAGAGAATCAATGCATTTGATTTAGAAACACTCTAATATTTTAACAATATTCATGCCATTAAAATTCTTTCTTCTTATACCCAGAAATTGTCATAAATGATGGTGGGGTATGCCACGCCTTCATTAAAGACAAAATAAAAATATCTTATACAAAATAAAATATATATTTTTATAAGTACATGGCACCCATAGCTGTATGTACTGCACTTACATATAGTGTACATTTATTTCGTTTTTATGTATATTTTTATGGTGATAATTAAAACAACTTCCTATGAACTCATGTCAGAGGACTGTGTTGTTGTATAGTCCGCATAATAAATAAATTGTTGTCGCCTTTTTACGGCTGTGTTTTCGGGGAATACGATTTATTTTTCTGCTTTTATTTTACCCGCGAATTCCCTATTCCCTTAGCGTGTTGTAGGGGTAGCTACCCCGCGCCTGGTGCCCACTCTACCGCCGGTTCCCTGATAAGCTGCCAGCGACTGCGTACTACCCCTAACAGCCTAATGTACCCAAGTGTCCCAATGCGAACGAAACACATAGCTCCGTAATAAATTGACCAAAGAGCTGAAAAAGAAAAAAAAAGCGAGCGCGTTATAAACAATTTCATTTAACGAAATGTGCCTTTTTTCTGTAGCATCTAAATAGTATACACTGCTTGATTGAAACTTATGTCTGTTTTGAACATTTGAGGTTTTTTGTTTTGACAAAAAATTGCTTCTTCTTATCTCGTGTCAGTAGCAATCAAACTTTTCAACCAATACTTGGCAACGTCGACCGCTGCGACCCTACAGCGTAGCAGGTCCTCGTAAGAGCATGTAGCAGGGCAAGCAGGAGAGACTCGCAGGTGGCATATGGTCTGCGGCACACGAGAGGCAGTCATCATCTGTTAGTATCTCCCATGTCTTGTTTCTCACCATAGGGTGAGCCTGGCTTCCTCTGAATGTGTTTTTAATGGCTCAGTATGCCTTATGACACCTTTGAAAAATGACTTCAAAACACTATTTCTTTTTATTCGTTATTATTTTTCTTCGCGTTTTTTGGGGGGAATTAAGAGTATAATAACGTTTCTTTTACAAATTTATTATGTAAAAAAAAAACAAAAAATAAGTAAT
This sequence comes from Molanna angustata, assembly GCA_963576475.1. Lineage (NCBI taxonomy): Eukaryota > Metazoa > Arthropoda > Insecta > Trichoptera > Molannidae > Molanna > Molanna angustata. Next base: position 16,907,236 of record OY754977.1, on the reverse strand, counting down.
TACGGGGACTACGGGGACTTTATAAAAAAAGTAGGACTACGGGGATTCGATATATGGTACGTCTCTGTTAAAAAAAACACAAAAACAAGTGCAACGCGTACAGAATGCATGTGCCCGATTTTGCTTCAATATACCTAGACGAGCACACATATCACCTTATCTTAATCGGCACGGGATTCTGAACATGTCTAACAGAAGGAAGCTGCACTTTCTTTGTCAACTACATAGTGTGATAAAGAAACGTTCTCCTTCCTATCTGTTTGATAGACTACAGTGGTCACGTGATTTGCACGTCCACTCAACGCGACAGAGAGGCCATTTACTCGTTCTCCCCAGACATCGAACCTCCGCATTCGAGGGTAGTTTTAGGTATGCTTCCTCAAAGTACTGGAATGAGTTGCCGCAGAACATACGTGCGATGAACTCTTTGCAGAGTTTTAAGAAACACTGCAAGATATGGTTATTGAACCAACAAGGGTTCCAGCAGTGAAAAAAGAGAAGGAAGAAATACATTTTATTTTTGAAATACATTTTATTTTTATTTTGTTTTTAATTACTATTAAATCTTTATAGGTCATGACATGTGGTCTGTCCTCAATGTTTTGTGTTGTCCCAAGGCTTTGCTGAAAACCAGCAGCACTCCAGGGATACCTGGTAGTGCGCAGCTGAGCAATAGCCTTTTTGTTGTCAATTGTAGTTCAAAATTTTGTATACATTTTTTTTTTGTTTGATGTAACAATAATGACAACAAATAAACGGTTTATTATTATACGTAGATTGATCTCGGTTATGATCCGGTAATTTCCTTCACAACGGAGCGTACTCAAGTTGTGAGGCTATGTGTTTGTGTGTCTGTGTGTAGTTGTTTAAAGTGGTACCTGTAGAAATTTTCTGACTATTGTGCATGTGTTGATAATTGTAGTTTTTTGTATGTTGGTGATTACGTATGGGGGTAACTTTAGTATGTCTATATTTTTTTGGAGAGTTTTTGGTATGATGCCTGTAGACGATAATATTATTGGGACTATTGTTACTTTTTCTTGTTTCCACTGTGATTTTATCTGTTCTGCTAAAGGTATGTATTTATCTATTTTTTCTAAATGTTTCTTTTGTAGATTTGCTGTATTTGGTATCGATATTTCTATTAGATATGTGTGTTTATGTATTTTGTCGATTAATGTAATGTCTGGTCGGTTATGTAGGTTTGTTCTGTCTGTGATTATGTCTCTATTCCAGTATAGTTTGTAGTTATCATTTTCTGTTACAGCTGGGGGTGTGTATTGATACCACTTGGGGTGTGTTTCGATAAGTTTATGTTTGTGGGCTAGTTCCAAATATATGTGTTTGCAGATGTTATCGTGTCTTATTGTATATTCCGTCGGTGCAAGAGTTGAGCAGCCACCTGTTATGTGTTCTATTGTTTCTTTTTGTAATTTGCACTTTCTGCATGTGTCGTTTGTTATTGTATTGTCTTTTATAATATGTTTCGTGTAGTTTTTTGTTTTTATTATTTTGTCCTGAATAGCTATGATAAATCCTTCTGTTTCTGCGTATAGGTCTGAGTGTTTGAGCCAATTATTACTAAGGGCTTTATCAATATGTTGTTGTTGTAGATGACTTGGGTGTATTCCATGTAATGTTTTATTTTTCCATGTTTCAATTTTTGCGTCATGTGTTGTTATTTCTAGATTGCGTTCGTTGTCGTTAAGTGTAAGTGGTGAGTAAGTGTGATCTATGTTTATGATTTCGTTGTGTATTGGGCTATTTCGTTTTGTGTAGAAGTATTGCCTTAAGTTATTTATTTGTGTATGGTGTAGATTTTTTATGTCTATGAGTCCTCTTCCTCCTTCCTCTCTTGGCAGTGTGAATCTTTCTATTGCTGAATGTTCGTGGTGAATTCTATGTTTTGATGATGTTGTTCTGAGTTTAATGTTGAGATCGTCGAGTTCCGTATTGGTCCATTTAATTATTCCAAATGTATATGTTAGTACTGGTATTGCGTATGTGTTTATTGCTTTAGTCATATTTTTTCCATTTAGTTGTGTTTTGAGGAGGATATTTAGTCTTTTAAGGTATTCGTTTTTGGTGGTTTCTTTTATCTTTTATGCTTGGGTTCTGGAGAATTCCCAAGTATTTATAAAATTCATCTTCGTCCATTGCGCGTATTATTTCATTCGTATCCTTCAAGGTGCTTCCCGTGTGTTCCTTGGGTTTACCTCTTACTATTGAGCATGTGTTGCATTTATCAATACCGAATTTCATTTTTATGTCATTACTAAAGCGTTCAGTTTTATAAATTAGTTGTTTTAGTTCGTCATTATTTTTGCCATATAGTTTTAAATCGTCCATGTATAAAAGGTGGTTGATTTTTATAGGATTGGTATTTAAGTTGTGTGTTGTGATTTTGTAGCCAAGTTTGCTTTTGTTAAGCATCTTGGAGAGTGGGTTGAGGGAGATACAGAACCATAGTGCGCTTAGGGAGTCACCTTGAAAGATTCCGGTTTTAATGTTTATTTGTTTTGATTTTATCATTTTGTTGTTTAGTTTTAGGTATATTGTCGTGTTCCAGGTGTTCATTATTTGTTTTAAAAATTCTACAAGTTTTATGTCAATTTTGTATATTTCTAGAACTTTTACTAACCATGAGTGGGGGACACTATCAAAGGCTTTTTGGTAATCTATGTATGCACAGTACATGTTCCTTTTCTTCTTTATCGCCTGATTTGTTATGGTCCGGTCGATGATGATTTGTTCTTTGCATCCTCTGCTTTGCTTTCTGCATCCTTTTTGTTCTTCTGTTAATATGTTATTTTGTGTTAGGAAAAGATCTATTTTTGTAGTTATAATTGAGGTAAGAATTTTGTATATTGTGGGTAGACATGTGATTGGACGATATTTAGATGGATTTTTTGTGTCTGTTGATTTAGGTTTGAGATATGTGATACCTTTAGTGAAAAAAGATGGGAGGTTTTGGTTTTCCGTTACGCATTTGTGTAATAGTTCGGAGAATTTTTCATGTGTTACAGGGAGATATTTGTACCAGTAATTTTGGATATTATCTATGCCTGGTGTCTTCCAGTTGTGTGTCTTCTTTACAGCAGTTTTGAAGTCAGTTATATTTATTTGTATTGTGGCCATGTTTTGAAATTGGTTATTGTCATTTTCTTCCTCTGTTATCCATGTGGCATTTTCGTTGTGTTTTTTGTTTTCAGACCAAATGTTCTCCCAGTATGATTCTATTTCATTTAATTTAGGTGCGTCTGTAATTTCTATATTGTTGTTTTTAAGGTTGTTGTAGAAGCTTTTTTGGCTTGTTTGAAAATTGAGATTGTGTGTTTTCCTGTCATAGCATTTTTTGTAGCGTTTTAATCTATGTGATTGTGCTGATAACTTTTGTGTTAGCGTATCAAGGAGTATAGTTAGGTTGTGTTCATTGTATTTGTCTTTAATCGTTTCAATTTCCCGTAGTTTTCTTGGATTTTTTAGATTATCTTTAATTTTTTGTGTTACTTTGCCTATTTCATTTCTTTTATTATTATTATTATTATTATTAATTAAAAATACCAACACTATTAATAATACATTGGTGTGCAACGGTGCATAAGAATAGTGTAGGTATGAATATATGCATGCGTGTATTAGGTTGGAGTATAAGAGCGATATAAGAGCGATATAAGAGCGATCGGACAGACAAATTGGAGGAGACTTGCTGTCGACAGGGCGGGATGGAGGCAGTTTCTTGAGGAGGCCAAGGCTCGCACCGGGCTGTAGCGCCATTGCTGATGATGATGATTAGGTTGGAGTATATGTGTATGTTTATAAGTGTCAGAGAGAGAATGTATGTATCTGCAAGCATAAGTTATTCCAATCAATCTCGATACTATAATCGTCTGGTGAAATATAATCATTGTTCTAGATCAGAGGTTTCCAAACTTTTTTGTGTCGTAGACCCCTTGCCATGTTTTTCGATTTTTGGTAGACCCCCTACTTACCTGATATTATGCTTCTCGGGCAACTAACATGTACTATGTCAAATATTAATTTAACACGCACCCAATAACAAGTTGCCACATTCTGGAGACTTACGATATTAATCGTCTCACAGATTCAGACTGAAAACACAATTAAAAACTGTGTCTTCATCGGGAATCGAACCCGAGACCTTTGGATCAGCAGTCACGAAGGCCGACAAAAATCAAAGTCAAATTTAAATTGTATGGTCTTAGATTTTATGGCAGGCATAGGCGTACAATAATTAAAAATGAATGTGAGAAGGGGAATGTTATCTAAGGTTTTGGTATGATGGAACTTTAAGGAAATTTGAAAGTATCATGACGAAAAATGTTAAAATAAAATATTATACAACGAATAATAATAACAAATTGTTATGCGATAGGTTCTCTGCCACCTCGGTACAGGCTCACCCTAGTGAGGTGGTGTATACCAAATAATACTATAAAAAAATGTTTCATATAACATATTTAAATTGTACTTTTTTGTAATATTTTTATTGTTTGTATATTGTTATATTTTGTTTGGTTTCAATAATAAAAAAAAGGTAGTATCAGTGTATGTTACTACCTTTTTTTTTCGCTGACGTAGACCCCTGGCAGGTTGTCATAGACCCCTGGGGGTCGATATAGACGACTTTGGAAATCACTGTTCTAGATTAATCCTGAACTAATTGCAGAAGAGAATGATTGAGGCCCCAAAGGAAAAATATCGACGTTCAGATGTATACGATAATCGATATTCATCAACGTATGAAGGATGAAAAAAGAAAACAAAACCACTAGCTTCCACTAAACCGCTAAAGAAATAGAACCAATGGTATCTGTGTCATTTTTCAAATATGGAAAATACTGTGAATTTGATACTATTTTTTGTACTCGAGATAATAACGAAAAAACAAGTTTTGTAATTAAACAATTTAGTTATAGTGTTTTCTCCAAAGTTACACCAAAATTTGGGAATAACCTTGGCGTCCTTTAGGTAAAACTATTATATTCTAATATGACATATTCTCAGTGATAGCAACTAATTTGTTTTTGATCTCGTTATAATGTTATTTATAGAATCAACAAAACATCAATTAATAATTCCAGATTAGTAGAAGTGGTATATAACTAACAGGATAGAATATCTTAAATTGTTCTAAAACAATCGAAAGTAGCGCTCTATTGATGATGGTGAACTAACAGAATATTTGTGGCTAGACAGACTATCGTAAAACATAACACTCATTTTTTGTATTGAATATTTAAAATTGACGCAATGGTAACAGGCGTTTCTATTTAAAGAAACTTCAGTATTTGCAACTTCGGTATGAGCCCTAAAATGTAGAGTCAAACGAACAGGAAAGAATGCAAATATCTTAACAAACAGTAAAAAATATCAATCAGTAACTCATTTTAAACATTCGTTATGACAGCAATGCCCATAGCCCATAAATTCACGCGTACTAAGTGTCCATAACAATATATTATTACGTAGTTATTGTACATACATGTAATGAAACTCAAAATAGAAAAAAAAATCACAGATTATTCAAAATATGGGAATGGGAACAATTTTAAAATGCAATAGATATGTGTACAAGAAAAAAAGTTAATGTTAAATTAACTAAAAATCATGACAGTAAAAGCAATACCTACATAATATAGGGCACAGTATCTTTGATTTTTAAACTGAGAAATGATATGATTCCAAAATATATGCAAAAATATCTTATTCAATGTCAATGTTCACACTTACCATATGAGAGGATGTCAGGATTTTTGACTTTCAAAAATGAGATTAATATATACACAAAATAGTTTATCCCATATAGTTTACTACCAAACATAAAGAAACCACATAAAAGAAAGCCTTGTCACATTTCGTAGGCTAGGTTTTGAATACACAATTAAAAGCTATTAATGTTTTCTATACTTTTATATGATGTTTAAATAATTTTGTCATTTTTTAGTTTCATTTTTTTACTTAAACTAGATATATTAATAATAATAAAAATAAAAAACACTTCCTTGCACCCTGCGCAAGTGGGGAGTATATTGCCAAATGGCAATTTCTTCCAACTAACCAGTGTTTCCAGCTCAGAGAAGCATTATTTGCGAGAGAAATGAATTTAAAAAAAAATCCCCTCTGCTGGGAATCAAACCCAGGATGCCTGCACAGAAGCCGAACGGCTTACCAACTGTGCCACGGCGGTATTAATATTAATTAATATTAATATATTAATCGTTGCATTATGTGTTTTTACATTTAAATAAATGTTTCTACTAGTACTTCATACATATTACATGAAACATTTTGGAGACTTCAGAGTTTTGATATTCTCACAAATCCAGCATGATATCGTAGTGTAAATTGTGACAGGACACAGGAGTCAGATTCTATCTAAGTTACAAAGGCCGACATTGTGTAATATTATAATTTATTCAAAGCCATAGTGCAAATTCATAAAAGGGATTGCGGTGATGAGCCCTTAATTAAGGTATCAGAGGACACCAACAACTAACACGTTATACCCCATCTCACACTGCGGTGCGCCTTGTATCGGATTAGGTACATAGATTAAACAATTGACTCCATTTTTAGATATAATAATAAATAAAACAATCTTTAAACCTTTATTTTTCTTATATATCTAATCTTCGACCTTCCTGGCTCAGTTGGTTAGGTATCTGTCTACTGATCCAAAGGTTCCGGGTACGATTCCCAGTGGAGACACAGTTTTTAATTGTGTTTTCATTCTGGATCTGTAAGACGATTAATATCGTACAATGATCGTACATAAGTCTCCAGAATGTAGCAACTTGTTATTAGGTGCATGTTAAATTAATATTTGATATAGTTCCTGTAAGTTGCCCGAGAAGTACATAATATAAAATGAAATAAAATCTAGAACAAACACATACTCAATCTAGAAAAACTTTCAACTCGTCAAACGAAAATAAAAACCCTGCCAGATTTACGTCATAATGTAAAGGCATATTAATTGTAAAAGAAACCACAGCACATAACAGCGAATGGATAATATGAATTCTGAGAACTGGTGGCATTCCGAGATAGCAGTCTTCAAAGTGTTGCAAATTGCTATACTAACATTTCAGTTATACATAGTTTAAATGAGCAGGAGAATCAATTTTGTTGTTTAAAATTTTGTAGAGAAGCATCATATCTGATACTGCATCGTATGATTCATTAGTATTATACAAAATTGATATAATAACACCGTTTTTACTTCTTTCATAAACTGTATAGATACGAATATATTGCTTATTGAGAGGTTTAATAATGTATTTACATAACCGTTTTGTACATAATTAAAATCATCTCAAATCTACGGAAAATCTCGGCGTTATTACTATCCTTATGAATACGATGAGGATTTTCGTAGAATATCGTATAGGTACATTAAGTGGTCGTAAAGTTATCCAATGTGAAGGAAACAGACATCGGATATCTCACATGAGACTTGGTCTTTGGTCCCCTTTTCTTGAGGAATCAGAAATAAGAAAACGAAGTAACGGTCGATAAAAACCAACAGTTATCTGTATCTGGAGTGCGTTGTACTTAAATGATCCTTAAATAAGTTGTTGGTATACCCATGTTATATATAATATATAATGTTGTAGCATAAAATGGATACTGAAGATGAAATAATAGTCATTTCATAATATTTAAGTAATCTTCATGAACTCGAACTTTTATTTTCATTTATCTTTAGGATATTTCAATGTGTTTCATTCTTTTTCCCAGTATTATGTTAACGTACGAATGAAATTATTCCTAACAATAATGTAAACGTTTTCTAAACGGTCCATTATCCCATTTCTGCATCAGATTCTGTAAATCGAACGATTTAATTAATTGCTACTTTCAATCAGTTAATAGTTTGAAATTCTAAACGAGCTTTACAAACGTTCGCTATTATGAGATTTTGTTTACGATTTCAATTATTTTAATAGCTTCAATGTTTATATTCATCGAATCGGACAAAGTTTAACATATTTTTGTTGCAATAATCACTGTTTTACATAAAAAACATTGCTTTTCAATGTAACCCGTTAAGAAGGACTCTATTATGCCAATATATCTATCGCCACTTTTTTTATCAAATATAGATTTGTTTTTTAATTTTTTTGATATATTATTAATAAATTTTCGAAATACGGTTAGTAGCAGTAAAAAAAGTCAACAAAATCAGCCCATCATATTATATTTTGTATATCCCTTGTTCGCTATAATTATGCTACATATATCTAACGATATTCCCATAATTCTAATATATGCACATGAGTAGATATGTATTGTGGTACATTAATATTTTGAGATTCAATATTTGTTACACTTTATCCTACCTATCTCTCTTCATACCTACACCATTTGCCTACAAAATTCAGTTAGCATCAAGACCGCGTCGTGTGACCTTTATGTTCAGACTCTCATCAAAATAAATCATTCAAATCTGTGTCATCGCCATTCAAGTTAAAGTTAGTATTGAATATTATGATCAAGAGGCATATGGGATATTAACTACTGAACCAGACCATGGAAAAGGTAGGCAAACTATCCTTTCTTCTCCATCCTCCTATCACTGGGTAAAACCAGCGACACACGTATCCCTGCTTCTAATATAAAATATATAATGTATGTTTCATCTATACAAAAAATAACCATAATTGTAATTTCGGAAATCTCGCCCAGTAACTGTTGTATTGCTATAAAAGAAAGAAGTGAAGATTTATCACTATAAACACAAAATACGATTTTTGGTGTTTAATAATCTTAATGCGTTCATAGCTAACACCCACCACAGCGAATAAGATATTGGATATAACGAGTAGTTTAATCATTAACCCCAGAAGAATGTGTGTGAGGTAGAAAAAGACAATGATATTTTATGAAATCGGGTATGCCTAAAAATATATTACCAGCGACATTTCTTTACTGCTGTCGTAGGCCCAAGAATGGTTTGTGAATATCACGCTAACAAGCCAACAAATTTCAAAAGGAAATAGGCTATCTGAATTTTGCTGACTGGATAATATGTGTTATCGAGGATCGTATTATATTGAAACAAATCGCGAATTCAGCCTTGATTCAATGGTTCGAGAATACCATGGAGGGTTCTTGGACAGTATAACACTGTATCATAATACCAATCAATTCATAGTTCGTTAAATCAAATTGTTTCAATGAATATCATTCAATGATTCGGAAGATATTTTGTGATAGTTAATATCAACCATATTTGAATTATATAACTAGCTATATACCACTATTTTTATAATTCAAATATGTTTCAATGAAGTTTAAATAATTTGAAAACTCACAAAAAAAATCGAAGGGTGTTAATTATTATTTTGACAAAGCATTTTGAAATCTTGATCGTTATTCTGCAGTATACCAGGCATACGTCATAGTACTAAGACTGATTTTTTATGTGTAAGGATTCCACAGCATGAAACGACGATCGAATTATTTGAACCCTGAGTATAACAGTCTTCAAAGTGGGGAAAATTGTTATTTTAACACGGTAAAGAGTATGTTAAATTTAATACATTTTTATTTGAAAGAACTGTTAAAGAAAACTATATAAATGTGAATAGAGAAGAATTGTTGAAAGAACAGCAGATAAATTTATATTACAGGAATTTTAAGTGGTATTTGTATGATAAAATAAATATTCATATTATATAATTATATACAGCAATATATTCTCCAAATACCTATGTATATTTTGTTATACTTAAAAGATGATCACTCGATGGCCGAAGATACTAGCTTTGTCATCAGATAACAGTGGACCATAAAACCAATTGTTTTATTTAACCAACACATTTTTTTTTCTATTTTCTTTTGTAGTATTTTATGACAAGTCTTCTATTTACACTCTGATAAAATAAACGAAAAAAAATCTTAAAGCATTGTTGGTCATGAATTAGATAATTTAACTGCCGAAAATATTTGAAAAAACTATGAAAATTGGATAGAAAACCTGCGACTCTGAGTAATCTAAGAACCTTCTTGCAGTCAGACGGCTCGAATGTTGATATTGAAGCTATTATAAAAATCGTTGGTTCGTTTTTCGCAGCAATATTTTGTAGTAGGGAAATCAAATAAGGCCGAGTTGTATTCTGCACGCAAAAAAAATATACGTCCATGGAAATGGAAACACGGGCTTGTCACTTGTTTACGACTGCCATAAATCTATTCAAAAGTCAGCGGGTAGGTACTCTAAATAATTATAAACATTTTTTTGGTTTTTCGACAGGGCAACACCTAACGCCCCTAAGGCATCCGCAGACCGGGGTCCCGAATGGTTTGTGCATTTTATTTGACATTGAAATAACCTCGCAAAAAATTAAACGAGTGAGAACAAAGGATGGGTTTACGTTTTATAGTTTGTTGTTATATATCAGAAAGCAGACTTGTATTGAAATTTTGTGGAAAAATTGTCTCCATTTCTTTCAACTCTTGGTCGTATTGACCGATATAAACACCCATCTTTATAGTACGTATATTGTTTTGGACAAACTTTTCATTCTCAAACTAACTTGATATGTATATTTATTTATTTAATTTAAGAAGAAACATACAGCAATTTGAAAATTATAAAATACAACAATGTACGTTACATATTTGTAAAAATTGTTCCATCATCATACATTACAGTATGTGTAAAATAAAAATAAAATTACCAAAACAAATGACAACAGTAGAGTACGTTTGAAATTATAGGTATAAAATAAAAAATAAATAGAATACAAAAAATATACGAATAAATAAAAAACAAATTAAGAAGACCATACAAGATAAGTAATTCAAAATTACAAACATACAAATTCTGCCTTCATCAATTTTTCATTCTGTTCAGCTTGCTTTTTTAGCATATCCTCATATTGTGCCGCAAAGAAAGTAAGTGAGTTGCTCATGTTCTCCATGTCTTTTTTCATTTCACGCATTATCAACATCTTTTCATTTACTTCACTGAGCAACTTTTCCACCGTAATCTTTTCCGGTGTCACATTCAGTGCGTATGATTCTGAAGTTTCTTCATTTATGCATTTTTTACACACTCCGGTATTAGTTATATCTCCTCTTTTAGGTATAACCTGTTTACACTTTTTACATTGCGTCATTTTTTCCGTCAATTTTTACGTTGATCAACCACAAATGATAATGGGATATGTAGGAATTAGGGAGAGTGGGGATATATAAAGGAGTAAGGTATTCTTTGTCTCATATCACTGCGTTATTGCCGATATACTGCTGCGATATTACGGATATGTGTTGTTGAATATATCAGTATCATAAAACCTTGTATTACACTGCTTACAAATGCGTGGAAAGCGTGAATTAAGTCTGTGATTAGTACAACAGTGTGGAATATGAAATAATTTTGAGTATCTGCTTGTTCTACATGGCACATGAAATAGTATGTTACTTATTATTTGGGAAGCATCAAAACTATTTTGTGTAGAAGTGATAGGTCATTGTGGGTTCTATGGTTCTCAAGGGATTCAAGGTCATGAATTTTCTCATGCCATGAATGTTTAGGATCAGTTAAGGCAGAGGACATGGTAATATGGAGTTTACAGCGAAGAAAGAACTGGGGGACAAGTCCCGTCAAATGATGGAATCGATACCCTCATGATTACCCATATCATGGATATAATTATCTAAAGGAGTTTTATTATAGGTATATCAAGATATTATTATAGAACTCAATAAGATAATAACATCCATGATATAGGTTATCTTGAGGGTTATGAAACCACCTTTTGACGGGACTTGCCCCCCTGGTGATATCCAAAGAATGTGCACCACCAGATTCCCTTATATCACGGTATATAATCAGCCTCACGGGACTCATCCTCGTTAAAGACAGCTGAAAATCTACCTCATAGGAGAAGCGACCCTCCAAAGAACAGACCACACAATGAAGAAGATTATACATATACAATGTACGAGGAAGAAGAAAGAGAATGTGCTTCAACTATAATAATACTTGAACACGGCGAAGATTTTGATCAGTTGATAAAATTTTGCAATACGTATTTTCTGTTCTTTGAAGTGCTACGGAAAACCTTCTAAGAGTTTTCTTGTTTCAACATTTTCGTTGTGTAAGTTTGTTTTTCAAAAGTGCGTTCTTACCCCCCACTTCTTCAAGCTCGACCCTTGTTTTTCTTGTAGGTTTTTACCTCTCAAGAAACGAGGTTTGAAGATTTCGTAACTAGATAGACCCACGCCTTTACAGCATTATATATTATTATACCAACATTATATATTCAATGAGCATCCCGACAACACCGACCAAATTGAGAATTTACATAATGAAAGAAAAACTAAACTTAATAATTTTTTGAAAAAAAAAATGAAATAAATTTATTAAAATAATCAACAGCCTACATGAATATAAAATAAAACATTTGAATTATGGAGATATAACGAATACGAATAAGTAGTGATAAGCAAGTGGTCTTGGTCATGGTTTTGCAAAACCAGACTTTTAAAAGTCATAAGAAAGTCTTGTATGTTTTGCAACTTTTATGAAGAGATATTTTTTTTAAATTCTGTACCTAATATCAATGAAATATGACAAAAACATATTTTTTTATAAAGAATGAAAAAATCATTGAAGCAAGTACATAAACATCCTCATACATTCCCTAAATTAAGCATAAATGATTGTGCTATAGGTCAACAAAATCGGTCGTGGCAGAATTCGAATTATGTCGATAATACGGTCTTGGTCTCGCAAGACCAAAACTGCAAGTCTAATTGCAACACTTTTGCTCATCACTACGAATAAAGATAAAAATAATAAAACCTTGAAATTGTGAAAATAATGGACTCCCATAGATGACCACACCTTGAGAAACCAGAGGAAAGGATGCCTGGAAGAATATCGAAAGGTTGATAAAAGTGGTGGGGGTGATGCAGATAGAAAGTGGTGGAAAAATCTTTGAGTTAGATGGACGGATGTAAAGTTATATAGTGTAAGAGATAGCAACGTCAAAAAACAATTCATATTTAAACGTCTGGTTTTTTATGTTTCTTTCCTTTTTGAATATGGGTATGAAAAAGAAAAGCCTGGCACCTGGGAGTGGTTGCGTGTACCAGTGCGCATCCCCTTTCTATAGGTAAAATTGCAGATTTTAGAATCATTTGTAACTTTGCTAGTCGTTTTTGTGCTCTTATCTCATCCATCTGATTTCAATGAAACTTGGTGATTTGTTCTGCATACAACCAGGGAGGCAAGTCTGATCCAACCGGCGAAATCGAAATCATCCATCACAATTACCCATATCATGAATATAATTATTATATGGAGTTCTATAATATCTTTATTTGCCATAGCACTCCATATGATAATTATATCCAGAAGGGTTAGTCAGAAAGGTTTTGATTTCGCCGGTTGGTGGGCAAGTCTGGTTCTATTTTTTATGCCATTCTACACCGTGAACTGAAAAGTGTACAATATAATATATATTATGTTTGTGTAGATATCTTAGTAAAAATATACAGTATTAAAAATAAGTATTTCGTTGTTATTTACACAGACAATTTATTCGTTTAAAAGTTAGTAAAACCACTTATTTATGTTCCAAATTAGTCTTGCATTCAGATTGCACAGAGTAACTTAGAACTTATACAAGACGAAAAGTTCCGCAAGAGGGTTGATTGTGTAAATAGAGTGATTAAATAAATTATGCAATTAGAGTTCTTACCTGCAACAACTTAAGCATGCGCGCTGTATATTTTGGGTGCAGTGCTGAATACTTAATCCAAGAAAAGTGCATTGAAGTTTATTCGTACACCGATTGTCTAATAAGACAGTTAAATTTGTTAAGGCAGCAGAATGTTAGAACGAATGAAGCACTCAAATCGGTTAAATCAGACACAACATGCACACTTCGGTGGTCTAGTCACATGGAAATAAAATAATAAGGGACGATTGACAAAGAACATTCATAGAGTTGATAGAGAAGTAACGAGATTAAAGATCCGGCTAAAAATATATTTTCATGTGAACGATATTATAAAGGAAAGAAATAACGATATTATAAGCATGAATGTGAGTGAAGCGATGAAAAGCGATGCTTTTTTAATTCAAAGTGAAAAGCGCTCAGTTTTCTCTGCCTACCTTAATAATAGGATCATAGCGTGCTGGTTTATATGGGTGTATTTATACATCTACAACGTTGGATACTGATGGCTTTATATTATAATTAACAGATCAAATCTGATTCCTTTTTATTTTAAATAAATGTTCCAAAATATGCTCATTTTTTTCTCGAAGAATAATCAATAGATAAGTTTGGAGCAAGGAAGGGAATATCATTTGTGTTATTCTAGAAATTAGACTTGGCGTGGCTCATAACCAGTATTTTGTAACTTATTATGCTATCATTTTTATTCAATAAATAAAATCATACTATCAACATGGCGAAATAATAAACGCAGTTGAAAAATTAATAAACATTCAAAACTTCCTGTATTTAGGTGAAAAAACATTCAACGAATTACCTGCAACGCATACAAATACAACGAGAACTCGAAAGCATTTAAACACGAGATTAATGTTGGACAAATAAATGGGTAGAATTTCTATAAAAAAATGTTTTGATTACTTGAAATTTACGTACATACCTACGAAAACAAAAACTGACTTATCTAGGTATAACCTGCCTGAATCAGGTTTTACCTAATGAGGCAGTATAATATGATCATTGCAATATCTGGTATCAGAAGTAAAAAAAATCTAAAAAAATAAATTATAAAAAATAATAAATTGATCTTTATTACACGATGGATGCGTATCAAGACAGAAAAGTGTGGCCTTCGGTGGATCTCTCTGCCTGCTCATTAAAGAACATTTCATGTTGATAAGTATGTATGTATGTATGTAAATTTGTTACCTGCAACTGCTTGCAGCATGCGCATGAGCAGCGCAATGGCTCCAATGCAGGCATGCTTCCTCATTCCATGAACAGTCCAATGGCACTTATCCTAGCACTATCCTAGCACTTATCTCCTATCATCATATTACTTATGACCCAAAAACGGATCACCAGCTCATCGTGACGTTAGCACAACACTTAATTTAAAGTCGAGTCACAGTATCCACTCACATTATCGATTATTGATAGCAAGTGTTCCAATGCTTCGATGTATTTAAACTTATCAGAAAAATGATATAAAAAAAATATAATTTGTAAAATGAAGTTTTCGTAATTAGAATAGAAATTGTTTCAAATAGTTTTTAACACTTGCAATTTTAATTGTTTTTATTTATCATATATATTTTATTAGTGTGAGTTTTTTTTAACAATAACGGCTTTCTTAATACGAATGTATTTCTTTTAACGGACGAAAATTGACCAATATCTTATATGTATTTTAATTCAAAGTGATGTATGTAAACAGAGGCGTTTTACAAATATTTTCCATTTTGATTGTTCTAATTCATCCAAAGCGTTGGTTCTGTCATTTTCCTGGTTCACTGAAAAAAAAGGAAAAAAAGTCTCATTAGGTACAAAAATTTAATTAAATATAGCCCAAAGAAAATTATATGCAAACAAATTCAATTCAAAACTGACAAAAGAATTCGGTCGTAATAAAAAACGATGACTTTGAAATGACAAGTAATTTCAATAGTCCAACTTGGTAAAAACTACTGGAAAATCTTTTGTACTCTAGCCAATTGTTTAGAATTTTAATGTGAAACTTCACCAATTAGACCATTACGAATTTGTATCTCGAGTCTTCTCTTAATAAAACTTAAAAGATATTTGAATTACATTTATGCATTTTAAAAGTTTTAAGCAATGTAATTAAATGAACAAACGGCGACCATTATAATAGGCTCGAGTCAATTCCTTGTAATGTTAATAATATTCATTTTGTTTAATTCTCTAAACGATTGTGTTAAATGTCTGTACTACTCTAGTGCTATTGTTTTGTTTCGAATAAAAAGTAATTTTTGAACTATTATAATATCGGAATCGTTTGATAATTAAATTTTCTCGTACAATAAGCAAACCGAATTGATCCAACTCCGATTATAATGGGTGGCTTGAAACACCACTTGAACGTTGAACGGAAAATGAAATTTAATGGTGTCGTTAGGTGAATAAATCACCGGCCGTTTCGTGGAATTGCTTTCGGGGTTCTTCGATTATTCAAGTCTATACCTGAAAAAGTTGTATGTATCTGATGTTATTGGGTAGGCATCGCTACAAATTGAATAATATGTAACATTCAATTTTTATGTACACTCGAATAATTTTGTGTAGGATAATCGTGTGTACAGATATGACAATGACTGGTGTAAAGTTTCAAATGAATTGATGGTTCCAGCGTGTTCATTTATAACTGGGATTATCTTTACTTGAATTCGTGGTTACGAATAAAAGCTGCAACCAAAATATGAATTGAGTGAGTTGTAACCGTTGATAAACTATCCAGTATAAAAGTTTAGTAATAAGAAAAGCTAAAAAATAAACTAGCCTATAGCAGGAGCGTGCTTAGAACCTTCAGACTACGCAAATCCTGAAAGAAAATTGGAAAATGTCGAATACTTTTAGCATAAGCTCACCGTCGTTCAGCTGCCATTAAAATATTTTTCAATCGCATTCCATAATAATATTTAAATTTTTTGGACTTGAAAATAATCGTATCTACGTTTCAATCCTCAATCTTGTAATATGGTTGCAATAAAAGAACTGGTTACCAGTTGCTGTGGTATATACTGGTCTGTTAGTCTGTTAGACTCCGTTTAGACCAATGTACATTAATTTGTGCTGACTCCAGAAGGGATGTAGTTTTGGAATATATTTAGAGTAGCTTCTCGACGTGACGTGCTTAGAGAAATTATATTTGATTAATTATTACTAGGGTCACCAACAAATATTTCTTCTTAGCAGATTACGTAAAGAAGTCCAGTTACCACGGAAGGTGATTAACAAGGTACTCTAGATAAAGAAACACAGAAACAGTGGTAGAGAGGAAGTAAGAAGAGAAAGAATGGTTTTGAACTTGCATTGAAAAAAAATGTACCTACTTTTTTATATGCATTAATAAAATAAAAAATAAAATAATTGAATATATGTAATGAACACGAAATCAGATGAATTTTACAATTAATTTAACACGAACAGAGAAACTTTCTCACGATGAGTAGGTATTAAAGATATGTCGAATTTTTGTTTCAGTCAGGAGTTATCAACTTTTGAGTTTTTGGTTTATTTTTCCATATATCTCAGAAACTATAAAAGCTAGAACGCTGAAAATTGGTAAAAACATAGACAAATACAAAATCTCAAATTTCGAGTTTTTCAAACATTTTTTACTAAGAAAAATATTTTTTTATGATAAATTTATGAGTTTATTGCCTATATTTCCAATTTTTATAAATATATCATAAAATTTGATTTTCTATAAAAAATATTAATATTGTAGAAGTACATCTCAATTTTTTTTAACAATTTTTATAAAAATTGAATTTAATGACGACATCGCTTCATACAATTTGTATGGCAGTCGCCTATACACAATATGTATCATAAGAAACTCAATTATTTGATACTTAAGCTCCAAACATACATACATACCATCATGCTGTTTTCATATTCTGGGTAGGAAAAAAGGACTGACCTCCATACTATCCTATCTTGACATACATACCTATATGTGTTGTTTAGAAAACAAAGTATCTTAAAATATTCAATAATTTTGATTTATGGGTTTATAGTTTGCTACTCATTCTTCAACTATACATACTATCGCTATCGACAGTTGGATCTCATGTGTTACATGCAACTAGTAAAATATACAAACACAAACATCGTCTACATATTTTCTTGTATTTTAATAATTTGAAATAATAATGGATTCGATTATTTACTCCATATTTGTTTTTCTTGAAAAAAAAAACTTGAAACAACAGAAGCTAAAGAATCTTAACAGGAAGGTGATTCGATATAGTTAATGGAATAGTGAATTATTCAGGTATACCTCCTACATACCAATTTAGCAAAAATATCCCATTAAGCCAAAAATATTTACATCCTCAGGCGATATTTGAATTCATATCGAAAATATTGATATTGTTTCAACATTGTAATACAATAAGTTGATATTGAATAATGTAAAATAACTATTTGATTTTCATAATTGTGTAAAAACAAAGATATTCAAACAAGATCACAAACAGACGAAAATATTATATTTTCAAAGTAGTATCGTAAGTATATTAAAAAAGTCATACAATAAAAGATGAGGAAATTTTACTCTCCAATTTAAAAATCTTAAATTTATGTTGCCATAGATATTTTGTGCCAAGGACCGGATATTAAGTTTTCATAAAAAAAATATTAAGTTTCTTACCGATATGAAATTTTTCATATTATTAAATAAAACACGAATGAAAAAGTCATATCCTGTTTTCATTTTCATGAATAATAAGACAAGTTTTTTTTTTATTTATTTAAAATTTAATAAGTTACTGAAATTATTCATAGAGGATAAAAAAGAAGTCAATGTG
This sequence comes from Molanna angustata, assembly GCA_963576475.1. Taxonomy (NCBI): domain Eukaryota; kingdom Metazoa; phylum Arthropoda; class Insecta; order Trichoptera; family Molannidae; genus Molanna; species Molanna angustata. The sequence continues at coordinate 16,888,677 of OY754977.1, read as the reverse complement.
TGATGATAAAGACAATTAAGTGAAAGATGCGCTACACATTCATCAAATTTATTAGCTGTATCAATCAAAATAACACACGTATATTTTTGAAAAACATAGTTGGAGGCCTTCATCAAACAACGCGCATCAAAATGTACAATAATATATATTTTTTTATTACATATTATACCAGAAATTACATTATTTTATATAAGTAATTTCATTCTTTTTTACATAACAAATAAATTGGGTTGGTTTAGACCACCTCACTAGACTAGGCCTGTTCCTAGGTGGTAGACTAGTTACATAATATTAATTACTAAGTCTTTGTAAACAGTTATATAGAATGATTGTGTAGCCCATGGTCCACTTTTAAATTCCTATGTTAGTAGTTTCGTCATGTATGTTGTTATGAATTGAGAATTTGCTGACAATAGTTGATCCCTTTGTTATATAACCATGTTTGTATTGTATGTTTAAGTCTTGTATTTTCTATTAAATGTACATATGTTCATTATATCTTTTGCAACTATATTTAGGATCTTTGGAGCCAAGTATTGATAATGTCTTTGTCCGTATGAAGTGTTTGTCTTCGGAGTGATTAGTTGATGTCTGTGTCTTGTATCGTGAGAATGTTGAGCAGTGATATGGTTTTTCTTATCATTTTTAAAGTGAATAAGAATTTGTTTAAAATAGAGTTGTGCTGTAGTTAGTACTTTAAAGTGTTTAAATAGTTGAATGGTTGGGAAATGGAAAGGTTTTTTAGTGATCACTTTAATCAGAGCTTTCTGAGCCTCTATTTCTGAGCCTATAATATATAATCATTTTTTTTTTGTTTTTATCATTAATCTTCGTATAATGTATATTTTGTTTGTATCTTTTTTGCTTTCATTCTCTTGTTGATGAACATATAATTTTGTCATACTTTGTAATCTTGTTGGTTGGAAGAAATTGCCAAATGGCAATAAGCCCGCCAGTGTGCATTATATTTATTTGCACCATTATTTTTGTTAATTTTATTTTTTACTATTTGAAAATTCTATTTTGTCTATATTACCTGAATCTAAATTTTTATGTTTCAATATTTTTTTCTTTGTCTCTATTTTTATTTGATTCTATATTTTTATCTTTGTTTAAAATTCATTATTAGTATTTTAACAAGGAATTGGCTTATGCTGCATATAATGTAAATTTATTTATTTATTTATTTAAAAAAACGGATACAAAATACACAATATTTACAGATTATGAAATGATTACATATTTATGAATGACTCAACTTCAAAAAGAGAATAATCTCGTGTTTTGAAGTGAGTCAATAAATAAATAATGTAATAAACGACAAATCAATAAATCTGTTTTCGAATTCTCTTTTTACATGAAAAATTTTATCCTATATGCATTGCTTTGACAGTTATTTGTCATAAGGAGATGTCGGATTTTTAATGATCAATACAACTCTTTATAATGTACATAATTGGTTTCTATATGAAACATATCCTTTTGTATAAATATATAGTTACAATCTGATGCAATTAAGAGAATTCACTGGACAATGGGCAAGTATAAACAGCGAACAAGTATAAACTATTTTATGTCCAGTGCTATCAAATAGTTTTTAAAGAATAAAAAAGACATTTGTGTTTGTGTCAGGAATATTTTTTATTTCATTAATAGAAAACATTTTGCTGAAATCAAGTTTTTTAATTCTTTAATGTGAACATTCTATGAGACGATATTTAAAAAAAAACCCACTGTATATTTTTTTTAATGCACATTCACTTCCATTGCACTTCTATTCTGAAAGATATTTAAAAATAAAATCATTGACCTACGAATTGCATGTTAAAGATACAAGATCCAAGATTAACAAACTTTTTTAATATGTTTTAAAAATTTCAATGAATTAACAAAATGTTTTTAGTTTTTTTATATTTATATAATATTTATCTTGAAGAGACAGAGGTGGACAGATGTTACTATGTCGGATTATGTATATACTCGTAATAAATCAGTATACAATTGGGTCCTTTAAATATACTGAAATCATATTTCAGATCTCGTGATGTAAATGTATTTATGTTATTAAATATTCTATCTTAAGTGTTATTTTATGAAAACTATGTTGTCATAAAAAATTTATATATTATTTTTTAGAAAATATATTATATTAAAAAGAAAATTTATATATATTTTAGGTTAAAATGTTTTGTTTTGTTAGATTTTAAAAAAAAAATTGTACATTTTTATGATCTTTATTTTATCTATTATTTTGTTCAAGTCATTATATATTTTATTTACGTTTAAATCAACTGTTTTAACTAGTACTGGATAATATATAACATATTTCAACAGGAATATCGTAGGTGACCCGTCTCAGAACAGATTTTCCTAGTGAGACGGGGAACGAAAAATTCGATTATCATTTATGTATTTATGAATAACAAACGTCGGGTTGCCGGCACGGAAACTTATTGAACACATTCTATAATAAACAATTATTCGTATCTATTTACAACATTGACAAATTGATAGTATAAAATATAAAAAAAAAAAAACATTTTTCATTGGTTTAGCCCATTATTAGTGGACGAACTCCAAAACACTTTTTCAGTGAAGTGTAAGGAAGGATGAATAAAGGTATTTATGTTCGGTTGAAAGGAGGGTGGGTGTAGATTTTAATGGAATCTTCACTCAGCTAACGATCGTCCTGACAAACCCCGCCTATTCAGGTTGCAATTTTTAAGAGTTTCACTTCCACTTCATTACGTCTCAACTATACTCGAAAGCTTCGTAGGTCAAAAAGCCTCTTTTATAATTATTCACACTTTTGAGGGTTATTTGAAGATTTTGACATAAACAGACGCCACTAATTACTATATATATATATATATATATATATATATATATATATATATATATATATATATATATATATATATATATATATATATATATATATATATATATATATATATATATATATATATATATATATATATATATATATATATATATATATATATATATATATATATATATATATATATATATATATATATATATATATATATATATATATATATATATAGGTACAGCCACGTTTAAGAGAATGTTAAAGTTTTTCTGCTCAAATTGTGCATTATGCTCTGGACACATCTTATGTGTACACCTACAGTGTTATTTATAAAAAAAATATGGAGTTTTTATGCTCAAATTGTGCATTATGCTCTGCATACATCTTATGGGTATAGTGTTATTTATAAAAAAAATTCCTTGAAACATAGTTCAAAATATTATTCCACTGAAACATTTTTATAAAAATCTTTACACAGAAAGACACAGAATTTAGTTTTGTTAAGATGGTTGTCTTGACCACAGAACAATATGCGTGGCATGGAACACGTGCGCGCCACATGACAGTTCTGTCAAAATCTAGCTATGGCACTTTTTGACATTTGATATTTTTGTTTGAGAACAACGTAAATTTGTGATTCTTATGTTTTTCTCGTATCTTTATGTAAGTAAAAAGCTTTTAATATTGTTAAAACGGATCAATTATCTACTTCAAATTTGCGAAATGTCAAGTTGAGCCAGTGACAAACTACCCCCGTCACCGGTTCAATTTGACAATGGGGTTGAATAACGGATTAACTCTTGATCCATGTTTAAAGGTGATAAAATTTAGGTTCAACCATCGTTCAATATTTGAACCACGTTTATAAAATAACACTGCTAGTGTCCGCGTGTGGACATCGTCGTGACACCCCAAGTTTCAGACGTAGTTTTTATGTCACTGCCAAGAAGACAGGATATTATCAGTATCTAATACGCTTGAGTTGGGAAATTAGTGGTATGATGTCAATTCAAAAAAATCGTTTTATGTATGTGGACGCCATCGACACTGGTGTCTAATTTTCTATCAATGTGTCATCTTGTATCTTGCATATAAAGAAATACTTTCAAGAAAATAAATATACAAATTTTGAAGCGTAGAGTTAAATATTGGACACGATCTATTTTGAGCCTATTTATTGCTGTTTTTGTTCTACCTGTTTAACTACCTATATTTCCATTTTTGTATATCGAAAAACGTCAAAATACCCCAATCAAATAATTTAAATTTCTATAAAAAGTTCTTTCACTAAAACGGAACATCTCAAACTTTTTTAAAAATTTTAATAAATTGAATGAGTGACTCTCAATTGTTTTATACTTAATCTCCAATAATACATACTTACCATCAAACTGTTTTCATATTCTGGGTAGGAAAAAATGACTGATCTCCTTACTATCATATCCTGACGTGCATGCTTACATTTTTTGTACCTACATCCATAATTGGACGTCCAGCACACATAATAATAACCAGTATTGTTTTCTTTTTATAAAAATTGTAAGTTGGATGTCTGTCGATGTACCCTTTTATAAATAAATAAATAAAACAAAATATCATAAATTTCCAATAATTTGGATTTATGGGTTTATAGTTTGGTAGGTATGTATTCTTCAACTATTCATACTATCACTATCGACAGTTGGATCTAATGTGTTACATGCAACTTGTGTTTAAAATATTTCGAGATAACCTCAACTCTATTATTTTATATAAAGCGCAATACATGAACAGACTTCACTTTTTTTACTTAATAGAAATGTAAGCCAACCGATATACGCAAGTTATACATATGTTATAACGAATCCAATAGCTATAATCGCGCCAAGTTAAATGTGTATGTAAGGTATAATCGAATGTTCCTTTGACCATAGCTAAATTTATTCCGACGGTCTGCACTGTTCCAATTATTGGGTTCATACCGCGCCATTAGGCTCTCGCTAATCTGACCATTCCATCTTTTGCCAACTAAATTCTCGCCTGAATTACACCCAACAATATTTTGTTGTACATTTTAGGGGGGTTTGAGCAGGTGACGCGGAAGGGTTCGAGGCATAGACGAATCAATTATTATCTTCAATTTATAAAATATACGATTTTCCGAGGCGAAGCAATAAACACTTTTTAAAGGGTAATTTTCCCAGCCAGAGCTTCCAAAACTAAGAGACCCGAATTTTTAAATTGTAATCCGTAAATATGTTTTAGTGAACATTTATGATTAAATAAATTTTAAGCGTTAAGATCAGCGTATTTTATTTATTTATTTTATTTAATTTTGGCGCATGTTCAAAATCTGAGACAACATATACAAAGCAAAATTTCCGAAATTCTCACTGTGAAAAGAAAATAACAGTTTCGTAAAATTGAAAATAATACGCGCGCGATGAAAGTTTCACCTGTAGACCAGCCCCCCTAGACAACATGCCATTTAAGCTAAGCGTTATATCGCTAAGCGATAGTAAATGTATGGAATTGGTGGCTATGACATCACGTGACAGCCACCAATTTCATACATTTCTATCGCTTAGCGATATAACGCTTAGCTTTAATGACACTTTTGGGGAGCACGGAAGGAACCTCCACGCGGTCCCCCTGGTAACAGAAATTCTCTGGCCAATCCTTCCACCACAGCAACGCAACAATGCGTTGCTGACACGAAAGAAGAAGAAGAATGACATGTTGTCTAGGGGGGCAGGTACTATAATATATATTATGATAAATGAATCGGTTCTTATATACCTTATAGGTATACCTCACCCCCGAGGCTCATTAAGAAACACAGGGTCATTGAACTCCTTGTTACTAAGTACGATTCTGGGTGGATACATATGATTAAAAATGATATTGTTGTATAGCCTATACTAGTGGTCAATGATCTCCCCTCGCGCGTTTATATAACTTCTTGCAGACGGATGTACTTTCCAAGTACCTATGTTGGCGAATTCGTCACACCGCAAAGCCATTGCCTGTGAGTGGGTTTACATTATTTGAAAAATAAAAATACATTTTTATATCTACCTAATTATATACCTAACATAAAATATCAAAAGTAAAAAAATAAAATATAAATAATTGCACCTAAAATGAACAAATATAATATTTAAATAGTTAAATAAATGCCTATAACAAATGAAAAATTTAATATTGGTATCTAAAATATTAAAAATTATAACAAGGAATTGGTGGTTAAAATTGAAACTAATATTTTTTACGATAATTTTCAGCAATATTCGATCGATATATTATAAATTTTGTTTCTTTTATAGTAGAAAAGAAATAAATGATAGGTGTATTTACTTGAGACATTTAAAAAAGAACTCTTTTTTTTCCATTTATGTATATGAAAAAATGTAAAGTTATATATTTTCATTGATTTCTCAACGGGTATATTTAAGAAAGTGCTAAGTATGGGTTTCGTCGTTATGTATTTGTGTGTAATGTAACAAACATTATATGGAGTAAATTTACAAATGTATGTTCGATCTGCTTCGTATTAATATCGAACTTTTAAAGTAAATTTACTTAGTTAAAAAATCTATGACTATCACTCAAAACTGTTAAATTATCCCACGTTTCTCAGCTCAATGAATTTTATTCTCATTAAACAACTTCACATTCTTAGTCCTCTATTCCTATTTCATTTCCTACACCCTCACAAGCAAAAAACCACTATTACTAGGTTCGTGGTTTCTAAAGATGTTGTAATCGTGATAAAATATGCCTAGGAATTTGTTGAATTTTCAAGGAACGAGAAGTGAAAGTTTGGTGAGACCTTGAAACGCGACATGATCCATTAATAACGTTCCAATGTCGAGAGAATCATGACAGAGTTGGTGAATATATTGGAGTTTGCTTTTGTTAAATTGTGTATAAGTTGTATGTGAATCATGGAGTGGGAGTGACATGTTATTTATTGCAATCACGTGATATATGTAGTGGTAATGTTATTTGATATATAAGGTAGTTCACTTAGGTAATGTCAAAGCCTCATTTCTAAAGAACATTCTTATTTAACATGAATACTGTAAACCTATATATGAAACCATTATTTATTTTATTTTATTAAAATTGCATTCAAAAAAGATCCCGACATCCGTCACGTTCATTGTTAAAGGAATGTAACTGTTAATGTTATGATGCAAGCTTTATGTAAATTTTATAAAATTGTTGAAACTGCAGACAAAACTAAACAGGATCGAATCATTAGGATGGCTATATATAACCTTAAATTATAATGGATATATATAACCTTAAATTATGGCTATATATAACCTTAAATTAAATTATAGGATGGCTATAAAAATAATAACATTTTATTTCAGTTCGTGAGCAGGGAGGGGGGAGGGTGAATGCAACACAAACCATATCATATATAATAATAATAATAATGAAAACTTCCTTGCACCCTGCGCAAGTGGCGAGTTTATTGCCGTTTGCCAATTTCTTCCAACTAACCAGTGTTTCGAGCCCAGAGAAGCAATTTTTGCGTGAGAAATAAATTTAAATAAATTTCTCCTCTGCTGGGAATCGAACCCAGGACGCCCTCACAGAAACCGAACGGCTTACCAACTGTGCCGCGGCGGTCGGCATCATTTCAAAAAAAGGTATACATACAAATAAAATAAAAAATGGTAAATAAATAAATATAAACATATGTAACCGTAATAACAAAAATTATTCACCTTAAATTATCTACTTGAAAATGTGCTTAGCACGAAACCGGTCGTAGGTTGTAGTCCTCAAATAAATAGTGGAATTAATTTTAAACAAGTGTTTTAATTTTTATTTATTAAAAATATAAATTAATTTAAATGGAATTCCATCAAGAACTGATGATCAAAAAGTTAAATCTAATTAAATTATAGGATAGCTATAAATAACCTTTAATTATAGAATGGCTATATATAACCTTAAATTATAAAACTGTAAGTCCCAAAACATCATTTGGCCCTGTATCAAAACTCCGAGGATCGTCCATATTCAATATAATATTTATGTGTAGGTACAGAATTTGCCAATCTCTTTCGATAGTTTCAGATATATTTGACCATCGGACATCGGGGCCTATTGTCGGATTAATGTTGGCGTCGTATGACCAAACAACTAAATTGGACGACAATAAAAATGGTAAGTGGTGAAGAGAGATAGTTGTCTTGGCAAAATAATATAAAATCCAATAAAATGGTTCGGAATACGGAATGAACAACGGTATTGCACGCACCACAGTACGAAGGATATCCGTTAAAGGTATGCAAATGAAGGGACCGGGGTATTTTGACTAGTCATCGAAAATTTGGATTTATTGTCGGTCGAGTGGATCTACGAGAGCCGCGATAACAGTTCACGGAACACAGCCGGCATTTTCAAAGTCTGAATAACGAAAACATTTTTGTAAAACAACAGTAGGTACCTACTTACCTACGGTATATTTACAATTTATACCATAAAATAATACAGTAAACTCACGTATCAGTACTTACTTCCGATGGCCATACAACTCCGGTAGAGCTTTAGCCTCCTGAAAAATAGCTTTCCATACCTTCCTGTCAGCTGCAGTGGACACCCAGTCATCACAAGCATTCAGCACGTTCAGATCTCGAGTAACATTGTCCATCAATCTCTGCCTTGGTCTTCCCAGGGGTCTCTTGCCCACAGGGTTATTTTGCAGGATTCGTTTTGTGGCTCTTTCTTCCCCTGATCTGACAACATGTCCAATCCAAGCTAATCATCTGGACCTGATTTCTCTGGTGATTAAAGGTTGTCCTGTTTATGCACAAATTTCCTCATTGCTTCGTGGTCTCCAGGAACATGCCGCAATTCCTGGTCTTGGGCCTAATATTTTACGTAATATCCTGTTTTCGAATGTTAGCAGTCTTTGTATCAGTGTCCTTGAGTATCAGTATCCAATTTTAATTAATACATTCATAACATCACGATATATCCACCAACCAGCGTCAGGTGTGGGGGCGTGGATATCCTTATAAAATGAAGCAAGACACATGCATTTATATCCACATATCAGCCTCGTCTCAGCTTAAAGGGCAAGTTTCTGAATTGATGTAGAACCTCATTGCTGAACTAAGTGAGATGTTATTTTGTCTCTTGCACCTACCTTCTTTCGATTACCCAGCTCTTACGGGCCACCCAAAAACGATGAAAATATACAGGAGAGTGTAAGCACTATTCAAAACCGGTGTGTCACAGATAATGTAAAAATATAGCAATGTGGCGGCACAGCGCCTAGCGACTATCCTGTCAAATGGATACGTACTCCTCTTAGCGACCAATCAGCGAGAATCGATCTTTATGGAATTTGGCGCTTAGGTGGTGTTTAATTGAATGCACAAGCGACGAATTTCAGTGCAAATCTCTACTATTTCTTGTTAATTTCGTATGTTTATTATTTAGTGAATTTATACTGTAGGTATGTCTGAAAAGTTGTTATTAAAATATAGTACTTATTTAATATCGTGAGTTTACTTTTATTTTTCTATACTCAATTATTTTACGAACCTGCCCCCCTAGACAACATGCCATTAAAGCTAAGCGTTATATCGCTAAGCGATAGAAATGTATGAAATTTGTGGCTGTCACGTGTTGTCATAGCGACCAATTTCATACATTTACTATCGCTTAGCGATATAACGCTTAGCTTAAATGACACGTTGTCTAGGCCCCCTGTCCCCCTAGACAACGTGTCATTTAGTTAAAGAAAAGAAACGAAAAAAGATAACTCAATGTATGGGAGTGACAGTTGCTAGTCACTTGACAACTGTCAATTCCATACATTGAATTATCTTTTCTTGTTTCTTTTCTATAGTTAAATGACACGTTGTCTAGGGGGCAGGTACCTTTCGTTTGAAGTGACTGAAAGTAGTTTGATCAATTCAATAATTGAATAAATTTATTTAATGAACAGTATGCATACTATGCATATACAGGATTCAAAACCCGAGTGAATCTTAAAACATAATAGTACACACTTATATATGTTTCAGAACTTTAAAATCAATACGTCTTCCTTGCAAATCTGATAATGGCCAGGGTATTTTTAAAGAAAAGATGGCGATAGTAGCATGGAAATAGCTATAAACACACACATACAAATAAAGTTCATCACGCATAAATCACAACACAAGAATGTTCAATAATTCGATACGAGAGATCGAATTGTTCATAACAAAAAAACAATGAATACGAACAATTACCGCTACGTACACAAGCGGCCGCTAATCTCGAGCGATTAACCTTGACTGATTAGGATGGGAGATGGGCGGGAGGGGTTTTTCGCACAGTACGACAATTTTTGGCGCCAACACTGTTTTTTTTTTTTTTGAAAATCTCTATTCAAACACAAGGAGGCCTATTATTATACAAATCATTATAACAGCTCGATTGGTGTGTTTTATTTGTATCCATGGGAAAAGTGAAACAGTACGCAGTAACTAAAAAAGTTATCATTTATGAATAACATTTAATAAGTTGTTAAACGATGAAACTTAATAATATTGAGTAGTGGATATTTTTGTTTTGTAAGTATCACAAGAGCAGTTGTTAATATTTAGTGTAATGTAGTCGTTGGGGGATGGGTCATACAATTTTCCATTACGCAAATGAATAAACAAAGATAACGTACAACAATTACTTCGGCATAACATATTATGAAGTGGGGCCCATATTGAAACACATGGCGTAAATTAAACTGTTAGTGATATTCACTGAGTTGGATATGTGAAAACAAATGCATGCTTGCTTACTGCTTGTTGTAATGATATACATTATCAGTTTGTATAAATAAGTTCGCGAGTCTGTATGTATCTCTGTGTGTTATTAGATTTGAAATGACTTATTTATACGTTTTTTTATTGATTTTTTTGGGGAATAATAATACATTTTAAGTTTCTATGCATCGGATGAACATCTTCAGCACACTTCTTCCTGGCACTGTCCCAATACTGCCTGTATTGGCTGCCTGTACCGGCTCTTTTCGTCCTCACACTGAAAAAAATATTACGACAACCGAACTGACTACCCGCGTTTTAGCCAAACCTTTGTTTGGCTGTTTGCACAAAACATTTGGTTGTTTTGTAGTCACTATACATATTTCGGTTAATTTTAACATAAAATTTTGTTACTATTAGCAATATGTACTATAGAGTACTATAAAGATAACCCGTCGAGAAGTTGAATAACGTATTTATTTGATTCATACCATCACAGAATAACCCCAAAATGTGAGAATAGCCAGCGACATATGTGCGGGTGTACATAAACTTATATAATAAATGACGACACATGCGTGCATGCCCCCGCACTAGTCTCGATAACGATGATAATTGAAAAGAGTGGAAGCATTATTATAAACAGCTCATACATACAAACCATCACACCATGTCCCTCACGGGGTAGGCAGAGAGAAACGAACACCACTTATTTTCATCTTGACACACATACCTCGCCTCGTCGACATCCATACATCGTCTTGTATATGTTCCTCTTGTTGTTCACGCACCACCCACCCAGATCTGGGATTATGTATTGAACTGCTGAGAATTTTGAAAATATTATTCAATATCAACTAGTATCCCAGCACGATACTAGTTGATAAACTGCATTAAAAAAACAAACTACGAATTCATAACTCCCCACTATATCCCCTTGGTGTAGTTAGGAGTAAAAAAGATTTTTATCGTATTTATTTATCGTATGTTACATCGCATCATTACATGTATGTGATTATGTAGTTCCATCAAGATGGGACACTTGAGATGGCCTGGTCACATAATTAGAACGGATGACGCTAACTCGGTAAAACGCCTCACTATCTCCACACCACATGGACGATGAAGAGAAGGGAGACATAAACTGTGATAGATGGACTATGTCAGGGCTGAAATATCTATACGTAAAATTATGAACAGAAAAAAAATAATAGAATGCAAGAATATAAGAAACTTCTGAATTCAGTCAAAGCCCACTCATCCAGCTGATGCGAAAGGTGGGTACGAAAAAAACCACAAACCGCAGTAGGTATATAAAACTGAAGTTTTGAACGTTTTAACGGAATTAACTAACAGATTAATGGATTAATGGATTAACAGATTAATTCACTTCTCTGATGCCCTATATATGTATATGGATCTGAAGTTGCCGACAGGCCGCAAGTGTGAATCTCAATTCGCACTTGTTGATTGTTCTTTTTGCACCATGGTGCCGAGATTGCTAATCTAGAGGGCTCCATGAGCTACTCTTCGTGCCATGCATTGTTTTTTTTTGTCATTCATTCTAGCGTTCTGCGAAGGGGCCGTTGACAGTCCCCATATGCGGAGCGGGTGGTGGTGGGAGTAGCGAACAGATTAATGGTCAGGTTGCAATTGATAAAACCTAAGGAAAAGGTAGATGAGACCTCTGTACTGCCAGTAGCTACTTATGGCTTGGAGACTATGACAATGACTCAGAAAAGTGCTGAAAAACTAAGAGTCACCCAAAGAGCCATGGAAAGAGCGATGTTAGGATGTCTGAGAGACAGGGTGCGAAACGACACCATCAGGGAAAGAATAAAATTGGTTGATGTCGTCCATCGCATTCCTACCCTGAAGTGGAAACGGGCGGGCCACGTGGCTAGATACCCCGAAGACCGATGACCAAAGAAAGTGTTGGCTTGGAGACAGAGAACGACAGTCAGAGGTGTTGGAAGACCGCCAATGAGATGGAGAGATGATATCAGCCGTCATTCTGGTTGTCAATTGGTTGCTCAGAGCACAAGATAGAGTGGCTTGGAAGGAGATGGAGGAGGCCTTCGTCCAGGAGTAGACGGGATTAGGCTGAGAAGACGAAGAAGAAGAAGAAGGAAAAAACTTTTTTTAAAGAATGAATATGTCATTGAAACAAGTAAGTATACATCCTCATATATTACCTTAACTAAGCATAAATGCTTGTACTATAGCAGGATTCAAACTCGTGACACTCTCTGCCACCACCCATCTTATATTTATATAATTATTTGCTTATTTATTTGTATGTTGATTTTTTGCTCGTTTAATAGGTCGGCAAACTAACCGATATTTTTACCTAGATTGGAACAAGTAGTCAAAATAGATTTTTAATAACTTGAAGGTTTTTTCGTTGACGCAATGGAACATCATAATTATAAATTGTAAAAAAACACTTATAAATAGAAACACAGTTAGATTCCACAATGAAATAAGATACATAATAACACTTTCTTACACAATTCTTAAAATTATTGTATTGTTAGTTACTTGCTATTCATTGTATTAATACGGGTTTCCCATATTTTCTACCTATTAGTTGTTATCTAAGTTATAATATCTGTATATGTCTGATAGGGTTTTTCCCTCCCCCCTCTCCTGCTTACCTGTACAAACCCCATTTGACCATTACATGTGTGACTGGCGTTCGCGCTTAGGCAAATAAAAATATTCATTGTGGAATCTGTGTTTCTATTTATAAATGTTTTTTTACAATTTATAGATTTTTAATTTGATTCTTGTAAGGAACGGGTATATTCAAGCAGTAATATTATACGCCTTAGTAATATTAACCGAATTGATGGTAGCGTAGAAGTTTATTGTTTGAATTACACATAATGTAACGTTTTTACGAAAAAAGAAAACTTAACGTTCTCCAGTTTACTATTGTTACGCACAAACTCAAAACGAAATAACCTTTATTTCAAACTTTTTTGCATTGTGATAATTTTGGATAATTACACGAAATCACATCAAAAGAGGAATTAATAGAAAAAAAATGATTGACATTTTTGCAACGGTAATATTTTTTTTCAATTGTTAATATAAAAGTTTTTATGGATTCTTATAAATAAGATACTTCTCGGGCAACTAACAGGTAGGTACTATGTCAAAGATTAATTTAACACGCACCCAATAACTAGTTGTAACATTCTGGATACTTACAATATTAATCGTGTCACAGATCCAGACTGAAAACAACATTGAAAACTGTGTGTCCACCCGGAAACGAACCGGAAATAAATTTTTTGTCGATTAAATTTCGATTTATTACAAACGAGCGTTACTATGAGGTTTATCTTTGAGTTTGAGTGTTCAATGAATACAAAAAATTATGGCACAAATCCGTGTGAAATGGCAAAAAATAAAAAATAAAATATATTATAAAAAAAAACAACACGTTTCATTTATCGTTTAGTTTAAAGTTTCAGTATTACAATATATAGAACTTTCAAAATTGAATTGATAGGGATCTCATTAAAAAGGCACAATTGGTGAACGTTGCGCAAGCGCATAAAGTGATCACGTAAACCAGCCGATGACAGGTCGTAAGCCCTGTAGGTGCCTTGATTTCCCGGTTCTCCTACAGTAAATATTCCAACTTCATCTCTATTGAGATAATTAAAAATCTGTTAAAAAATATCTTTGACTCCGACAGGGAAAAAAATCCAATGTTTGCGCATATGCAATAACAAAAATATTCTTTTAAATTGTGTTATGAGTGTTATGACTGTTACATGATAGTAACATTTTCTGTAACATTTTCTTGAAAATGTTACATGATGCTTCTCGAGCAACTAACATTAATATGACGAATATTAATTTACACAAACCCAATAACTGGAGACGGTATTTTTCGTCACACAGATCCAGAAAGTATAGGCAATTTATATTTTTTTCATTTTGTTTGATAAGTTTTCATTTTATGGATTAACTTATCTGTTGTATGAACACTGCGAGTAGCGACGAGAAAATTCAAGATCAAAACTGGTGAGATATTGGTCTCAGTCATAGACGTTTGGTTTTGATTTTCGTCAAATTACTGAAAATAAAATTCTAAAAACGGTGATAAAAACACCTTCGTGAGTATATTCAGTGCTAGAGACATTAAGGGTGTTAAATACCGATAACATTCAAAATCAGGAACATTTCAGTAACAAGTTAGCGATACAACATAATAAAATGTTGGAGTTTTGAATCATTTGTCTAAATTGTTTACACGTCATTGTGTCCATTCACCGTTTGTGTATTCCTATGGCAGCAGTAATGGGGACTAATGGAAATGGCTTCCCTTAATGTTCCGTGAATGTACTTATGCAAACTCTTGGCATCAGGAAAAGTGTTTTCAAACTCTCATTTTTAAAGACCCATTTCATAGTGGCTTCCAACAAATAGCCGGATATTCTGGGATTTAAACGTTGTACATTAAGTAAATTCCTTAGGAAATAGTTTCCATTTAACGGCAGACAAAATGCTGAATCCACCACTAAAATATGGAACAGAAATAAAGTAAAAAATATATTTTTAACGATTGATTATTTTGATTTTATTCACGAACAGAGGAAGTTAATTTTATAAATTTAATTTCAAATGTTTTGAAAAAGCACAAAGTTTAGATTCGCAAGAATGAGTATAATGTTATGTAACTGATAATAATATGTCTTAGATCTTTCGATAAATTTTGAGGACGCTAGCTTTGTCAAGTGAAAGCGAATCGTTTTGTATAATTTATTGAGTATTAAAAATTGTATCTTTGTTTATCGGATGTTTCTTGTGTTTATATGTTTCTCATGTTGTACAAAAAACAGGTTATATTAATGAATGACAGATTTCGAATATCGGAAGTCTCTCCAAAAGATGGAAGGACGGCTGGGAGTAGGCATCACAAGAGGCAGCAAAATCTGCGTGAACAGGCCCTTTATGGCCTTCAACAGTAAGAAGAATAAGAGAGGAACAATCATAATAAAATTATATATATTTATTATATTTTTGTACAAATGCGGGTTTAAGTATCCCAGATTACTTATCCAAAGGACCATTGCACATGAATTATTATTAGTGTTATGTATTTGTTTATCGGTTACTTAAGTATTCTGTAAAGGGGTCGATTAGCGAGTTGCGGTGGAGGTATAATAACATAATTTTACTATTTCATTCCACTTTAACTCATTTATTCTATTGATACATGTTATCGTTATTATTATTACACAAATGTTTGCCTTTCCGCCTTTTTTGTGCATGTAGATATTTCTAATAATTTACAATTCGCATTAAACTAGCCATATTCATTCCATCGCCTAGAATATAATGAAACTGTCGGAAATTCCATCAATCTATCGATTCCGGGAACTCGGTCGAACAAAGAAATGTTTGGAATGGCAATATATTATTATTTATTATTATATCATTTTAAATGAAGCGAGTATGTTTAGATAATTTACAATGTGGGAGTAAAGCCACGAAGTTAAAGGAAACTGAAGATTCTTGTTTTTAGGCCAAAAATATATCATATTTATACTGACAAACTTTTTAACGTCTCAATAGAGACGAAGTTGGGATATTATAGAAGAACCAGGAACTCAGGGCACCTACAGGGCTTACAATCTGTCATCGGTTGGTTCACGTGATCACTTTATGCACATATAAAAAAAAACCACAAACATACCTATTTCAGAGAATGGAATGGAATATTAGGAAGACGGGTTAACTGTGTTATTTACAAGTGTACACATTAGTGTGAACCAGAATAACTGAATTTATTTATTTATTTAATTAAAATTTGGTACACGGTTAATACACAATACACATAAACATGAGATCAAAAATAACAAAGCAGATGGGTCGATAGCAGAGCGGTTTGCGCATTGGGTTAGTAATCCAGTGGTCGCGAGTTCGAATCCTGCCTCGACCGATTTCGTTCACCTATAGCACAAGCATTAATGCTTATTTTAGAGTACGTAGGAAGATGTATATGTACTTGTTTAACAAGGTTATATTCATTTAAAAAAAAAATACGTACACACAAAAACCTCACAAGGCACGATTCCACCCATACAATCCATTCTTTTTCTTATCATAAGATCATCATTTAATATTTTCTACATAATAAATAAAACGTTTTGGGATATTTTCTTTAAAATGATTAAGACGACTATTCCTGAAATATCTAGAATGTTTCCTTCGTTAAAAGCCGCTCATTTATTACAACCCATTTATTTTTCCAGCGAGGTAAACAGCAAGAGGAAGTTAAGTTATTAAACATTTTGGTTCATACATATTAATATTTTCACAATGCAAACACATGTTGTTTGTTAATACATACCTCTGGTACTTCACAATACTAACTACCCATGTACGAGTATGTCGACAGAAAAACAAAATATTTGCATCCAGGAAACAGAGTTCATGTGTTAATTTCTGGAATTGTTTGAATTTAAATATTTCAACACGCTAGGTTTAACAAGCAATACGGATTTATGACATTAAAAAAACACGTTTCGTACCGCTTTATTGGGTTTAATTTTGCGCTACGCAACGAGATATAAAATTTTTATACAAACAAATTTGAATTGTTAATACAAAGCAAGGAAATTAATAAAGTTTTTCCTAATGTAGGTACGCACTAGAATCAAAAATTTCGAACAAGATAAATAAAGTTACCAAGTAGAAAGTTATCAACAAAGTAGAAGAGATTTTTTTTAATATTTTGAAAATTTAAATCAAAAATTTTGATTTTTTATATATTGAGTAAACATACATAGGTACTTAATACCTTAGATATTTAATTACCTATTTTAATAAATAAATAAATAATGATAGTTAGAAAACTAAACTTATTATTTACGAATATTACAAGGTCTGAAATAAATAAAATGGATCAATGAAGATGACAGATAAAATTTGTTATCAGTGATATAAAAAAAGTATATTAAAAATATTAGGAAAGTAAATTATGCCACTGTAAAATATAAGAAAAATAAATTAATTAATTTTTTGACAAATGATGACACGTCGTATGCCTTGTAATATTCATGCTTTATTTTCTATTGTTATAAATGAAATTGACGTGAATCATTTATGGAAGACCAGTTTTATTGCCTGTCAATTATATTAAAGTATGCTGGGCTAAAATCTATTTTTTTTTGTCTCAGTTCAATTATTCCTACTTTTTTTGTTTTATCTTATTAGTTCATCATTTGTTTTCTTTTTGTTTTCCTACATATATGTATATGTGTATTTTAAACTTTCCTTTTAACTGTGCAAAGTAATGTCTTTTTTATAATTTGAATGGTCAGGAGACGTTGATTGTACCTACCTAATTATGCACCTGTTATTGGAGCTCTGGAGATTCTATTTTTTTTGTTCATGTTTTTTTTTGTTTGTGTTCTTCAGTGTTCTGTTGGTGTCTCTGTATATTAAATAAATAAATAAATAAATAAATATTTCGACATAATTTATTGAAATTGTAAAGACATATTATGTACGTATTTGGTGAACTATGTGCTACCGAATTAAGTGTAAAAAATTCGAATATCCGCTATATAGGCGCAGTTTTTTATTTAGAAAAAATATTCCAGTTTCATCAACATCCCATCCCTTACGGGAAAGCAGAGAGTAGCGAACGCCACATTTTTCTATTTTTACGTACATTCATTTCCTCATCAACACTAGTACATTGTTTCATACGCTTTCGTCTGCTATTTACGCTTTCTACTAATTCTCGCTTTCAGAAAAAATATACTTTATACTATATATTTCAAAATATTTCAAAAAGATTGCCATATTATTACAGCGTAATAATTTCGATTGAAAGTTTCTCATCATACTCGGTATATTTCAGGCAACTTGTTCCCCCGATGGATTAAAATTTCGCAGAAAATTCCGGGAAACTCAACATTTTTCAAAGAGCCGTTTGAATTTTAGCAAAGTCATATTATTAGGCTTATTATCCATTGAAGTCAAGTGTGCCTTTGTGGACGAATAATCATTGAAGCGCGAGACCTATCTAAATTGTCAGTATTAGAATGTTTATGACTCAAAGTAGGCTCAAAGGAGACATTATAATTATGAGACCGAGCCTAACATGGTCTTAAAAACCAGTGAAAGTCCTACCAGCAAATGGGCAGGACGGAGCACTACTTAAGGAGGCTATAAAAATTTCAAGAGGAGAATAAAAATGGAGATTTTTCCTGTGTAGGTAACTAAAAGTTAATTCTTTAAGCCTTCATGGGGCCATAAATTATAGTTCTTAGCGCGGTACAATAAAGCACAAATTCGGATATAGTACAAAACCTTTTGAGAATTAGTTCAACTTTACCGCTTTACCGAAATAATGGATTACTTGTAATGATTTTATTAAAATTTCCAAAGAAGCATTATGAGAAGCCAACGCTAACGGAGTGCGCATTAGGTAGGTACTTTTTTTATTAAACTTTGCTCTTAATAATTTGAAGGGTAGTTAAATGTTACGCCCTGATATAATTTCTATTTCGGGTATCCGTTAAATACACAATAGAGAAATTAAGAACGAGTCCCGCAAATCTGTAAGTGTAGATTAATTTTTCATTAAGCAATATTTGAAATACAACACGCAATGAAGATTATTTAAGAAATAAGATTTTATTATTTATCACTTTATTCAAGAAATTTAGGTTTTAGTTAAATCGATCACATTTAGTTTTTAATTACATTTTACACTTCATTCTTATTTAAAAAGTGTTTTTACACTCTACTCAAACAATACTAATGGTCTATATATCTTGTAACAGGTTCAATCTGGAAACATTGCTTTAGTGTTACTTTTAGACACGAGTGCCGCCTTTGATATTATGGATGTATAGACCACGAAATCCTTCTTCAGCTTTTAGAACACCAATATGGAATCTATGGTCTTCTTCTTCTTCTTGTGCTTTACTTAGGACTGTGTCCTGTTATTCTCGGAGCCTGCTCTTGTGAAGTGGACGCCCAGCTATCCTTCTGTGGCGGAGCATTTATAATATCTTACAACGTTTACAACGTGTGGTGGAACAATTACTACGAACACAGAATGTTCTAGAAAATGAAAGTCTATATATACTGGAAAACCAACGAAGACGGGCAGTGCCATTTGAAACCTCTCACGCGACAGTTAGCTCATCTTGTGTAATATTGTTTATTTAATGTATATTGTGAATAAAATCTGTAAATAGATAATTGTTGGTTTTCACTATCATATCTTCATTAACACTGGTATAAATTTATATAGAATATTTCGAAAATAATAATTAACATAATTATTATACTTCCATCGTTTGGGTGGTCTTCCAGGGGGTCTGCCATTTGTTATCTCCCCATCCGCTGCTATTCTCACCACTCGATCCGAACCCGCTCTCCCCACATGATCTCTCCAGAATCGTCTTCGTGCACATCTTCGACATCACAGATTCTTCTTATCTCCGAGTTCCTTACTCTGTCAAGAAGTGTTACGCCTGCGATGGGTCGTAGAGTCTTCATCTCAGTGGTTCTTAGGAGGTTTTTTGTTCTGGCAGTGTCAGCTTTTGTTTCTATGCCGTATATTATGATCGGCCTTACACAGGTCTTATAGATCCTTACCTTACTCACCTTCAGCATGTCTCTGTTTCTCCATACAGCATTTTTCAAGTATCCAGCCACGAAGGCGGCCTTATTCGCTTGCTCTCTTACTTCGTCAAAGATGTCTATGGTAATGTTATTTAATGGATGACCTCATGTATTTCAGGAAGAAGCCAGTCCGTGAGGATTAATGAATATACGTTTTTATCGGAAATCGTGAAATTTGGAGTGCTTCAGGGATTATTTCTTGAACCTATTTTGTTCATTTTGTATGACAAATCGTCAAGGACTTGGGCTGTGCATCATCAATGACTCGACGACTTATTTCAAAAAGAAGGTCTCAATTATTTTTTCATGCAGATGACCGTCTGTTCTTCAAATGTTGTAATCCCATAAACAAAGATTGTCTGAAAGTAGATACTATTATGTCCACTGAAAAAGTCACTTCGTGGAAGTCTTGTAATAAGATTAAACTGAACCCAATAAAAATCGAGTTTATGTGATGACTTCATCACGGCGACAGCACCTCATTTGAAATGTTTCTATAAACATCAATGGAGAATCACTCGTACCGTCTGCAAGTGTCTGATTCTTGAGTTTTGACTTGGATAATAAATTGTCACTTGTCGTGTTAAATAAATATTGGAATGGAAAGCAATGAAAACTAAATTAAAATACAACAATATTAATTGATGTATAAGTATAAATTGCAAGGATGGTCTTAATTTTCCGTATTTTATAACATATGTTCTCAAAATTATGTGTTTGTAAAACATCCCCCATTGCGTTGTTTGAGAATTCTAATTACAATGTAAAGACTATATGACTTCCGAAGCTCGTTGTGGTCAAAATGTACGGCATGATTGCACAATAAGTTTGGCTATAAATAATAAGGGTTAACAATAATGAATATTCAATAGATCGCCCAACCTCCCCTCCCTTTTTGACTGCCCCTAACATTTTAGTCCGTGGCCGCACCAACACGATATGGTATTTAGTGTGACCCCACATTGTGCAATCAGTAGCGGTAGCCAGTATTTTATGTCTTTATTACAAAACACCGTTTTTAAATCATTTTATTTGTATTTGTAATGTACCTATAACAACGGTTTTGGTATTTTAACTCGATCGACCATCCGATAAACTCTCCTATATTTTAACATAAAAATAATTCGTTCATGGCCAACAAACTCTTCCCTATAAAAGTTAGTAATTCGTGCACCGAAAAAAATATATTGATTTAAATATTACAGAATTCCGTAAAAATAATCGAGATGATAGATTTATAATCAAAATTATTGTGTATTCTCATTATTTTTTTCAGAGAGTGACCAATACATCTATTTACTTTTATATTATTTTAAAGTATTTGAAGTTCATTAATTTATATGGACTGTACGGTACAATCCCTACTATAATTTTTGTAACGCGATATATACGTTCCTACATATGTGTATGTATGTGGATTTTTTTTTCGCCGAGCATCAAAGTCGAGAATTTCTCAGCGATAAATACTTTACACATTGTTTTATTCACAATCAATGACGGTTTATGTTTTACTGTGTTATTTTAATTTTTTTGGAATTTTTGTACATTTTTTTCAACGAATGAAATGTCAAATAATTTACTTTTTCTTTAGCAAATATTTGTTTATTTTAATGTCAGAAGAACGTATTTACACGAATTACATATATTTTCAATTATAACTAAGCATTTGAGTAAAAAATGGTGATTATTACGTTTATTTTTTTTTTCCTTATTTTAAATAAATTTCCCATTTTCTGTGTAAATGTCGCAATTTTTTTCTTTCAAAAACTTTTTGTCCAATTTTTTAAAAAGTACTTTTGCATCAGGATGTGTTTTGTAATTGTCAGAAGTACGTTTTTACACGAATATAATATATTTACAAGTATATGAGTTTCAGTGAAAAACATATTTATTTTTTTATTGATTTATCTCACAAAGGATTTTTTGGAAACGATATACTTTCTTGAAATTCATTCTAGAAGGAGAGAAGGACCCAACTTTGTATGCACACTTACTTCTGGGAGTCAAGTCTAGTTCAACTGGCGAAATCAAAACCCTCGTGATAAACCATATCACATGGATATAATTATTTTATGACATCTAAATATATTATAGAACTCCATATAATAATTATATCCATGATATGGGTAATCGTAAGGGTTTCGATTTCGCCGGTTGGACTAGACTTGCCCCCCAGGTGATGATTTTTAAAAACAAGTTGGTTGTGGCTAATTCTAAACTATTTATTTCTACTTCTATCCAATTAAATTTTAAACCATTTCCCATAGCGAGATCTTTCTGTTTTTTATACACTCTTGCTTCTGATGAAAGTATAAAAATAAACAGATGAGTTTTGACCAACACTACAATCATTACTATGCTTATATTCAATCTAAATTCAAGCCACTTCCCAATGTCCATTATTTGAGACAGAAAAATCGAAGGGACTGAAGGGAAGGAGGGGACTATTTTTTTAAAAAACTTACTTATTTATGATAATTTTTAATTTATTGTGTTGGATATTTTATTAATTATTGTGAATTTATAAAATAGTAAAAAAATAACAGTTAAAAAATTACTTAAGTGATTTTCTTGATGAGTTAGCTTATTGATTCAGACTGGAAAATTAAATAATAAAACGTCTTTTCCAGAAGCTTAAGTCAAAATGAAGGACTTGATTATTGCGCTTTCTCGATGCACTGTTGAGTGCATCTAGAAAGTCACTATGTGGATATCTCATAGCAAGCTATAATTAAACCCAACAAAAGCAGAGTTTATGTGGGTAGTTTCACCACGGTGACTACACCTTATTGAAAAAACTCCTATTAACATCAACGGATAAACACCCGTGCCGTCTGCCAGTATCAAATTCTTAGGTGTACACTTGGACAATAAGTTGTCACTTGATCTCGCAAATCTCTAAAATATCAGTTCATGTTTGAAAAACTGAAAAATATTCGTCGAAGATTTCCCGAAAATATGACAAAAAACATTAATCAATGAATTCGTCGGGTCTCGGCTTGATTATTGCAATGGCATTTATGCTGAAAAGCCTATGTATCAGCACATATGGTATTTAATGCAGTAGCAAGTCTCATTTACGGTGCAGAAAAACGATGTCACATAACTCCACTACTAAACGAACTACACTGATTATAGTGTCCAGATCGAGATGACAACAAAATTTGTTTGACGGTGTTTAATGCTTGAAATAACTTGGCACCATAACACATTCAAGAACTGTGTCAGAGAAAAGAGCTATCTGGGAGACATTTCACACTCAGCTCTTCTGGATCACAGAGTAACAACTCCCTAAAGAAGTTGGACAGTTCCAACAAAGCGTCTTTCGATGCTTTATGATGGAATAGGTTGCCTTCAGATTTCCGCAGTGCACAAAGCAAGAGCACTTTCTCTGAAGGACTGAAAACAGCTTCGTTTTGTAGCGACTGCGCCAATTGCACCAATTGCGCCAATTGCGCCGCGCAGTGCTTCGCTGCGCTGAGTACTTCGGCAGGCGCCATCTTGCCCTGCGCCGTATGCACAGCCGTCTCCTATTTAAGGGGAAGCACAGCGCGCCCAATTCATTCCCGTCATCCAGACCTCGAAGCTAGGCATCACGCTGCCCGACCGCTCATCGCTGTTCAAATCGTCCGCGTTTCAAATTTACATTTATATTCATTAAATAATAACTCGACATTTCTGTACCAAGTAATATTAGTAAACATCAATTGTAATCATCAACTTGATAAATAAAAGAGTAAGTTAAATTTCCTGTTATATCTTTCAATCTGTCTACCATTCCTACCTGAGTAATATTTGGTAATAATATTTAATCTATTGTATACGGTATCACAGTTGCTTGGTCGATCAATCTGTGGCTCAGCTGTCGGGACTATCCGAACAGACCGCCACCAGGTTCGAACCAAGCGGTTGAGATATCATTTGGGTTGTATGTAGCTAAAGGCGGACAAACAGGTAATACCTACACGTCCAACTGACCGACCTTACCACCTCAATTACAGGCTTGCATATCAGCTCACGCTGGTATGCAATCGCTTCTAACCAAGTGACCACTCTGGCACTTTGGTAAGCTCTACATACCACAAAATACTAAAACAAACCCCCAAACTGGTGACCACCGAACGTGTCTCAGAACACACACATACCTTCAGAAACTGGTAAGATTCCGAAATCGTTTAAAAACTCAGGTACTTTTATTTTGTGCTAATAATTTTATATATGTTATATTGTGGTAATTGACTGGTAGCCATTGCGCGACAACCAAGTATTGTGTAACGTAAAATCAGTAGCTATATTAAACAGAACGATTATACGTGTTCATTAATATAATACTTAACATTTTTATAACACGACAGAAATAAAAAGATTTAATGGGAAATAGGTATTAAGCAATGAGGTCTGGATGAAGCGAATCTGAACGGGTAACTTTTAAAAAAAATATATTTTAAAATTTGTGTATAACTTAAACCCGCAAAATTACGCAAACCCCGTTCATTCGCGTTTGTAAAAAAGCGTAATTTAAATATAAAAAATCGACGCAATATAAAAAAACATTCATATAAGTAGAACTAAGTTAAGGCATATAAATATATATATGCAAAATTATCCAATGATAATATATTATTTTAAAAATTTAATTATTAAAAACGATCATACGCAAATCCCACATAACTAAACATATTTACAACTGTTTTTAATATATATGTAATATTTAATATGTACCTTGTATTTTTTTCATGACTGACGAGACGCAAAAATAATACAGAGGAAACAAATTTAAAAAAAAGCTACCTAAAAACCAAAATAACAAGGGAATAAAGAGGAGAAAATAAATAAATACATACAAGGATGAAGGTATAAAAATCTAAAGCAAAAAGCCAGAGAACCAAAACGCCGAATAGAGGTATAAAAATTATAATATTACTAAAGTCATTCTAAAAGCCTAAAAGTCATTATAAATATTTTAATTTGTTCAAAATTGATAAAACGTAAAAAACATAAAAACTAAAAATAAATTTCATAACATATTTTATTTTTGCTAAATAATGTAATAAGTAAAAATTAGAAAATTATTTATAAAAATTATAATAATAAAACCGTTACCATAAAAACTGAAAATTAGAAACATATAGATAAATAATCGGTATATTCGTAAAATGCATATTCTTATGTAAAAATTCAAAACACAAATATATACTTTATATTTAAAAATATTATATCGCGTCGTCAAACGGTCGAAATACTTTCACTTATTTACAAGCAAAAAAAAAAAAACCAAGGTAAACGAACTCTAAACAAAAGAATGGCCGCATGAACCTGAATAAACCCGCTGAAACCGCGATAAGGTAATAAAACGAAGTCAACGACCTTAGGAGCCGATGAACTCGGTCACAGAAACCCCGAGCAAATAACAATTTAAAAGAGTACTAAAATATTAAATAATAATATACCTCACTTTATCGAATAAATTAACAACGCAAAGCAAAAATATAATAAATTAAAAACTAAAATAAAACATTTTCTAAATATACTTACGGGAATAAAAAACTATATACAATTACAATTATTTAAAATTATGTAAAATAAACTACATACGCAAACGAACATTATAAAATATTTTTAAAATAATTTTTGTATAAATAATATTTTGAAAATAAAATAAACTAATAGTCATAACATAAAATAGAAAGCGAATAAAAATAATAACTAGCTGCGAATAAGCGTTGTAATAAAATATAAAAAGAAATAAATAAAAATAATATAAAATATTTACAAAATATTATACTTAAATAAACACAAATAAATAAAAATTTACAAAAAGGGAATAATGAAATAAAAAGACATTGATAAAAACTTATCGAATAATTTAAAAATAATATTTCAAAATAATTTTTCGATTTTTTTTTTAAAAATACTTAGAATTTTAAAATTATAACATTTTTGCATAAAATACTTAACTAAATAAACATGTCAATGGACAAAGCAACAAACAGAGAACAAGACAATAACGATGACGGACACCAAGAGTACAGAACAGAAATATATTCAACCAATATAAAACTACCAAGTGTGTGGAGACAGAAAATACACCTATGGTTCTACACAATAGAAGCCCAATTTGCCAACGCACGCATAACTAAGGACGAATCGAAGTACCATCATGTGCTGGCAGCCTTGGACGCAGAGACGATGTCATGCGTTGCGGATGTCATCCAAAACCCACCAAGCATAGAGAAATACAAGAACTTAAAATCAACATTATTAAATCGACTCCAAGAATCAGAAGAAAAACGACTAACGCAACTTTTACACGGAATTCAATTGGGTGACCAATCACCATCAGAACTGCTACGAAAGATGAAGAACCTAGCCGGACCAACATTGAACAACAACAGTCTCATCAAAAGGCTGTGGCTAGAAAGACTACCACACAGGGTGCAAGAAATAATATCTGCAATAACAACGGATGATGTTTTGGTACTCGCCACCACCGCGGACCGGATAATGGAGGTTAACTGTAGAACAGAAGTACTCGCAGTAAACTCAACTCCAACTTCAAGCAACCCCTGCTCAAATAACGAACAAAATACAATAAATATCTTACTAGGAATGCAACATCAAATACAGAATTTAACAGAAAAAATACAAGGATTGGAATTACAACAAAGACAATCACGCCCATGCTTTAGAAATCAACAAAGGGATCGTTCGAGATCGCGATCATATAATAGAAACCGCTTTGATTACAGAAATAACAACAATTACCGGCATTCAAATAAAAATCAAAATTTCAAAAGTAAATATAACACGTATCAACAAAATTATAATAACGAAAACAAACAGAAAAAACAAGATGTATGTAGGTATCACCAAAAATTCGGAACAGAAGCACATAAATGCCAGCAGCCGTGCACATTCAATCAGCCGGAAAACTTATAATGCGGCAGGTGTGCGAGACAACACCGTCGCATATAAAGCACCGTCTCTTCATACAAGACATAGCCAGTGGCGTGCAATATCTCGTAGACACAGGCTCCGAAATTAGCATAATACCAAAGTATTATAAAAATGACAAATCAATAATATCTACGGACAACATCATCACACCAATATATGCAGCCAATGGAACGTCAATACCAACATATGGCCACAAAATAATACACTTGAACCTCGGTTTACGCAGAAACCACAAATGGAAGTTTGTTATAGCCGACGTAACCAAACCAATCATCGGAGCAGACTTCCTAACGAACTACGATATTCTAGTCGACTTAAAAAGAAGAAGTTTAATTGATAGAACAACGGGCATCACCAGCAAAGGATGTATCTACAAAACGAGCGTCACTAATATCGCTACGGTTCAAGCAACATCAAAATTTCAAGCAATAATACGAAAATACCCGTGCCTGACAAGGGCACACATGTCACAAATAGAGCCAAAACATGATGTAACTCACCATATACAAACAAAAGGTCCTCCAGTAACCACAAAAGCAAGAAGACTCAATCCAATACAACTCGAAATAGCTAAAAAAGAATTCGCATACATGATAGAACAAGGCATATGCAGACCGTCGAAAAGCAACTGGTCCAGCCCACTTCATATGGTAAAGAAGACCGACGGAAGTTACAGAATGTGCGGAGACTACAGGCGTTTAAATTCCATAACAAAGCCCGATAAATACCCAATACCACAACTGCAAGACTTTTCGCACAAGTTACATGGAAAAACCATATTCAGCAAAGTGGATCTCGCAAGAGCCTATAATCAAGTAAAGATGGAAGAAAAAGATATACCTAAAACTGCGATTTTAACCACATTTGGATTATTCGAATTTACGCGAATGCAACCAGGATTATCAAACGCCGCTCAGAGCTTCCAACGTTACCTACACACAATTACAAGGGATTTAGAATTTGTATTCACATATATAGATGACATCCTGGTCGCATCAAACAACCTTCAAGACCACGAAAAACATCTGAATACATTGTTCAAGAGACTCGCTGAGAATGGCCTAATTATTAATCAAGAAAAATGCCAGCTAGGAGTAGAGGAAGTAAAATTTCTAGGATACAAAATCAACAAAAATGGGAGTAAACCTCTCGCAGAAAAAGTAAAAGCCATTACACAGTTAGAACCACCTAAAGAAGCAAAAGGATTAAGAAGATATATGGGAATGTTAAATTTCTATAGGAAATTCCTACCAAACGCAGCGGACACCCAGAAACCATTATTTGAGCAACTAAAAGGCTACACAAAGAGCGACAAGAGAAAAATAGTATGGACAGAAGAGCTACTACACGCATTCGAGAAATGTAAGAAAGACTTAGCTCAAGCTGCACTACTTGTGCACGTTAACCCATCCGCTGAAATAACAATCATGGTCGACGCATCGAACAACGCCATGGGCGCAGCTCTACAACAGAAAAAAAAGACACCTGGCAACCAATATCATTTTTTTCAAAAAAATTTAACGACGCGCAGATAAAATATAGCACCTACGACAGGGAACTGACCGCTATATACGAAGCAGTAAAGTATTTTCGATCACAAATAGAAGGAAGACAATTTTCAATAACAACAGATCACAAACCATTAATATTCGCATTTTCGAAAAATAAACTAAACTCCCCGCGACAAGAAAGACAGTTAGATTACATAAGCCAATTTACAACAGACGTGAGGCATATTAAGGGCGAAGAAAACACAGTCGCAGACACACTATCACGGATAGAAGAAATAGAAATAACACCCAGCATTAATTACGAAAAAATGGCAGAAAAACAAAGTAACGATAACGAATTAAAATACCTACAAGAAAAATCGTCTCTACAATTAAAAAAAATAATAATACCCGGCACCAAACAAACGTTATGGTGCGACGTTACTAATAACGCATTACGCCCATATGTACCGGCCGACATGAGAGCCTACATAATTAAAACAATACACGCGATAAGCCACACAGGAGCAAAGGCAACAAGCAAGATAATAAAGCATAGATACGTATGGCCAAATATCGACAAATCAGTGAAAAATGTCGTAGACGCATGCATACAATGTCAAGCAGCGAAAATTCACAGGCATACGATAACACCGTTAAAAGACTATCAGCATACCGACGGAAGATTCAAGAATATTCACCTGGATTTAGTAGGCCCGCTACAGCCTTCAAAAGAATACACATACCTGCTCACCATAATAGACAGATATACAAGATGGCCCGAAGCAATCCCGCTTAAAAACATAACCGCCGAAACAGTCGCAGACGCCTTAATGTACAACTGGATAGCAAGATTCGGCGTCCCAACATCAATAACCACCGACCAGGGCCGGCAGTTTGAAAGTGCCTTATTTAACGGCCTAACAAGAAAAATGGGGATCACACACCACCGAACCACAGCCTATCACCCACAATGCAACGGAATGATAGAGAGGTGGCATCGCACATTAAAAAGCTCCATCATGGCAGCCGACAATACCTCATGGACGTCATCACTACCGCTGATACTCCTGGGGTTACGATCCGTAACCAAAGAAGGCTCAAATCACACACCCGCAGAAATGACATATGGAGCTACGTTAAGACTCCCGGGGGACTTCTTCGAAGAAACCACTCCGGAAGAACCAGACACGTACGGACAAAAACTACAAGAAATAATGTCAAAAATGCGACCCATACCAATCAGCAGACATTGTACAAGACAGACTTTTGTACACAAGCAACTTAAAAACAGTAAATACGTCTTTCTCAGACACGACGCCGTAAAACGCCCACTTCAGAAGCCCTACGACGGACCATACCTGGTACGAGACAGAGACGATAAAACAGCCATCATCATAATCAACGGAAAAGAAAAAAAAGTCTCTTTAGATCGCCTAAAACCAGCATTCAACATAAATGAAGGAATGGAACACTATGAAGACAACACCGAGCATCAACCGAATACCACTGAGGAACACATAAGGATGTCCAGCCAGCACACACAGGACGACACTCCTTCATCCAGCCCAGTATCGGAGCAACCACACACCACAACAAGAGCAGGAAGAAAGGTCTACTTCCCACAACGATTTACAAGCGTCAGATATTTTTAAAAGATAAGTAACTTCATACCTTGTACTAAAACAAATTTATACTTATAATATGATTAACTTTATATATGTATAGATTAAGTTGTATTTAAATAATTACATAACTGTGTATTAGAAAAGATTACCTTGTACTAAAACAAATTTATACTTATAATATGATTAACTTTATATATGTATAGATTAAGTTGTATTTAAATAATTACATAACTGTGTATTAGAAAAGATTACCTTGTACTAAAACAAATTTATACTTATAATATGATTAACTTTATATATGTATAGATTAAGCTGTATTTAAATAATTACATTACTGTGTATTAGAAAAGACTACTTTGCATATAGAAATTGATAACATAAGATGTACATAGCGGTTCAAAAGAAAACCCTATACAAATAACAAATCAAATGCTTTAAAAAAAATTTTTTTTTATCTTTCACAGAACGCAATGTAAGGACTCTGAACTTCGAGGAGGGGTCGTGTTTCGTCTAAGCGACTGCCAGCGGGGTCTGTAGCGACTGCGCCAATTGCACCAATTGCGCCAATTGCGCCGCGCAGTGCTTCGCTGCGCTGAGTACTTCGGCAGGCGCCATCTTGCCCTGCGCCGTATGCACAGCCGTCTCCTATTTAAGGGGAAGCACAGCGCGCCCAATTCATTCCCGTCATCCAGACCTCGAAGCTAGGCATCACGCTGCCCGACCGCTCATCGCTGTTCAAATCGTCCGCGTTTCAAATTTACATTTATATTCATTAAATAATAACTCGACATTTCTGTACCAAGTAATATTAGTAAACATCAATTGTAATCATCAACTTGATAAATAAAAGAGTAAGTTAAATTTCCTGTTATATCTTTCAATCTGTCTACCATTCCTACCTGAGTAATATTTGGTAATAATATTTAATCTATTGTATACGGTATCACAGTTGCTTGGTCGATCAATCTGTGGCTCAGCTGTCGGGACTATCCGAACAGACCGCCACCAGGTTCGAACCAAGCGGTTGAGATATCATTTGGGTTGTATGTAGCTAAAGGCGGACAAACAGGTAATACCTACACGTCCAACTGACCGACCTTACCACCTCAATTACAGGCTTGCATATCAGCTCACGCTGGTATGCAATCGCTTCTAACCAAGTGACCACTCTGGCACTTTGGTAAGCTCTACATACCACAAAATACTAAAACAAACCCCAAAGTTTCATAGAGCAACATAAGACAGAATATATATTTTTTATGTAATGATGCCTTGTAATGATCCTGAATCATTAAACGGCACTATCTAAATTATTTATTATTGTTATTGCTTCACATTAACCTTTCTGAGAAGAGATTTCTTGCGGTTATATATTTTTTTATTATAAAATTATTTTACAATATCCAACTTTACTATATTTTAACTACCGTACAGAAATATTTGTTTCTTCGCGAACGTAGTGCCCCTTTGGAATTATAGTCAACTAGTGATTCGAAGGCCGTAAGTGGAATGGATTCGATACTTTTTTGTGCGCTTATCGTTATCGTTAAAAAACTTATATAATATAATGCTTAAAATCGGAGAATTATTCAACCAAAACTGGCCATAAGTCATGCGTCCACACTTGTCCATAGTGTAAATTTAATATTGCGTTTTGGTTACATTACAATTGCATGACCAAACACGATTAACATTTGATATAACCAAACAGATAAGTACCTAATTCTATCTGAATAATATCTTGATGTTCTGATATGCAAATGAATTGAATATCATTTAGCGTAAAGTAGGATATTTCCAGAAGCAAACGTAAAACCAACACTTTAGCGCTTTCGCTAATCTCATCGTTGGGTGTAATTTATGCATATAAAAATTAGGGTTAAATCAACATACATCGGGTTTATTGCGAACATTACAACGGGAAAATGGTGATTATAATTCAAATTCCTGTTACATGAGCAAATAGTCTTTGTGATAACTAGATGGCACACTCACCAAAAAAACAGCGTGTGGAAAACGAGCTTCAATTTTACAACTCGCGTACTTTTACAAATATAATTGCGTATGAGTAAACGTTTCGAATATGAGTAAACGATAATTTCGAATTAAATCTTCAAATAACATTAAATCGTAAAGGTATAATATAGAAAAAAGATTAATGTATTTCTACGCTCCCAAAAAGAAGGTGGCTTTGAGAGAGAGAGACAAAGAATTATCTCGTCGATAAATCATTGACGAAATTCTAAATGAATAAGATTTCAATTAGCATAGACTTTTTCTTTGTTTTGTTTTGGTTCTCATATATTTTTTTTGTCTGGTTTGCTTGTAATGTGACTTCGAGTGACTTGTTTGGAAGCCATTGATGTATGATAAATACAGATAGTTCTAGAAATCTATTCACATTATTAAGACGACCTTTTCACGTTGTAAAGACTTTTTAAACTTTGAAAAAAATCTCTTATGTACCAAATTAAATAAAGTATTGTCATCATCAAAAGTCTCAATCCTATGGATTGGTTTGCAGAAGAAGTCTACATCTCGCTTTCCACTTCTCTCTATCCTGTGCAGCCCTTTTCAGCTCAACATATGTGGCGCAGTTCATGTCCTCGCACACCTGGGCCAAATATTCCCGTCGGGGGCGCCCCCTGTGGTTTGTCCCCTCAACCATTCCCTCCATTAGGTCATGTAGGAGTCCCTCGTGGCGCAAGATGTGCCCAATCCAGCGAGCACGTCTCTCGGAGATGGTATTGAGTAGGTGTATTGTAATATTTCAAATAAGGTGTGGTTTATACATTTTAATTTTATTAGTGGAAAATACTTATTTGAGGGCAAAATGGTCGTTTTAGTGAAAGGAATAAATTTAAAGATCTGTTTTGATGTTGTAACTATATTTGACAGTATAAAAGCTGTCTAAAACGGTTTAGTGAAAAGTTTCAGAAAATAATATTTCCACACTAAACAGTAAATTTTAAACCGGGAGGGCAAATTTAGTCTATTTTTCTAGCCTCATCCCAGTTCATCGAGGGTCGGCCCATCTAGTACACAATCGCCAGATCTTTAGATCTTGCGTCATCTCTCTAGTTGTCCATCAGGTGGCCTGTGGATGAACTCTAGTTCTGGAATAAGTGGGTCCAGTGCGAGTTTAACCACGTGATCGCAATTTCGTCTATTACATGTCCGTACTAACAAAGTCTTGTCTCCTTAAGTTTCTCCGGAAGAGGCGCGATCCCGAAACTATACAGAACATATTCGTTTCTGAGACGGCAAAGTTAATAATAATAATAATGAACACTTCCTTGCACGTTGAGCTAATGGCGAGTTTATTGCCGTATGGAAATTTCTTCCAACTAACCAGTGTTTCCAGCCCAGAGAAGCAATATTTGCGTGAGAAATGAATTTAAATAAATTTCTCCTCTGCTGGGAATCGAACCCAGGACGTCCGCACAGAAGCCGAACGGCTTACTAACTATGCCACGGCGGTCGACTAAAGTTAGTTTCTACGGGGAGGTAAAAAAAAAACACGAACAAGAATGGCAGTTTAGATATATGAATTCTTTGGAATCCCTAGTAAATAAACGAAAACCAATAAATATATTTCATGGAGTTTTAAATGGAAACTACAAAATATAGCAGGCTAAAAAACGTCAAAAGCGAAAGGAGAAGAAAATTCTGATTAAAATGCATAAATTTAATAAAGAGAAATGCAATATTAAGTCGAAATGTGATCCATAGTAAGCCACGTTTGTAAAATTAAACTTGAACAAATAAAATATTCGTTCGATAGAGTGCACTATTTTCAAGTATTTAATTACAGTCCATCATATTATAATTTCTGTCAAATCCAAATCAAATTAATTGAATTTTCATTTTTTCGCTACGTACATATGTAATTTTGTAAAAATTGTCTATTTTTATTCCTTAAAATATGATGGGCCAAGATCTATTTTTTTGTTTCGGTTCAATTTCTTCTTTATTTTGTTTTATCTTTTTAGTTCAACTTTTGTTTTCTTACATACTTATATGTGTGTATCATTTGTACCTATGTAAATGTATACATATGTACATATATGTGTATTTTAAACTTTCGTTTTAATTGTGCAGTGTAATGTCTTTTTTTCGTTATAATTTGAATGCTCAGGAGACGTTGATTGTACCTACCTAACTATGCACAATAGCCATGAAGGAGATACCTGTTATTGGAGCACTAGAGATTCTATGTTTTTGTTTCATGATTTCTTTGTTGTGTTGTTCAGTGTTCTGTTGGTGTCTCTTTATATTAAATAAATAAATAAATAATTTTGTAACAAATCATAATAAATAACGGTGTTGAAAAACATTTTTTTTTCACTTCAGATCTTCAACACAGACTTAATTCGTAGAACATGTAAGGAGAATTTAAACTGAGAGTGTATTATGTATTTTCTTATCGCATATCGTTACATTCATATTGGGAATTGAAAAATAATTTATGAGAAAACTCCGTATAATGCTACAGAGATGGTATCTTAGAGATAAACAAATGTGGCTGAGCTGGTGATTTTATTGTGTGGTAGGAGATACATTTTCATACTTCGGAATATGTAAAGAAATAAGTACCCACCACGGACCGAAAAACTTTCAAATGTAAATTTAATCGAACTTGCAGAAAGTTGGAATAGCGCGAAAAGAATAATTCGAGAATATCCTCTGAGAGTTCGATCAGACGTTTGATTGACATTCGATTCTAAGATTATTCAATAACCAAAGTCTAGATGCTGACAAATCATTATTCAAAAAACTCTCAAATTATTGAAATCCAAAACAATTTTATCAGATTTAAGTAAACCGTACTTAATGATATTTCAGTGCCGGTATAGCATTGAATCAATCCAATCAATTGAAATTCAACTGTTGAAATAAATTGTTTAAAGGATTTCATGAAACTCGTAATGTTTAAAGTATTTGATGGCCTGAACTGTGATAAAAAAACACCTGTTTATTAAATAATCGATGAGGTTAATGTTTTTTACTCAGTGTATTTCAAAAATCATATCGTGCAAAAATTAATGCAGAATACAACGAATTTCCCCTATAATCCAATTTTTTCAATTGGACAATAAATATGCGATACATGGTAAATTATTTCATTTATACTTTACACCTATTTTACTCATTTTGATGAAACGCGACGTCTGGCTACATAATTTTCTGTATTTTTCTCGTGTTTACTTTCATTTTACGGCACCCATTCGGGCAATTTATACGTAAACAAATATTTGTTATGTTTTTTAATAAAAAAATATAAGTACAAATGGTACAAAGCAAATAATGCGTCTTCGTGTATCATAACAGTGTACGTGTGTGTGTCCGTTTGTAGACAAAAAGTGTTTTTTTCTTCTCCATTTGATTAAAAAAAGGGAAATTTTACGAAGGAATAACCAAGTAGTATATCAAGGCAAAAAATGTATAATGCCAGTACCTACTTGTGTACTTACATCGCTGAAATTACAAAGTAAATACTCATATACACAGAATTTTTCCTTTTATGGCGGGGTTGTATGAGAATTATAAAAAAAACGAATTTAATATAAGATTTTTACTTTCGAAAAGTAACGGTTTTTACTTCTCACTACCTTAAGGGAATATACTGAGGAGTTAAGAGTTTGCAATTTTTAAAGTTTAATTTTTTAACGCAGGTTATCAACTAGTATCATGTTAAGATTGTATTCTGAATGTGTTTTTTCTACTTTATCTATTATGGACAATTTTGCAAATTTGTAAAACATACAAAACTGGCTTGGAATTGGACCCCAAGCTAAGGAAATTTAAATTTATATATTTTTATTTTAAAATTTCTAAAAATATACCAAATAATATAACAAACTCTAGAGGGTGACTGCTGCCAACGTACCTATTTTTTCAATTTGATTTTGCATCATTACTACAAAACAAATCATTTTGAAAAAAATAACCTAGTTAGTTTGGATATTAATAAAAAAAATATACCTTAACTTTTTGCTTATATTCTGTATGTATTCTTGTAGGAAAATAATAAGCATATCCCGATTTTTTACAATTATCTTAAATTTCTATGAAACTATGTGGTATAGAGCATTATATTTTTTTTCTCAATTAAAGATGATCAAAATATCTGGAAAAATACGATGTAACGTTGCATTAATGCATCAGGTTAAGTTAATAAACTAAAAAACTTTTATTTCGCAATGGCGCTGAATGAAAAATAAATGTTTTCAAGGTTTATTTACTAAACCTGAAGCATTGATGCAACGTCACATCATATTTTTCTAGATATTTTTGGCTTCTTTAAAAAAAAAATATGTTGAACAACGCCTTGTATTTTATTAAAAATATAAGATAAACGTTGAAAATCGGGGTATGCCATTATTTTTATACAAGAATTTATACAAAATATTATCAAAAAGTAAAGATATATTTTTCATGATGGGTATTTTAAATCAAACAAATGATTTGGTCTACATATATATTTTTTCCTGAGTCCAGGACGACCGTTTCAGCTTATTAGGCCCTTATCAACTGGGCCCTTATCTAATCTATTAGGCCCTTAAAATACCCATTATGGAATTCTACATATTCAACACCGTCAGCATTGACAAAATTAAAAAATCTGATATATTTTTCTTTATTAATACCCAAACTATATAAATTAATTTTTTCAAAACGATTTGATAAGAAATAATGATGGTATATCAAATTGAAAAATAGGTACGTTGGCAGCAGTCCCCCCCTTATGTTGAAAATTTTCCATACCGAATTTGAATACTTTGTGGAGTGATTTGGTAGTGAGGAGTATATCGTTGGCCACAACGCACTCGTATTTTTGACCAACGAGCAATATGAAAAACGAACAATTTTTTTCAAATATCAATTGAAAATCACGAAGACGATTCTGGAGAGATCATGTGGGGAGAGCGGGTTCGGATCGAGTGGTGAGGATGGCAGCGGATGGGGAGATAAAAAATGGCAGACCCCCTGGAAGACCACCCAAAAGATGGAAGGATAGCTGGACGTCCACTTCACAATAGCAGGCTCCGAGAATAACAGGATACAGTCCTAACTAAAGCAGAAGAAGAAGAAGAATTGAAAATCATACATGCCATCAAGGTTTGTTCCTATTACGATAGACAGAGAGAAACGAATCATGCAATCTTAACTTGACATATGTAGGTAGGTAAATTGTTTACTTCGTTTACATTCATTCAAAGCCGTATGCATGTTTTCTATTACTCAGATAATAATAATAAACAATTGTGATTTTATAGCGCCATTTTTGTGAAAAACTCACCTCAAGCGTGTTTTGATTTGATTGCTAGATGCTTTTGTAAGACCCGCAGAATATGGTGAGTTTCAAGTTGTTCAAAATGTCAATATGTTCATACCATATCTTCCGTGGTCCATCGCAGTCTCTTCAGACTCTCATCGTCCATACTTTCTATGTGACCATAAAACTATCGGACATTTTTAGTGATAATTATTTTAGTAAATTTATTCACTCCAACATGTCTAAATTTGTTTTTAAATCATAAATTGTTTTTTTCAAACAGTTTCCACGGAGATCATCTCTAAAGCGATTCTATGTCATGAAAATGAAAAATTATTAATTATTAAAAAAATATTATTATAATTTTTGAATTTTTTATAATGTATTTTATTTTATATAACTTCTCGAGCAACTAACTGGCAAGTACTACGTCAAATATAAGTTTAACACGCACCCTATAACGAGTTGCCACATTATGGAGACTTGCGATATTAACCGTCTCACAGATCCAGAATGAAAACACAATTAAAAACTGTGTTTCCTCCAGGAATCACCTGGAACCCGGGACCTTTGGATCAGAAGTCAAATACTTAACCAACTGAGCCACGGAGGCCGACATTATGTAAAATTTACTTTTATAAAAAAATACATGTTTTTGTTACTTCAATTGAGGAACGGAGGAAGGTCAGCAGGAAGCAGCTTTCCTTGGTAAGAAACTCAGGAATGGAACGGAAAGAGGCGTGTGGAGGTACTATTCCACACAGCACACGACAGTTAGCCGACATGACGCATAAAAAAGAATGCTATATTTTTTATTTATATTAAGTTATTTATATACTCAATGTTACAAAATTACAACTAAAACAATATAGAACAAATAACAACTTATCATATTAAGTAAAACACAACTTTGTGTATACCACTAAAAATTAAAACTTTTATTCGATTGAAGGAAAATTTCTCTACATGTTACGGGAACGAAGTTCCCTTCCTCAAGAGAATACAAAGTATACTAAACTATATGAACAATATATTATAAACTTAAAGTTAACATTATGGGTGGTATTATTATATAAAAAAATAACAAAAATATTATATAAAATATATATTATTATTATATAAAACAACAACATTGATATTCTCTCGATTGAGGTAAAAATTCGTGTTGGAAAGAGGAGCATTGTAGATATATTTTTTTTAAAATTATTAATCGAATCAATTACAATGTACATATAAATAATAATAATATGGTGTATAAATTCCATGCTATATTTCATAATAACGCTCTTTAATTGAGATAAAATCTCGTGTTAAGAAAGGAGAGTATCTATTTTGTAATGTTACATTTAACAAACATAGCATCATCATCATCCTCAGCGTTACAACCCTTGATGGGTCCTAGCTCCCTCCAAGAATCTTCTCCAAACTGCTCTATTGTTGGCTGCCACTTTCCAGTTCTGCTGCCCCATAGCCCGACAATCCGCGACAACGCCGTCCAACCATCGTAGCTTAGGTCTCCCTACGCTTCTTCTACCGGTTGGGTTGTTAGTCAACACCCTTTTTGGGAGCTCCAGATCATCCATACGCTGTACATGACCCAGCCAGCGTAGTCTGCTAATCTTAATAAACTTGACCACGCTGATGTCCTGGTAAATATCATAGAGCTCAGTGTTGTATCTCTTACGCCACGTTTGACCATCATTAATTGGTCCATATATTCTGAGTAAGATTTTTCTTATAAACATAGCATATCCACTAAATAATACATAAAACATTTAATCACTAAGGTTAATATTTATTTGAAAACAAATCAATAATTTTACACGTGAAGATTGTGTAAAAAGGTTAAACAAAATTTTCAAAATATGTACACATAAAGCTACACAAAAACAAGAATGAAATAAACCAAAAAAATAAATCAGTACATTTTTTTTAAATTAATCATAAATATTTTGTATTTTTTTTTACATTAAACCACTTAGTACGCATAACATATATACGCACACGAGAAATTCAACTTATAGAATCATATATTGTCAAAAATATGATGTGTAAAACCTATATTTTAAATTTGTAATGATATTTTGATTCTCTTGCAAGTAGGTAATTAGGTTATTAAAAAGTAATATTCCCCTGTAATATCTGTGCTGCAATAGTATTTTTCTTTGGTATATTGATTTTGAATATTCTTCTTGTTTAACGTGGTTCACATAAAATAAAATAAAAAATAAAGTACTTAATTATCTATTAGTTGAAAAGACATGCATGGTCGTCCTAATAAAAGGAATATAATATATTATTTATTTATTTGAATTTTTATCTTTGTGATAATAACATATTTCTTTTAGTTAACCATCCGCTTTAAATTACGATTATCATCAAATATAAAAGTAAAAAAGCTTCTGTAATGTTTTTTTATCATGTATATATTTAAAATGGACAAAAAAATGTAATATTTTGAAAACATCGTCTACACTATTTTATCTCTTTATTCGAATTGGAATTTTCATTTTCTCCGATCTTTTTAAGATAAATTGAAATGACAAGATTAAAGATCTAACTGGTTTATTGCTCAACTACTTCGATTAAAAATACCCAATTTAATGCTTTTGATCAAATAAATTTATTCCTGGAAATTGACTTTGTGTAATGTGCAAAACAAATAGGTAAATAGAGAAAATCGACAAAAAAACTGATTTGTTTTAACAAATAATTTAATTTTATTTAAATTTTTTTTTGAATGAATCAACCATAAGACACTAGAATAATCGACAAGCATGTGTCTACAGATTCCTACCGGAACTTTTTACCGACACTTTTAGAGACAAATCGACCACAATTGCAATTCAACAATTGACTGACATCTTTATCTTTTTTCTATTTTATATTCTATTTATATTGCGAAGTATATTAATTTAACATTTTATAATGTCATATTAAATTCTGCAATAAACGCGAGAAATGTAAATTAATCCTTTTTTTTTATTTTATTTAACAGTTTGTCAACAGCTATATTAAAAAAAATTACAGATAAACATTTTACATTTAAATGAAGCCAATTATAGACGAACATTACGTAATTATATTATACACTGGTTAAGAGTAATAACAAAGTTTTAACTAAGTTCATTGAAACCATCTCGTTACTGCAGATTCCACGCAGTACACACACAGTACCCATCACCTACGTGTATATAAATAAATAAATCTGAAATATCCAAAGAATATTCTCGCGGCTACACGCAAGTAAAAACTATACAGGTATAGTTTTATGGCCCCAGTCAAATTTGTGTTATTTGAAATTAGCTAATTCGGTTTCATCTATTGATTTAAGATCTGCCCACTCACCCATGTAATTTTTTTTTTAATTTTTTTATTTTTTATTTGTTTGGAAACTTAACAGCTATACATTTATAATACTTAATTTCAAATGAGAATACAAAATAAATAGCCAATTATAAAGTTTC
The DNA here is from genome assembly GCA_963576475.1 of Molanna angustata. NCBI lineage: Eukaryota > Metazoa > Arthropoda > Insecta > Trichoptera > Molannidae > Molanna > Molanna angustata. Next base: position 16,847,591 of record OY754977.1, on the reverse strand, counting down.
ACATATTTAAATTATTATACATTATTAATGTTGGGTAGTCATTGTAAGATGGTGAGTGTATGTGGGGGAAAGGGAAGGGTAATGGATATAGGAAAGCGTTGATAAGGAAGGGATGAATGTTTAAGGAAAGTAGGTTTGATTTTTAACCAGTAATATTACCAATAACTGCGCGTAATTGGCGTTTCATCGATGTCTGTGTGGAGTTAAATATATCAGGTTGGGGGTCAAGACTATTGTAATAATTTCAGCATCTGTTGACATAATTATTCTGTGCGTAATTTGTTCTGCAGTGTGGTGTATAGAAAAGGTGATTTTGGCGTGTTGTTTTCATGGGGCAGTTGAAAGAAATTTTTTGGAGTAGGTAAGAGCTGTCTACAAGGTTATTAAGTAATAAATATTTGATTTGATATATAATTTCTTTGCAACTTACATAGGTTGGTTGACAGTAAATCGAACACGCCTTCAGCAAATCTTTAAAGACCTTTTACCAATAAATACCAATAACCACCAAAAGCATATAACGTACATATGAAACGATGCATAATTGTAAAGAAGCCATGAATGTTGCCTGTCGATCCCATTAGGGACATGGCGTGATATTTTGTGTATGTACCCGTTGTTATATGCTTGAAATCATGACCATAGGTAACAATGAACTAAACCTACACACACGTATGTGTGTATATATATTTATTGCTATTTTGGAAGTATCAAATTTCATTTATTTATTTATGAACAATTTCTTCCAACTAACTAAAATGTAGGTAACCCAGGAAGCGAGCACATAAGCCAAACTAAGCTATGCCACTAGATCGAAAGCCTTATGTCATATTCAATGTGTGACCTATATAATATAGTACCTAGCTTTTCTATGTTTTTCGTGTGTTAAAAATATGCATTTATTTGTCTTTATTGAGATACAAACAATAACAAATTGACACATTATAAAGACTTGTGATGATTATTGTCAGATCTAGAGTGAAAACACAATTTATTTAAAACTGTGTATCCACCGGGAATCTAACACGTAATATTTCACTCCGGTGTCATGAAGCCGACCATCGTTACTAGTTGGTAAGCCGTTCGGTTTCTGTGCGGGCGTCCTGGGTTCGATTCCCAGCAGAGGAGAAATTTATTTTAATTTATTTCTCACGCAAATATTGCTTCTCTGGGCTGAAAACATTGATTATTTGGAAGAAATTGCCATACGGTAATAAACTCGCCGTTATTAATCAGCATTATTATTATTTTTACATACTGATCCACGAAGGACGATAAACCGTTCGTATCAAACCGATCATCATTTTTTAATGGAAAAAAGGTGAAAACATATCATGATGACTCCAATTCCATTTTATAATATGTGTTAAAGTATTAAGTTTATATTGTTCAGATACTTTTTAAAAAATGCAAATAGGTACAACCTATATGTCTCCTGTGAAATATAATAATATGTACACTGCTAGCCTTAAAACAAGTATACCTAGTTGGGCAACAATTATCCATTTAAATGGTGTGATAAATAAATAATAAAAAAAACACATACAAAACCACTTATCGCTACTCAACTAAAGTCAATTGATATTTCGAAAATTTATTAACAATGATAAATGAAATAAAATTTTATTGGATAAAAGTATCTTTTTATTCTTAAATGTAAACTTTTCATACCACTGTGTTATCGCTAACTGAAATAGACGGTTGTCATTTTTATCTATTTTCTCTGTCAAACGGCATTTTATTGAAAAATATAACATCGAAGCAATATTATTAATATTATTATTATACAGAGGTTAGTCATATTATAAGACTCAATGATAAAATAGTATCTATAGATCTCTGAGAAAAATACTCGTTGGAGTGCCAAATGGAAAAAAAAATTATCTTGAGTGATGAACGTATAGTTATCAAAATCGTCACTGATTATCTCCAAACAAATAATATTTTTGACTGTTTATGACATATGGAAACATTAACAGACACTGTAAAAATTCTAAAAATTGTAATATAATATATTGTTTTATTTAAAAATAAATTAATGAAAAATTCAGTGCGATTTGAACGTAAATAACAATTGATTGAAAATGAGCAATGATCGTTGAATGAAAGGGCAGTAACCTCAAAAAAAGGTTGCTGTTCTAAAGTCTCAAGTGAACCTAACGAAGAAACTGTATTAAAAGTATAGGTAAATTGGAAGCATTCGTAATAAAAAAGTGACTCAGTTGGATAGGTGTCTGCCTGCTGATCCAGAGGTCCCGGGTTCGATTCCCGCTGGAGACACAGTTTTTAATTGTGTTTTCAGTCTGGCTCTGCAAGACGAATAATATCGTAAGTCTCCAGAATGTGGCAACTTGTTGGGTGCGTGTGGTGCGTGTTAAATTAATATTTGACATAGTACCTGTTAGTTGCCCGAGAAGTAACTTAGAATGTTAAATAAAATAAATAAATAAACAATCATACTGAATAAAGTCACCACACTGTTGTCTCAAAATAAAAGACATACTCAAAATCTAATGCACATTTCCGCTAATATACATAAGTATAAGTTGGTCTCAAAAAACAAGCGATTTAGCTTCGTACGCGATTTACGTATACGCAAATTACTTAAGTTGGCGACTTACTACAAAACGAATAATTTTGAAAAAATGACTTATTTTGGATATTAATAAAGAAAAATATACCTTAACTTTATAATTATGTTCTGTATATATTCCTGTGGAAAAATAATAAGCATACCCCGATTGTTGAAATTTATCTTTTATTTCTAAATAACTATAAGGTATAGAGCAATATATATTTTTTAAATTAAAGAACAAAATATCTGGAAAAAAATATGTTGTGACGTTGTATTAATGCATCAGGTTTAGTAAATAAATCAAAAAAACTTTTATATCGCAATGGCGCTGAATGGAAAATAAATGTTTTTAAGGTTTCTTTACTAAACCTGAAGCATTAATGCAACGTCACAACATATTTTTCCAGATATTTTTGTCTTATTTTTGGCTCAATATTTCCTTATAGTTTATTAAAAATATAAGATAAACGTTGAAAATCGGGGTATGCCATTATTTATCTAAAAGACCATTGCCAAAAAGTTAAGGTATATTTTTATTTATTAATACCCAAACTATCAAATTATTTTTTTCAAAACGATTTGATTACAAATAATGATGGTATATCAAAATGAGAAATAGGTACGTTGGCAGCAGTCTCTCCCCTAAAACAGCGATGGAAAAAAGGTCTCTAGTAGGTAGGTACCTACCTACTCAAAAAAATGCCTTCAAAACGTTTCTTTTTTTCGGCAATAGAAATAATCACACTGAAAATGTCCAATTGCTTCCAAGTACCACAAAATGTTGAAAAATAATATAAAATCATTGCTGATATTAACAATACGAGTCTAATAGTATGACAGGCCTCTGTGCTCCCTATATTTTGAAGCGATAATATAATTTTGAAATTCGTTTTCAGAGTTGAAGGTTAGACGGCGCCTCCTTTTGTCAGAAGACAAAGGAGAATAAAAAAGCCATAAAACGAAGGAAGTAATGCAGTTGAGCTGCCTTTTTCCCAAATGGCGTACACTAATGGCTGATGGATCAGACTAGTAAATAGGGGCTTAAAAGATTACCCCGTCTTCGTATTGTACTTTCAATAGAACTTTCTCTGACTCAATTCATATTCTTACTTGTTTTTCGCTCCATATACATAATTCACTATAATATTATGTATAGAATCAATTCAATTCAGTATAGTTTGATTTGATTGATCTACATAATTTAGTGTTATTCTGAATATGAATAAGCTAGCAGGGGAGGAATTTATTAAAAAAAAATCTCGCGAAGTTTTGCATTTAAAGACTCACGATAACGCTTGTTAATTGGAAGAAATTGCCACTTTGTAATTGAACAGGGTGTGTATAGAGAAGTTTGATATATAAATAAATATTCATAATTGTATCTTTCTTTTTCCTCAATAACTCGATATTTTATAAGTAAAAAAAAATCTACTTTCAAAATTAAAACTTAGATTGTTTATTGTTCGATCAAAACTAAAACTATTCTTATTCCCTTTGAAGCCATCGCTGAAATGGTGAAAATTGGAAGCTATTTAATCTTTTGAATCAAACAAAATAATATTCCACAGTTTTTAATAGGAAATATAACGCTAAATCTAGTGACTGAAAACATGATATATTAAAACCGCTTAATGCACTATGAAGTTACACGTGAGTACCCAATGGTAACTATCGCGTGCGTTAAAAAAGTTTTATACGTGATTAAAAGTATCGGAAACCTAAAATTTGCAGATTTTTTGCATTTTATGAACAAATCATTGAAATGAAAAAACTTTATCGGTCACTCACTTTGATTTTATGCACTCTTTAAGAATATAATTGATTTATTTCTCTACGACAAAAAGTTATGGAGTAATTTTAAAAAAAATGCTGTGATAATGGATTTTATTTATATTTTTTTAGAGGAATTTAGGCTGAATTTTAGAATTGTGTAATGAACATTCACTAGAGAAATATTGAAATAACTTACGCTATTTTTTCTATAAACACACTGTTCAACATATTTGAGGAATTTAATTTGAAATTGGGGTGTTTAGGTTTATATTCCCCCTTAAAACACAAATTTATATGTGATTATTTTGCAGAATTACTAAAAAAAATTATCTCTCATTCTGGCAACTATAATTTATATTGAATTTTTGTTTATAAATTTCATAAAAAATGTTCATATAGGTACAGTTCATACAAGCGAAAAGCTTAGAAGGTTTATACATAGATGTTTACCAGTATAATCCAAGCTTACTTGACTGTTGGTATATGGGGTAGGTTATTTGCCTTGCAAAAGATTTCCTTTTTAATCGCAAAGTAGGTACCCACTACCTACAGTTAACTTCGAAATATTTAATTTCGCAATAAATTTTAGGTAGCTATGGAATTTACACAAAAAAGATACTCAAAAAATATTAGATGCCCAAAAGAAAATGATTCAAATATAATTTGTTGATCGATTGTAGTACAAAATTATTAATTCGACTAAAAATTTTTTGTTCTGATACTGGGAGAAAATACGGAAAACATAAAAAAAATAAAAACTGCATAAAACACTGAAGAAAGAGAAAACCAACAAAAACGTAGAAGAGAAACTTTCAAAAGACAAAGACGTGTGAGAAAGAATAGGCAAAATTTAAAAGACTTCCAAGAAAATAAGTTAAAAAAAATGAAAACGCGCTGAAACTTGGGTGAAATTTATTAGAAACCAAATAGTAATCGAGGTAAATAATATTGTTTATTAAAAAACACGAATATTATCGTTATAATAATGGATCCAATTTACCTGTTTGTTCATTTCAATATACATGAATTTGATATATAATACATAAATGAATACAATACATGAATTTGATATATAATACATAAATGAATACAATACATGAATTTGATATATAATACATAAATGAATACAATACATGAATTTGATATATAATACATAAATGAATACAATACATGAATTTGATATATAATACATAAATGAATACAATACATGAATTTGATATATAATACATAAATGAATACAATACATGAATTTGATATATAATACATAAATGAATACAATACATGAATTTGATATATAATACATAAATGAATACAATACATGAATTTGATATATAATACATAAATGAATACAATACATGAATTTGATATATAATACATAAATGAATACAATACATGAATTTGATATATAATACATAAATGAATACAATACATGAATTTGATATATAATACATAAATGAATACAATACATGAATTTGATATATAATACATAAATGAATACAATACATGAATTTGATATATAATACATAAATGAATACAATACATGAATTTGATATATAATACATAAATGAATACAATACATGAATTTGATATATAATACATAAATGAATACAATACATGAATTTGATATATAATACATAAATGAATACAATACATGAATTTGATATATAATACATAAATGAATACAATACATGAATTTTTGAATTGAATAATGTTTGAACTTGAACTTTTACCAGTGTTTTGATACTTTGCAGCTATAATTTGTAGTATAAGTTTGTTGGGATGAGTCAGCTCTGAAACCGGTTAACATTACATACTAAAAAAATGATAATAATAATTTATTTATCAGTATTGATTACTATTTGTTTTTACTCGCTGTCCGATTTACTAATGATATTAATGACATTTAAGCACTACAAACAATAACACTCGATTATAATTATCACCATTATACACTTCCTCAAAAGAATTAGCAGATCGATGCGTAAATTGTAAATTATTTAATAGAACAAAATAAAATGCAACAAACACATCATCAAGCTTTCAATTGGGATTAGTTCACCCATCCAGATACTTAGCATATCAAAGGATTAGGCTCTGAGGAGGTCTCTATACTACGTATCAAACCTACTGATTCCCGGATATTACCGTATAAAATTTTTTTTAACGATTCTACGTGTATTCGTTATTACCGTTTTTTACATTTTCCAACTGTCGATTTGTTCAGGAGAACTTTGTTCTCTTAACATATCGACAATGTATCAAGCCAGAATACGCGAGAATTGTATGGAGAGGTCTACTTTTTTCACGGCTTTTCCAACTTTGAAGTCAAAAAACACCAACTTAGAGGCTTCGCAGCATATATGTTCCATACACGGATTTACTCAGAATTCGGAGTAGAACATTTCGTGTGTCTGTGTGTGTGTGTGTGTGTGTCTGTGTGTGTGTGTGTATGTCTGTGTGTGTGTGTGTGTGTCCCTTATAACTTTTGATCCGCTCAATTTACAGAGCCTAAAATTTCCGAATATATAAACAGTTACAGGCCTACAAAACTTTTATACTCGGAATTTGGAATTTTTGTTTCAGTCAGGGGTTATCAACTTTTGAATTTTTATTTTATTTTTCCCTATATCTCAGAAACCATAAAAGCTAGAACGCTGAAAATTGGTATAACCATAGACAAATACAAAATCTCAAATAAGTTTTTTCAAAAAAATTCCAGGGTTTCTCAAACATTTTTTATTAAGAAAAGTATTTTTTTTATGATAAATTTATGAGTTTAACTGCCTATATTTCCATTTTTTTTTTAAATATCGAAAAAAGCCGAAACACCCCAACTAGATATTTTAATTTTATATAAAAAATATAAACATTGTAGCAGTACATCTCAAATTTTTTTTAATAATTTTTATAAAAATTGAATTTAGTGACGACATCGCTTCATACAATTTGTATGGTAGTCACCTATACACAATATCAAAGAAGACTTAATAGTTTGATACTTCATCTCTAAACATACAATATACATATACCATCATGCTGTTTTCATATTCCGGGTAGGAAAAAAAGACTGACCTCCATACTATCCTATCTTGACTACCTAGGTACATGTGTTGTATAGAAAACTAAATATCATAAAATAATAAATAATTTGTATTTATGGGTTTGGTACTTATTCTTCAACTATACATACTATCGCTGTCGACAGTTGGATCTCATGTGTTACATGCAACTAGTTATTATTAATTTATTCGATAAATCTAAAATTTCTAAATTACGGTTTAACGATTTTGGAATAATGCCAGTGGCTAAAATAATAAACGGTTATATTATTATTTTATGAGAATGCTAAAGTCTTTCAATCTCGTTACCTAAAGCGTAGTATTTCCTATTTTTTTCATCAAAATATTATATAATATTAATAGAATATGAAATAGCCACGTCGCAAATGTACGTTATTTTTTTAATTTTATCAAGTATTTTTATATCGGGTCTGTTATGTTGAATTGACCTGTCAGTTAATATTGTTTTATCGTAATAAAAAATATTAACTGATTGATTTATTGATTTTTTTTTATTATCATCATCAGCAATGGCGCTACAGCCCGGTGCGAGCCTTGGCCTCCTCAAGAAACTGCTTCCATCCTGCCCTGTCAACAGCAAGTCTCCTCCAATTTGTTTGTCCGATCACTCTTATATCGCCCTCGATGTCGTCCATCCATCTCATCCTGGGTCTCCCTCTGCTTCTTCTTCCTTCAGAATGGGTGTCCAATACTTTCTTTGGGACCCGGTTATCTTCCATTCTACAAACGTGTCCGAGCCAACGTAGACGTTGTATTTTGATGTATTGGACAACGTTTGGTTCGCCATACATTATTTCTAGCTCGTGGTTAAACCGGATCCTCCAAGATCCTCCTTCGCAGGTAGGACCAAATATTTTTTATTATAAGTGTACTTATTATTATTTATTATTTTTTATTTCATTATTTAAATATTTCATGTAGGTATGTAGTTTAAAGTAGAAGTGTAACTAAATTTGTGATAAAATTGTCTGTCTTAAAAACAGAAACTTTTTACTAGTTTGATGAACAAAGATTAATTGGAGGAACTCAAAACATGGTACCTACTTCCCAACAACTATAAATTATAAGTTCCTGTAAGTATTTTACAATGGAGAAATAAATGAATAAATTATTATTATTGTTGTATCTAATTAACTGTTACGTAAGGTTTGCTTATTATGCAGTATATACTTTTCTTTCTTCTTTCCCTTATTGTGTGATAAACGTGAAACACTCAGTAACGTCATTGCGGTTTTTATGAATGTCTTTTTTCACAACAATGAGCAATAATTTAATGAGAATTTTTTTCTCTTTTATCATACAAACGACAATACTTTTATATAATTTAACCTTACCTTAACAAAAACCAATTAAAAGTATAAGGGAGGCTTTCATGACCTTTTAGTCAACTAATTAACGCTGGTCGAAGATTCCATTGAACGAATAAAACTCAATATCTTTTTTTTTGTTTAATAACATAATAAAAAAAAAATTATGCAATATATTATGTTATTTATTATAGTAAAAATTGTTGATTTACACCTTTATGTTTATTTTAATTAATTTTTTATTTTATTCATTAAGGAATAAAACAGTTACAAAATATAAATGTGTATAACTAATAACAATATGTTTAGTCGACGTTTATCTGCAACCTTACAGTATTCACAATGTAGTTTGCAGAGTAACACAATAACAAATAAAAGTTCATAAATGATAAAAACAAGTAAAGAAGTAATAAAAAATGAAATAGTTAAGAAATTGATTATACAAAAACATTGGGGGGCAAAAAAAAATAATAATTATATAAAACATAAGAATAGTTAAATATTGAAATTAAAAATTAAGAAGCCATAATTGATAAGTACAAGTGTGCATTATGTCATCACGTGTTACGGTGATGATTTTTGAACTTTATGAGGGAATCATTACATAATAGATAATACTAAAAATTCAGAGTTTTACGATTGTGTAAAAAAAGCTATGGACATACAAAAAACATATATACATAAAAAAACAATAGAAAACGGGCAATTCGAAATAATTTTGGTCATATCAATACGTACAATTTTGGTCATAATAATCCATAATATTATGTACCAACATTGAACATTACGCCATACACCAAAGAACCCATTGCCTTGCAAGAATTATGGCTTCCTTTACATTCAAAAATCGCCTCATTCAAACATAGTTATTTGTAATATGTATATTTTTTTAAGCAGAGGGAGACCTTGGATGAGATGGCTGGACGACATCGAGGGCAATATAAGAGCGAACGGATAGACAAATTGGATGAGACTTGCTGTCGACAGGGCGGAATGGAGGCAGTTTCTTGAGGATGCCAAGGACCACACCGGGCTGTAGCGCCATTGCTAATGATGATCATATTTTAATGTTAAATGTTATTCAAGCGTTTTATATTTCCTTCTTTTTTGTTGGCCTTCGTGGCTCAATTAGTTAGATGCCTAACACCAGAGACAAAGGTCCTGGGTTCACAGACACAGTTTTTAATCGCATTTTCAGTCTGGATCTGTGCCTAAGTCTCCAGAATTTGTCAATTTGTTATTGGGTGCGTGTTAAATTAATATTTGACATAGTACCTACCTGTTAGCTGAAGTACCTAATGTAAATTAAAAAAAAATATAATATTGGCAGTTGATATTTGTAAACGGAATGCTTTTTTTAAAGTGTTACGATATGATGTTTAATTTTTTTATAATAAATTTTTTTAATAATAAAAAATAAAATTTAATTTAATTTTTAATCGTATTTAAAAATCCGCACCAACTACAGTATGAACGTAAAGTCATTGTGGGCAGATATTCTTTGGAATGATGGGTAACCAATAAACAATTCATCTCAATCTTTTTGCCAAAAGTACTTTCGCAGATCTTTATTGCCTGCCATTCGGCCATAAAAATAATGAAAAATACGGTATACACTGTGGTTGATAGTTCTGTGCTTATTGGCGTATCATAACATTAATCCTCGCATTTTGATCGGAACACAAATATTGGATGTTTCACACTCACCACTAAATCAAAGAGAAACAAAAAAATTCTCATCGACTAACACATTTTTTCCATCCGCCAGGGGACTCCCTTTATTTTTATGCATCTACCCAAAACGCTCACATAAAAGTGACCAAGGTTTAGATTGACTGGTAAAGCCGCAAGGATTGCTTTTTATCGAATATCCGATTCATTTTTTTTTATATCATGTAAATAATTATTTTTTATTTTGTTTATACACATACACGTCCTTCGTGGGGCACTTAGGTACATAATATTGTTTGGTAGGAATGTAGAATTGGCACAACAAGAACAACAATTGCTAAGTGTAAACACATTAATTGCAGAAACAAATACTAAAAGTAAATATAAAGGAGTAGTAAAAAATACAATATTTATTTAAAAAAGGAAATAGTTACAATGATAAAGAATATACCTATTATAAAAATAAAAATATAAACTATTGTAACTTGATCATGTTTCCGCAGTATATAATGCCCTTGTTTCTAATCCATGTTTCTACTGTTTTCTTGTATTTCAAATTATTCATCAACTGTATGTCCGTTATTTCACTTTTTATCTTGTTAAAAATTTTTGGAGCTAAATAATAGTAATGTCGTTGTCCGAATGTCGTGTTTGTCTTTGGAGTCATGAGAAAATTCCTGCGTGTCGTCTCGTAATTGTGTTGCGGTGTAATGTGAATTGTTTGTATAGAAATAATTTTGATATATAACTGTGGAATGTTGAAAACTGGAAAATCATTAAATAATTGAATTGTTGGATATGTAAATGGTTTTTTTATTATAACCTTAATTAAAGCTTTTTGTGCTTTAATAAGAGGATCCATATTAATTTTAGCAGCGCCACCCCAACCAATCATTCCGTGTGTTATAATCGATTGAGCTAACGCGTAATATATTGTTTTTAAGTCTTTTTTAGTCATTATGTTGCGAATGTTCTTAAAAATATAAATAAGCCTTCTTATTTTACCTGCAACTGTGTTTATTTGTTCTGTCCATCTTAAGTTGTTATCAATGTAGATACCCAAATATTTATACAATGGAGTCCTTGTCAGTGGTTTGCAAAAGCAACTTTGCTCGTGAGTACAGTCATGTATGATAAAATTTTTGTCTTGGCTAGGTTGCCGTCTAGAATCTATACTGAATGTCATGTATTGCGTTTTGTCAATATTTAATGTTTGCATCTAGCCATTGTTTCATTTTATTAATACCGTCAGTAGCTGTCTTGTATACATTTGTCCATGTGTCGGAAGTAAAAATAAGAACAGTGTCATCCGCGTAACAAATAGATTTTCCCTGAAAATTCAGTTGGCATAAGGAATTAATATATAATAAAAATAAAACCGGACCCAAAGTACTTCCTTGAGGAACTCCATAAGAAATATTTCTATTGAAACTAGTTGCGTTACCTACATTAATTGAGTGAGAGCGATCAGATATGTATGATTTGAACCAGTTGTATTCAGTGCTGACTATGCCAATATTTTCTATTTTTTTTAAAGAACTTTATGGGATACTGTGTCGAAAGCTTGACATACCTGTTTTGCCTCATTTACATTCATACATCGCGTCATACATGCTCTCCTATTGTTCTGAATTCGTATGTTCCCCTCTTTCAAAATCTCATTTATATGATCATGCCAGCTCTTTCTCGGTCGACCATTACATCTCATTCCACTCTTTTCAGCCTTGTATACTTTCTTTGTCTGTCGTTCATCGTTCATTCTCTCTACATGTCCGAACCATCGCAAAGCATTTATCTTCATTCTACTCAAAATATCCCTTTCAATCTTACATTCTCTTCTGATATCTTGATTCCTTATTCCTTAAGAAGAGAAAAAATATCAGAATTATTATTAGCAATAACTAAAAAGTATAATTTAAGTTATGTTGTGTATAAATTAAATATTATATCAACATCACTTCACTTGTTTCCAAGGCGGTGTAATTTATATATTGACGAATTAATAATGAAGTTGTTACGTTGATTCTCAATATGATTGGTGCATTTTGACGCGAAGCATATCTCTTAGGTACTCTCAATATTATCATTTGAATAAGCTCAGGGGAGTCCAATAATGTCGTTGATTATTTCAAATAAACAAGTTAAATCACATTTTTTTTTTTTTTTCGTTATCACACGACAGCTGCTGCCAATTATGGTGTGATGTGCGGTTCGATGACGGCTACCTCTGTTTAAGGTACGATTTAAAGCGCCTTATATTCCAATGGAAAATATCTACCTCGTCCGAGAGTGAGTTTATTTTTTCCATAATGCGCACCAGAGTGCTGCGGGCCGCTACATCCGTTCTGGAATGGGGGACGTTCAGAATATTATGACCTCTACCCCTTATGTAGTTGGGTGGCACAAAAAGCCCTAGCCTTTCTAGCAGTTCTGGACAATCAATAAGATTGTTGAAAATCTTGAAGCCGGTCAAAAGTATTCCGTTCTTCTCCATGACAGCTTCGATAATTTTATTAAACTCATAAGGAAATCATAATTTAATTTTTCTCAAGGAAAGAATAGTTTATTATGTGATCAAAGGCGGGTTTATTGCCATAAGGCAATTTCTTCCAACCAACCAAAGAAACGTAAGGACAAAAATAGTGTAGCGGTAGGTACATTAAATTCATAATAAAACAAGCACGTTACATTCTCCTTCTTCTGGGTCACAATCCTAGGATTGGTCTACACCAAACACTCGATATTTCCACTTATCTCTATCGTCCGCTTGTCTCTTTATCTCTTTGTAACTGCTACAGCGCACGTCACCGATTATCTGGTATATATAGCTGTTTCTGGGGCGGCCTCTACAGTTGCCACCATCAATAATTCCTTAGACCAGGGGTGGCGAACCTAGGGCACGCGTGCCCGTGGTGGCACGTTTGATAATTTGGATGGCACGCGAAAGATTTATAAGTTAATTTTTTTTTCAATTTGTAAGTTTAAAAAATCATATTTTTATTAAATAATCCGTGAATTATTAATTTATTCAAATAAATAAAATATTAAACTGCAAGGTGTTAACAAAACAATTATTGTTATTATTGATTTAATCAAAGCATTTCAAGCAAAATTACTAATTTTCGATCGTGTCGTTGTATCTAACACCTTCAAATATTTCCCAAATACAAAAAAAAAATTGCAGAAGAAAAGCCAGATCAAATCAAATTAACAAAAGAATTTTCTGTAGTTATTCAATCAATAATTGACGAGTTTTCTTCAAGATTTAAACAATTCAGGACGTTTGAAAAGACTTCAAAATTTATTTTATATCCAGACACACTATCAGCAGATGACGTCAATTTTCGAATGGTTAAATCCAGAAGACATTGAAATGCTATTTATCGAATTCCAATCAAAAATTGTTGATTTGAGAAATGATTTGGAAATAATTGAAAGAAAATCGAATTGATCGATTGAATTGATCGATTAACGAACATAATTAATAAAAATGCAGAAGAAGAAATAATGAGAACTTGGAACGCCATTCCAGAAGTCTTTTGCCTTTTAAAAAACTAGCGAGAGCAATTTTATCAATTTTCTTGAGAGTTATTATTTTCAAAAATGAATTTCAAAAAATGTAATACAAGGAATAGAATGACTGATGAATCCAATTGGTCATGTGTATTACTAAAAGTGACGAAATATGAACCAGATATTAAGAAATTGTCATCGAATGCACAACAGCAAAAATCTCATTGATAAATAACTAATGTGTACCTACTTTTAGTGATTACGATTTTATTTTTAAGAAAATCTATTGTTTTTTAAGCTTGTTAATAAAATTCAGAAAAAAATCTAATTTTTTATTTATTCTATTTTGTTTATTTTTTTACTGCTTAGGCACGCCAGACAATCGAGAAATAATATTTGAGGAATTTTTGGCACGCGGACCCAAAAAGGTTCGCCACCCCTGCCTTAGACGATGGTAAAAAGCAGGCCTGGGTGCCGGATGTTGTGGCCTATCCAAGTTGTTCTCCGTTGGGCAATTCTTTTCATAAGTTGACTTGTCTCTCCAACCCTGCTTAGTACATCATCGTTGCTGATGTGTTCTGACCAGTGAACTTTAGCCATGCGTCTGTAGCACCACATCTCAAACGCAAACAGACATTACATTATTGAATGTAAAATCACATCAAAAAAGAAGATTAAGAGTTATTAGACAGATATAACATTTTGTTGGTTGTTTTCGTCTTTTCCTCTTATGGTGGTCCGGGTCTGCTTTCTGTTTCTTACATTTCCACTGTCCTCGATTTTTGTGTTTTTTTTTCCTTTTTTATATTGTTCTTCTTCTTCATTTTCTTTGTCTTGTCCAATTTTAGGTAGGGTCGGCTCTCCTTATTCTTCGGCAACAGGATGAGCTGTCCTGTATTGTCGGGGTTTGTATTTGGGCTTTATCCATGAGCTTACTCATTTTACCCTACCAAGTGGATTGTAAACGTCCTTCTTTTTTTACTGTTTTTTTATATTGTTAAATGCATAAACGTAAATATGTATTAATCTTTAAGACTTAGCATTCACTAACAAAATTTTGACTTTTTTCTTCCATTTGACAAGAAAACACTCTTCTTAGCGTGGGTTGCCATAAATTATCTACAACAATGAAAAAATTGTAAGTGATAAAATAATAATATTACCAAATTATAATTATGAGTAAATGAATTTAATGACCGCCTTTACGAAAATAATCGCAATTTCGATCTATAATTAAAATTCAGTAAAAATTTTGATTTGAAAAACAGGCTCAGGAATTAGATTACGTAGAAGCATAATTGGGTTCTTGCTAAAAAGGATATGGATGAGTTACTGGTCTTCGAAAGGAAAATTTGAGAAAAATTTTCGGTCCCCTCTGCGATCAAGGCACGTGGAGAATCAGGTTCAACCACGAACTTCAGAGCCTATTCAAGGAAACCAATATCGTCCAAACGATAAAAATAGGGAGGCTCCGCTGGTTAGGACACGTGCATCGTATGGAAGATGACCAGACACCAAAAAGAATCCTCACAACGCGTCCGGAGGGTAGAAGGGGTGCGGGAAGGCCGAAACTGCGATGGATGGATGGAGTTGAGAGGAACCTTCAGATAGTCGGTGTGCGGAATTGGAGAAAAAAGGCCATGGATAGGTTGCAATGGAGACGATTCCTTAAGGAGGGTAAGGCCCATCCTGGGCTGTGGAGCCACTGATGATGATGATGAGAAGCATAATAATTAGGAAAATCGATTTTTTATCTTTGTTTATTTATTTTTCACACCTTCATCACAAATACTATTCTGAATATTACTGCTGCCCAACTAGGTAACGCTGTTCTAGGGCTAGCAGTTTACAATTTTACCAAGCCAAATATTTGACATTTCGGTTTGACATAATAATTTTGTCATTTCCAAAAAATATTAGAACGGACACCAGACATAAAACAACAAATTACAATATTACAAAGTTACTAATATCTTTAACACAAAAGTATAAACCGATACAGCAAATTTTGATATGTTATTATTCTAATGTTATTTCTACCATAATATTTATTGATAAACAAAAGTATCAAAATCTTTGTTATGTAGATAGGTATATTCCATATGTGTATATTTTTTTTCAAAAATGCTCGTTTCTTCGTGACATAATACAAAGGAAGCATTGTTGTACGAAAATATCAAATGAAATCTTTCAAGTCGAAAATATGTCCCCAGTGTCATTTTATCTTCCGTTGTACGTGGTCCACCTTAGTCAATTATTCAGTAAGTGGCTGGTTTAAGGGACCTGACAAATCTCTTTTTCTTCCTCAGCATAATAAAGGGAATACGAATATTTCATCGTATATTTCACATTGTTTTTACTTAAAGCATGTTTTTGAAAATCGTGATCACAGTTTTGTGGATTAGGATAAAAATGGGGTAGAATTATTTCAATACTTTAAATAGAAAGGAACAATAAACATATTTTCCGAAATTTACCTTATTGACGATTTGTCTTAAGAATTATTTAAAACTGAATTAACTGTATATATTATTACTAATCCGACACATTCCAGGTTTCTCTCGGATCCTTTAAGTATGGAAATTTCTTCCAAACAACCAGAGATATATTATGATAATATATATAATACCATACAATGTGTACTATGGCAATTAAGTTATATGACGAAAAAAAAATATACTATAAAGATAACAAAGAAAACAGAAGATAACCAAATTAAGAGATTAAGATTGAGAGGAATAGGACAAGATGAAGAAATCAGGTATTGGTGGTTATTCTGAAACGACAAAACCGATTGACATCTGGGATTATCACAATACAAAAATGGCGGCTATCGTCTTTTTTGACAGTGGGTTATTCTGAACGCACATTTGTTGGAATTGTTGACTGAAT
Organism: Molanna angustata; assembly: GCA_963576475.1. Taxonomy (NCBI): domain Eukaryota; kingdom Metazoa; phylum Arthropoda; class Insecta; order Trichoptera; family Molannidae; genus Molanna; species Molanna angustata. The sequence continues at coordinate 16,830,780 of OY754977.1, read as the reverse complement.
TTCATAAACAACTGTTGATATTGTAACAAGCGGTCAAAGTATGTTATGTTGTTTAGATTACAGATTGACTCGGTTTGACTTTTTCTTGGACAAATATTTAGATATTCGCTTAAAATAGCACAAGAAAATGCAGCTTTGGCTTTAGTTGAATATTATGACAGATTGGAAGTAAGATTTTTATTCATTAACAGCACATTTGTAAAACCTTTATATATGAAGTATCGATGTTTTAATTTTGTTTTATGGTTTTGTTCTAGGTATGCATATAGTAGGTATTTATAGAAGGAATTTGAGAGACGTGACAAACCCATTAGATATTCCTGAAATTAGATTTATTGAAGTAATACAGAGTTGACCGAAATATGCCGAGATTTTTAATCAACATCATTAAACCTCATGTCTGTGGAAATACAAAAAGAGCTATACCAGTCGAAATAAAGGTTCTCATAACTTTGAATTTCTACGGCCAAGGATCTTAATAAAAGGCAGTGGCTCAAGACATAAACGTATCAATGTCACAACCTTCAGTGAGCCGTTACATAACAGAAATAAGTTACATTATCACATTTAGACATTATTTATGACATTTTAAACATTATTAATGAGTAGATGGTAGATATTTATATAAAATAGTAAAGATTGAAGCGCGTAAACAACGGTATTCGCATGTGTTCGAATGTTTTGAATTGTGAAGCACAGATAAAATCTAAGTGTCTGAAGACATAATCTGTGGTCTGAAGTTAGTTACGATTGTTTTTGACCATGGACAAGGCAATTGCATGTTAAGAATTACCAATACGTGTAAGTACTATTGCGTGACAATTGATTTGACAAACAAAAACAACTATTGTGATTGGATTCATGTCGATACAACGGTAGTCATTTCAGAATAACCACCATTATCAGATGGATATTTTTGCTTTAGCCTTTTTTTGAATATATGAGATAGCCGACGTAATATCAGGACTAAGACTATTCCATAGCCTTGCTGGTAGCACTTCAAATGAAGAACTAAAAAATTCGGTACTATGACTTGGAGAAGATAATATTATGTTGTAAAATACGTTCAGCAGATCAGAGTGGACGCCCGTGGCTTGAAAGTGGATTTATCTTTGAGATACTGAGGTTAGTTTGGATTAGAAAGTACATTGTATAACAATGACAGGATATTTATATTACGTCGTTGTTGCATCTTGGGCCAGTGAAGAAGATTAAAGTTATAAAAAATGTGTTTATTTTTTTTTTGTCCAAAGATAAAACGGATCCTAAACGTGGCGATAGAACTGTATGAAAAGTTTTAATTTCATATTTTAACTCTAAATACCGACTAGGTATTTAGCCTTTTTGTATTGAATATAATTTTAATTTCGGATCATGAATAAAACTTTTTCAAATATTCATTTAAATCACACCCAATACTAGTTGTTGAAATATGTAGATTTGTGATGATTATTTTACAAATACAAACATAATATTATCTTCCATATGCATAGAGTCAGACGCTTTACAAATCATGCCACGAAGCCTGTTAACAACTGAAGAACAAGGCAATATTATGTTTATTACAACTTGGAATTTCATCATCATAAAGATTAACTAAAATAAATTCCCCGAAGGCAATAAATTCACTCGTTTATTATCTACTATATTCTTAATTTAAAATAATTCAATGGTGAACTGGGTGCGCACCGAAATTGACAACCACAATAAATTATTACGCTGTAAGGGGTCTGTATAAGTAGCCAATGTAGGTGTATGGAAAAAGCAATAAAATATCAGATATCTATTCAATTTTATATGACTGCCAGACCCAAAAACATAAAGTGAATAATTTTTGATGTCTTCATAAATATTTTATAAGTAAACAATATCGTTTTCCGAGAAGTATCCAATGTAACTGACTGTTTTCTTACACAATAATACTTGAATAAACAATTATATTATTTTTACTACGTGACTACCTAACACATGCTCTTGTGACTCTTCTCGGTGACCCCTTATATCTACAGAATTTTTATAGAGTGTTCCTGGAACTTGAGTAATCAAAAAAAATATTGTCTGGTACAATGTTTTTTTTTCTATTATCAAAATATCAGAAATCCTCTTACAAAATATTGTTCTATATTTTTTAAACGGAATTTTGATTATTTTTATTTGTAGCATTCGGTAGCATTATATTATTTGAATTTCTTTGGGTAGTAACGTGAGTAGTATGTCAGATTTTCTTGCGATCATTTTATCAATGAAATTCAGAAAACGATCTGGAAATAAATAATAAATACATTATACTGAACCAACATGAGTATATGAAAAATTATGGAGAAGGTTTTGTGTATTAAAAAAACTATTCAATTATTTAAATTTAAGGGTTTTCAGTTTGGTACGTATTCTTCTACTGTATGTACATACTTTGCCATTTTATAAAAAAGTTCCAGAATTTCTCAGTTTTTATATATTAAGATAATTTTTTTTTTATCAAATTTATGATAATTTTTTTAACAATTTCTCTATTTTCAATAAAATGGGAATACACCGAATCACCCCAACTAGATAATTCTATAAAAGGTATGCAAATTATACTCGAAGTATAATCAGCAAGATATTGCATCGGATATTGCATCGTCTAACTAACATACTATTTTCAAGAAAAAAACTAAAGAAGGAATATGAAAAAAAAACTAAAGAATGATTAAAATCCCAAAAAAATACATCTTTCGGCCAAAATCATTACTCATATTATGGGGTAAAGTGGTACAATGATTTACCAGTACAGTTTAAAAAATTAGCAGAAAACAATTTTAATAAATTCTTGGTAAAATTAAAAGAATATCTAAAGTAACGTTCAAATTTTTGTTTTGTGTTACTTTTATTGTTATGATTTGTGATTACTTTATATTATTATTTATATATTTCTTTTTTTATGTTATTTATATGAATATATTTTGCTTGGGTTGTCAAGTTTTTGCTTACTTTTTAGTTTATATCAATATAAATGTTCCTTTATATGATCTTCTTCTTTTTCTTCTTCTTCAGCCCTCTGTCTTCCACTGCTGGATATAGGCCTCTTCCATATTCTTCCACTTTCTTCTATCGGTTGCTGCTTGCAGCCAATTTCTACCCCCCACAGCGGCTATGTCGTCAGACCATCTTTTTTGAGGTCTTCCGACGCCTCTCTTACTTTCCCAAGGTCTCCATCTCAATATTTTAGGGGTCCATCTTGCGGGTTCCTGTCTAGCAATATGTCCCGCCCATTGCCATTTCAATGTAGCTACGCGATCCATCACGTCCGCTACTCTGGTCCTTTTCCTAATTTCCTCATTTCTTATTCTGTCTCTTAGGCTTATACCAAGCATGGATCTTTCCATGGATCGCTGTATGCATTTGAGCTTTTCTACATTTCTTTTTGTAAGGGCCATGGTCTCCAATGCATATGTAGTCACTGGCAGTATACATGATTCATATGTTTTTCTTTTCAAATGTTTTGATTCATATGTTTTTGATTCATATGTTTTCCTTTATATGATGCCTAGGTTAAAATTTTTGTAGATTTAGTTAGTTTGTATGTTTTTGTGAAATGTGACTCACTTCAAAACACGAGATAATTCTCTTTTTGAAGTTGAGTCATTCATAAATAAGTAATCATTGTATTGTGTATTTGTATCCTTTTTTTAAATAAATAAATAAATAAATATTTATCCCTAAACACTTTATCCAGATTTCCTCTCCTTATCCTTTCCCCATCCTTTTTTTGCCATGAACATTTTTTAAATTCCTACCTTACTGTAATGGGAACTCAATAAGGAGGAATAATTGGTGAACGTTGAGCAAACGCATAAAGCGATCACGTAAACCAGGCGATGGCAGGTCTTAGCCCTATAGGTGCCTTGTGTTCCAGGTTCTCCTATAATACTTCAGCTTCGTGTCTATCGAGATGTGAAAAATTAGTCATAAAACATTATTGACTCCCGACAGGGAAAAATCAAATGTTTGCGTATATGCAACTATGGTTGTGTTTCTTGAACAAAGATTAAAGTTAAAGTATAGTTAAAATACTTTGATTTCATAAAATTGTCCGAAATTGTACCGTTTGACGGTATTAGATTTAAATGAAACAATCACTTTAACTACTTTTGTTGAAACAACCCAACTTGTTTTTTTCATTTAATGCGAAGAAATCTTTGAAAAGGGTATCCTTAATATTTTTTTCATTACATGTCTCATTCTTGTTTTCATTGTCATTCTTTTGTGGATGACATATGTATAAGTATCACTGTATCACTCCATGTACCAAATAGACATACCCGCTCACAAAATTTAATCCACACACCAGTATACCACACTAATTACAGATACTTTTAACCCATGTTTAGAATTCAGCGGGATTATAATACACATTTCAAACATACATATATTTTTCATGACACTTTACAACATTATCAAAAACAGATAAAGATGTTCTTAAACTCTAATACACAATCCAACAATCTCCTCCTCATTCACTAAAGATCCCTCTTCCTCATCCTAAAACATACTCGTTAACTGTACCTATATATGCATATCTTTGTTTTTATCAATCTTTTTAAATTTTCTTTTTTCTGTTATATTGTATTTTCTAATGAATTTTTCAAACATGTAATCATTTACTGTATAACCATTAATTTAAATTGAAATAAGCACTTTTGGCTCAACTTTTATACAATAAATGTTATGTAAAATAAACAAGTACCTATGCTAGTGAGGCATGGACATGGCAGAAGACGCATGAAAGTAGAATTATCGCGGTGGAAATGAGGTCACTAAGACGAATGTGTGGTAAAACGATGTATGATAGAATAATAAATGAGGATATTAGACGAGAATGTATGATTGAAAGAAATATCGTAAGTAAGATGAAAATAAATGCCCTAAGGTGGTTCGGCCACATAGAAAGAATGAGTGATGAACGTCTGACAAAAAAAGTATACAAGGCTGATAAAAGAGGAATGAAAAGTAGAGGTCGGCCAAGAAAGAGTTGGCACGATCACATAAATGGGATTTTGAAAGATGGAGATGTTAGAAGTAAGAATAATAGAAGAGCGTGTATGAGACGATGTATGGACGTGAATGAAGCGAGGAATGTATGTCATGAGAGAGGAGTCTAGCGTTCTGTTCTCTCTGCCTACCCCAAATAGGGAAATGGCGTGATGGTATGTATGAAAAATAAATAAATTATAGCTGTAGTTTTATGAGAGAAAATAAATGAATAAATAAGTAAAATTTTATCGTAATTTGTAATCTGGTTGTTAGGAAAATATAATGACCTGGGGGGCAAGTCTGGTCCTACCGGCGAAATCAAAACCCTAGTGATTACCCATATCATGGATATAATTATCATATGGAGTTCTATGACTTCAAAAGATATTGTAGAACTCCATTATTATATCCATGATATTGGTAATCGTGAGGGTTTTGATTTCGCCGGGTGGACCAGACTTGCCCCCATGGTCGCAATAAACTAGCCTGTGTGAAATATATTTGTTTATAAATTTTATGTTGGTACATAAAGAAAAATACATAAATAAATAAAGAAATGCCATTTTACTGTTTGAATTTGTTTCGAGCTCCCATTTTGAAAACAAACATTTTCCTTTGTTGTACTCAAAAACTGAAAAAAACTGACTAAAAAGTGACATGCATGCGGGCCCTAATAGTTAGCAATGTTACAATTGTACTTCAAATTTTTTTGTGTTCACTTGTTTTTAAATAACATAACAACCTCCCAAAGAGTTATGGCTCTTAAAGTTAAATATATCGATAAACTTTAAAAAAGTGTATCACGACATTATTTACGAAATGAATTTTCGATGGAGGAATATAGTCTTTTCTTTAATATCAAATATTTTTATAATCCATCGGCTAAACGAATACTCCAACTGTCGATTCGTTCAAGAGACTTCATTTCTCATAGTGAATCGGCAGTATTAACCCTAGTCCTGTGTGAGAGAATTGTATGCAATAGTAGAGTTTCTGCATGGTTTATTCAACTTTGAAAGAGGCTTTACAGCGTACATTATTAGGTGTATGGATGAACTCAGAATTCGCAGTAGAACTTTCAATGTGTCTGTGTGTGTCCATCCCCCTCTTATACGTTTAATGCACAGTTTCAAAAATTTCAGAAAATATAGAAAACGGCAAAACTTTTGTTCATAGAATTTTATTTCATTCAGAGGTTATCCAACTGTCGATTTGTTCAGGAGAACTTTGTTCTCTTAACATATCGACAATGTATCAAGCCAGAATACGCGAGAATTGTATGGAGAGGTCTACTTTTTTCATGGATTTTCCAACTTTGAAGTCAAAAAACACCAACTTAGAGGCTTCGCAGCATATATGTTCCATACACGAATTTACTCAGAATTCGGAGTAGAACATTTCGTGTGTCTGTGTGTGTGTGTGTCTGTGTGTGTGTGTCTGTGTGTGTGTCTGTGTGTCCGTCCCCCCCTTATAACTTTTGATCCGCTCAATTTACAGAGCCTAAAATTTCAGAATATATAAACAGTTACAGGCCTACAAAACTTTTATACTCGGAATTTTGAATTTTTGTTTCAGTCAGGGGTTATCAACTTTTGAATTTTTATTTTATTTTTCCATATATCTCAGAAACCATAAACGGTAGAACGCTGAAAATTGATACAAACATAGACAAATACAAAATCTCAAATTAGTTTTTTCAAAAAAATTCCAGGGTTTCTCAAACATTTTTTATTAAGAAAAATATTTTTTTTATGATAAATTTATGAGTTTAACTGCCTATATTTCCAAAACTTTTACAATTATCGAAAAAAGCCGAAACACCCCAACTAGATAATTTAATTTTCTATAAAAAATATTAACATTGTAGTAGAAGATCTCAATTTTTTTTTCACAATTTTTTTAAAAATTGAATTTAGTGACGACATCGCTTCATACATTTTGTATGGCAGTCGCCTATACACAATATGTAAGAAGACTTAATAGTTTGTTACTTCATCTCCAAACATACATACATACCATCATGCAATTTGCATATTCTGGGTAGGAAAAAGGATCTTCTTCCATACTATCCTATCTTGACATACATACCTACATATGTTGTATAGAAAACAAAATATCTGAAAATATTCAATAATTTGTATCTATGGGTTTATAGTTTGGTACATATTCTTCAACTATACATACTATCGCTATCGACAGTTGGATCTCATGTGTTACATGCAACTAGTTCATATTTGAATTTTTATTTCAATATTGTCTAAGTATATCTTAAATAAAATTGTATTTACATGAACAAATACAATATCTCGAAATTATTTGAATGAAAAAGTTTCCGGATTTATCAAACTTTCTTTTTAAAAAATTTTAACATCTCAATAGAGACGAAGTTGGATAATTATAGAAGAACCAGAAACTCAAGGAACCTATAGAGCTTATGACCTGTTATCGGCTGGTTGACGTGATCACTTATGCGTTTGCGCAACGTTCACCAATGCCTTATGATTGAGTTCCCTTATCAATGCAATTTTGAAAGTTCTATATATTTTAATAATAAGTAGCAGATCGTTTGAAAATAGTACATTTTTACTATTGCCATGTATGAAGTAACGAATAGACCTTTTTGTAACGCCATCTATTGATAAGTTGGTTTATTTGTAAAAAATGACAAACATTTTTAATTAAGAAAATCATTTTTTTATGACAAATTTATGTGTTAAACTCCCTATATTTCCAGTTTCTTAAATATCTAAAACACGGTTATTTAATTTTCTATAAAAAATATATACACTATACATAGTAGTACAACTCAAAATTTTTCTAATATTTTTTTGTAAAAATTGTATTTAGTGACGACATCGTTTCAAACAATTTGTAAGGCAGTATACACTACACAATATCTACGGGGACTCTCAATAGTTTGATAATTAATATCCATACATGACATCAATCTGTTTCCATATTCGTGGTAGGAAAAAAATACTGACCTCCACAATATCCTATCTTGACATAAGTGTTTGGTATATAAAACAAAATATCTTATAGCATTCAATAATTTGGGTTTAGGGGTTTATATATTGGTATATATTATTCAACTATACATACTATCGATCTCATGTGTGACATGCAACTAGTACTAAACATAAAGTGATGGTTTTAAACAGTCCTTTAAATAATAAATTGGATTTTATTGATGATACCACATTAAATTACATAAAATCAAAGGCTTTGGCGGTTGCTTTGTGGAAGTCCACGATTACAGTAACAACGGTGCAATTGCATTGCTCAAAACCACTTATTGAGTTTTAAACTTTTATGTTTTATGTACCTGTCGATGGATGAGGTATACTTCCGAAACAAGTCATGCTAAGTTTAAAATTCAATAAGTGGTTAAGAGTGAAGCATTTACACAATTGTCACTTGTTCATGAAGTTATTTAAATTTGTTTCAGCATGAGCATCGCAGTCATAATAAAAATATGTAGATCTCAAATCGTATATCATTATTTTATCAACTTTATACTCGATCATGTCTCAATTTGGGTTGATGGCAGAGCGGTTAGCGTGCTGGGCTAGTAATCCAGTGGTCGAGAGTTCGATTCCTGCCTCGACCGATTTCGTTCACCTATAGTACAAGCATTTATGCTTAGTTTAGGGAATGTAGGAAGATGTATATGTACTTGTTTAACAAGGACATATTCATTTTTATTAAAAAAAATATATAATACATTATTTAGAGATTGACGGTAAGATCTCCTCTTAGTTAGGTTTTCTCAAAAACAGTTTTTGTATTCTTTTTGTCGTCCGCGCATTCTTGATTGGGTTTTGTAGATTCCTAAAGAACGGCACTTTGAACGTACCTACTGGTTGTCCACACGGTATATTGCCTACACCACATGTTTAAGTCGTTGATCGAAATATATTTTGATATATAATTAAATAAACCTATGTACTTCCTTCAAAGTTCACCCTGTTCAGCTGTACATTTTTCTTTACATTATTTCTCTTTTTGGCACTGCCAAATGTAGTGCCTGTATGGTTTTACATTACTCGAACTCCTTATATTCTTTTTGAGTTTTGCATTGAAGTTATAAGTTTCGATAAGAAGAACGTGTGGTGGTGTACTAATAATACTTTCCTATTATAGAATAAACATAACCATTTGTTTTATTTAATATTGCTTCCCAAATAGATAATTTAATTTGACGATTCCACCGTTGTAGTATGTCAATAAAGTTTATCTACGAAAATAACATAACAATGTGCTTATTATTCACAAAAGAAGACAAATGTCAAAATCACGACAGATAGACATTTATTGTATTTGACATTTACATAATTTGTCTCTTATTTATCCAAGCTAATGTCACAACACAAATATGTACCCATTTCGTGACATTTTCAATATTATTATAACATTTAAAAACGGTAGCGGAAAGCCGTCAAAAAAGCTCTCTGCGTCCAGATCTAAAAAAAAATATACATATTAATTTTAATTGCGTTGACACAATAAAAATTAAATGAACACTACATTTTTATTACTTTGAAAACGAATAAAGAATAAACTCTTGGAATTTCAAATGGCTGTTAAATAAATTATTTAACCTTTTTGAATTGAAGCTGTACATTTTTAATGTCATACTTATTTTTTTTCTTTAAAAAGCTTTTAATAACCATAAAAGAGGGAATATTTTAACGGAACAATTTTAGCCTAATGAAAACTGATTTCATTCTGTTTATGTACCTATAGGTTTATCAATTAAATTATAACTATCTTCTACAAATGCAATAATTGTTGTTGTTTTTTTATTTCAAAGAAACGTTTACCTTCTACTTATTCTATGTTTACATATTAATTATTATGCTCTTATCCACACAAAAAAAAATAATTTCTTTTAATTTAATTTTATTCTGGGAAAAGACAGTTATATAAAAAATTGTTGTAACATACAGCAAAAGCGGTAAAATTTCCCTAATGCTTTTATATAATCCAATAAGTAGCATAGCTTCCAACGTACAAACCTCTATTGAATAGGAAGGAAGAGGGAATAGGGAAATAGGAATAACCTCAAAGATTTTTCAATTTACGCCTTAAACAATTACACCAACAACAGCCTCACCCGGAACCTAAATTTACCAATGTCATCATGAAAAATGTCCAGGGTTTGCGAACTATTTAATTTGTTGTACAATATAAATTGTTGTTATATGCCGTTTCTTTTTTGTAAATATATCTACATTTTACCGATTGAGAGCATTTGACTTTTTTGCCGGCGTTCTAAGTTCAATATCTAACCGATAAATAATTCATTAATTAAAATCTTGCATTTCCCATTGATTGCATTTCGTCCAGGTGATTAAAAGAACCTAAATGCGAAAGAGACAGAGACGAGTGGAAGCAAATGAAAAAGGACTATGGACTATTTTCAGCATTGGAGAGAGGAAGACAAAACTCCTATTTAGTGGAAGTACTGCATCTGATCATTGGGAAAACTGAATGTTAGCAGGAAGCAGATCTCATGACTCCGCAATAGACGAAAATGAACGGGATTTAAGATCCGCGGATGAGCTGTTTCGAGCCGTTGGACATAGATAGGTGTATTCTCAAGTGATTACTTGAAACTAGAAGAAAAAGATTTTAAAAAGAAAAAGAAAAGAAAGGTCTTTGAAACATGTATCCTCCCAGTGCTAACATATGGATTGGAAACAATGACACTAACTTCCAACACAATACACAAATTAAAAAGTACGCAACGAGCTATGGAACGGCAAATGTTAGGAGTGAGCCTCAGGGATAAAATAAGAAATGAAGAAATCAGACGCTAAGCAAAACAGACGTTGACATAGCAGACCGTGTTGCAAAGTTGAAATGGCAGTGGGCAGGGCATCTTGCAAGACAGGGTACCGAGAGGTGGACACCAATAATACTAAAATGGAGACCGTGGGAAAATATAAGACTGGTAGGGCGGCCACAAAAAAGATGGGTCGACGATATTATTCCGGTTGCGGGAAAGCGTTGGCTGGGGGAAGCACAGGGTAGATGAGAGAGATGGAGTTCATTGGAGGAAGCCTACATCCAGCAGTGGAGAGATGGCTGACAAAGAAGAAGAAGAACTGACGTGTTTGAAAAGATTTTTTTTACACTTTTGTTACGTGTCATCTGTTATAGCCACCACTATTCATGGTTCATAGTATGTTATCGTTGTTGCCTGCTGTGGTGTAGTTATAACATAATTAAAATAATAATATAACCCAGATTGTAAATGTGGGGCCGAGAAGACAGAAAAAAAGCATATGGTGTAGTACTGCTAGATCAGGAAATTTAACGATACCCTCCGGAATATCCATGAGGCGTATCGGAGGCGGTGGACTGGCTGACAAAACTGGAATCAAGGCTGTAAATTTTGGACGCTGCCCATATGGGTGAAGAGGATGCCTGTACCAGGGACAAACGAAAAGTCCATTATAACAATAATTAAAGTAAACACTCCCTTGCACCCTGCGCAAGTGGCGAGTTTATTGCCATATGGCAATCAGTGTTTCCAGCCCAGAGATGCAGTATTTGCGTGAGGAATGAATTCAAATAAATTATAAACCCAGGACGCCCGCACAGAAGCCAAACGGCTTACCAACTTGGCATGGCGGGCGGCGGTATTATACTAGGACCTTATGTATGTCTGGCGGTTACGTGCTCTTGGACTATTACTATAGATACCACTAATATTTTGTAGATAAATCTATTGTAGTATGTTTTCGAGTGTTATTCGTACATTTTTAGACATAACAAAATTGTAAGCTCAACCCTCTACCTATATAACCTGACAGAAACTCCACGCCGTCATAGTCTTGAAGATGCCCTAGCAAGGCGAAATAGCTATCGACGAACTTACAAATATACGTAGAATTTAATTTAAAATGGAATTCTACTACGTAAAATATCCACAAGTACTTAAAATAACAAAACGTGTTCTAAACCTAGAGAAGAAGTTTACGTTTGCGTCATGGTTTAAGAATTTTACCTGTATCTCTATTTGTATTACATTGTATCTGGATGTATAAATGCTGTAATTAACTGTATTTAAAAAAAAATACACCCACACATGATAATCGTTCACAAATGATTTTAGAATTGATTACTACACATAAGATGTTAAGTATGATATTGAGGGCACTAATAAATCATATCTCTAAACAATGTTCATTAACAGCAACGGGATGTCACCAGCAGGAACACAAATAGGCTTTCTAAATTATTGAATATGATTTATTGTATTATTGTGTATAACAAAACATTAAGTTCCTCTCTGGATTTATTTTTGGAAGAAATCTCTATGAAACATACCTTACATATCAATAATATAATCACACCCAATCAAATATAATTAAGCTTCACAATTTTTTTTCTCAATAACTATTTAATGTATAATTTAATTCGAAAACTATAAACATAATGTATTATCTATGTCACACAACTGTTGTAATGAACACCTCGGCACAGGACTTCCTAGTGAGGTGTTCATCGTTAAATAATACATACACACACACATACACACACACACACACACACACACACACACACACACACACACACACACACACAAACATAATGTAACTTCTAACTCTAGTATGTAATTGTTTTTGTAACTTCAACATTGTATTGTTTATAAAAAATAATAAATAAAAAAAAATAATAAACTCCATATAATATCTACCGTAGAATGAACACAATTTAGAACGTAAGAAATATCAAATAATTGAAAAAAGACAATAAAAACTGTATTACCTAAGTGTTTTCGCGTTCAGTAGTTTTAATGAGACATAATTATTAAGCAACCATTTTAAGTATTCACATTGAAAAAAACGTGTTAAATTGCGTAATTCACATTCAGTTTAATGAATTGGGGGGGTATTATTATTATTTTTTTGTATATAATATTACAATAATATTTGTACTATAAACAATATATAACAAAATTACAATGTTGATACTCTATCGATAGAGTTAAATACTCGTGTTTGAGAAAGGAGTATCGTAATTACACACACACACAAGAAATTTTTTTTTTTATTTATCTTCTTTAACATTAATAAATAAATGTTATGTACATTAACGGGCTTATTAATTTTATTATTATATAGCTCCTCGGACAACTAACAGGTACCTACTATGCCCTATTCAGATAAAAAATTTATACGGAATTTTAGTATATGAGAAATGTCAAAAAAAATTGACTGCATTTATACGGGACTCATTACGTCACACCGCGTGGATAAAATCCTTTTATCCATGGTTGCCCGATATTTTAGACGTCTTCGTTCTCTGAAACGAATCAGAATTGGACATAATATGTCAAATATTAATTTAACACGCATCCAATTACAAGTTGCCACATTTTGGATACTTGATATATTTATCGTCTCACAGATCCAGACTGAAAACATAATTAAAAACTGTGTCTCCACCGGGAATGAATTGTAGTGGAAAAAACAATACTATATAAATAAAATAAGTACGCGTTTCTTGACGATTACCTTCACTTGAATTTTATCAGTAAAAAGTTGATAAATTTACTTATCTTCAAAGTCACGGGCGTCCAATCCGATCTACTGAATGTACTTTACTCTCTATTCGAATTCACCCTACTGATTTTTTAGCTCTTCATTTGAAGTATTATCAGCAAGGTTATGGAATACTGTAAGTCTTGATAATACGTCAGCTATCTCATTAAACACATTAAAAAGGCTATAGCAAAAATATCTAACTGATTATATCTGATTTCCTCTTTCTATCCTTATCCTTTTGCTCTCCGTATCATAGTTATGAACTGATATTATATTATTATTATTTGTCTTTTTTTGCTTTTTATTTTTGTCATGTCCTTAACTTATTGCCATAAATAAATAAATAAATGAACACTTCCTTGCACCCTGCGCAAGTGGCGAGTTTATTGCCGTATGGCAATTTCTTCCAACTAACCAGTCCAGAGAAGCAATGTTTGCGTGAGAAATGAATTTAAATAAATTTCTCCTCTGCTGGGAATCGAACCCAGGACGCCCGCACAGAAACCGAACGGCTTACCAACTGTGCCACGGCGGTCGACACATTGTATAGTACACATTGTATACGTAAGAAATTATCGTTTGGCAATATACCCGCCAGTGTACCAAATTATATGTACAAGAAGATACAAATAAATAAATTAATATAATTAGTACCTTAATAAATAAAACATGATAACATCTAAATTATCTTACAAATCCAGTATAAATAAATTTTCTTAATTATGTAATCTAAATAATATACCCTCAATATTTATTCAACCTTTGTCTAAATTCTTAAGAGTACTACCTCAGAACAGGCGTTCAGCTTAGTGAGATTTCAATATTTTTAGTATGTGTACCATTATGAAATGTTCTGTACTGAAATATGTAAATAAATAAGTACCTATAGGGTACCAAAGTTGATTAAGTAATTTTTTTGAAAACAAGTCTATTTTATACAATCTATGAAAGCCTTCTGTAATTAGGTAAATAATTTACTGTTTTCGGATATTATCATGTGATATGGCATTTGTTAGAAGTACATTATGTAAAGATATCAAACAATAATACTATTTATTGAAATATTGTATCAAATACATATATGTCATTCAAATATTCACCTTATTTTTCACCATATTAATAAGTGCGTAAAAAATCTTAAAAGTTATAGGTAGGTAGGTGCCTAAAAAGTTATAGACGAAAAATATACTTTAAGCATTGCACTCAAGAGTAAATGACATTGTACTTTGTAAAAGTGAAATAAATAAAAAATAAATCAAATGATTTAAATTATTGCTTTATTGACTTACATTGTCATTGCACGAACGTCACATTAAAACATCGGAAAATGCAGTTGTTTGGATGTATTTGAAAAAACTTTTGATTTTCCACTTATTTCAACACTATTATTTAAAAACTAAGTATTAATTTTACTTAAACACACACATATATAATACAGGACTGTGTCACTCAGCTTTATGTTTCTTTTATACGTAAAATAATCGATTGCTGATGGCTCAAAACAACGAAATCGTGTCGATTCGTATTTAATATAATATTTCCTTTCGAAACCCACACCAGTTTTCGAATTCGCGCGGTTCGTTTCTCGGCTATGTTTTCGTATACAACGACAAACGTCTAAAGCGCACGGTAGATGGTGTCTAACTGAAGAGTGCCGGGGGACGCATGCGCATTCGCCGCGCAGCTTCCACCTCATTCAACCCCCTACCGAGCCACGGAGGAACTAAAAAAAACCTCCTTGATCCGCCGGATAGGAAAACTTGAGTTTGTTATTATTATGAAAAGCATAATTCCAAATTTGAATAAAATATTTTAAATCGAATTGTTATAGAATTCCAGAGGATTGAACTATAATTAAAGTGCGTCTTTCCTTCATTTATTTCTTAACCCGCGATTAACCGATTGCACAAATGTATTATTAATGATAGAACATGTACTGCGTGGGAAGGTTCTTTTCGAATAAGAGAATTCTTTTTATCCGAGATTCCTTATATTTTTTTAATGGGTTTAGTTTTCCTAGAACAATTACTATCAAAGGATCTCGTACCGTTTACAAAAAATATATTATTTCTTATTTATTTTGTTTTACTTATTTTTATGTTTGCATTGCTTCTCGGGCAAATAACAGGTACATTGTCAGATATTTATTAGACACGCATCCAATGACATGTTGCCACATTCTGGAGATTTAATGATGTATATCGGATCACAGATCCAGACTAAAAAGACAATTATGAAACGCTAGGTAACAAAATAAAGAAACACTTTAAAGTAAAAGAATAGAAAAGGGGTTAATAGAATCTTGGGGTTTAAATTATAGCTGTGAGACACCGGCTTAGAATAGTGCTTCTACTCTTTTCTATTACTGTTTTCGAGTGTCCCGTAAGAGCCGGGTAATCGAAAATACAACAGGCAACAATAACATCTGACATAGTTCAGCAATGAGGTTCACCGCCCATTCTGAATGTAGTGCCTTTTTAGGTGAGACGAGACTGGTGTGTGGGTATACACATATGTGTTGTGCTCCCTTTTATAAGGCAATGTACACCCGCACACCTATCGCTGGTAACCCCACATTGTGGGATATGCCGTGATAGTATGATTGTATGAATGTTTAGATTAATTTATTGTTTTGATGCTTCTTTTTGTTTTGATGTTTTTTGTATTGATGCTTTTTTTTGTTTTAATACTTTTTGTATTGATGCTTTTTTGTGTTGATGCTATTTGAATTGATGCTTTTTTGTTTTGATCCTTTTTGTATTGATGCTTTATTTTGTTTTGATGCTTTTTGCATTGATGTTTTATTTTTGTGTACCTATACTTATAATATTGTTGATTTTATATGTCTTTATGTTTTTATGTGATTGAATCGTTCTTAAATATAGGTACTCACTTTCTCAGCACAAGCATTTTATTCTTTTTTGGAAAGAGAAATAAAAAACAGGGTAAAAATTCAAATAATTGTTGTATAATATATATTGTTTTATCGAATAAATAAATTTAAAAAAAAACAATAACTTTCTTCGCCGGCAATTGAACCCGGGACTTTTTGCTCTGAAGTCGGTTATTCAACCAACAGACATAAATTAATTAATTTGGATAACATACAGGATATAATGTTATACGTAAAGAATATAATATGTACGTAAAGGATATAATGTTATACGTAAAGAATATAATATATGTAATATGATTATTTAAAATTTATGATAAATTCATTGTATCCCTATGATATGTTTTCAAATAAGAGTAAAAAATATATATAGGTATCACATAAAAATGACAAATATTATGCATTAAGAGGGTGACTGCTGCCAACGTACCTATTTTTTCAATTTGATATACCATCATTATTACTAAACGAATCATTTTGAAAAAAATAACCTAGTTAGTTTTTATATTAATAAAGAGAAATATACCTTAACTTTTTGACTATGTTCTGTATTTATTCTTGTAGGAAAATAATAAGCATACCCCGATTTTAGACATTTATCTTAAATATCTAAAAAAATATAACGTAAAGAGCAATATTTTTTTTTTATAAATTAAAGAAGAACAAAATACCTGGAAAAATATGATATGACGTTGCATTAACGCATCAGGTTAAGTAAATAAACCAAAAAAACTTTTATTACTCAATGGCGCTGAATGGAAAATAAATGTTTTTTAGGTTTATTTACTAAACCTGAAGAATTAATGCAACGTCACATCATATTTTTCTAGATATTTTTGTCTTCTTTAATTTAAAAAAAAAATATATTACTCTACGCCTTATCGGAATGGGACACTTGGCTGCGGCCACTTGGGTGCGGGACACTTGGGTGCGGGACACTTGGCTGCGAGACACTTGGCCGCGGCGGACACTTGGCTGCGGGACACTTGGGTGCGACGGACACTTGGGTGCGAGCCCACTTGATCGCGAATATTAAAATTATTATAAAAATATTTTTTTCTGCTTAGGAATGAAATGTTTCTTACTGATTTTTTGTAATGCTCTTTATATATACATATGTACGGTCTAAAAGTATAAAGTAAAAACAAGTTTATTAAGTAAAATTATTTTTCATACTACGAGTATGAGAATTTTTTATACACAACATGTAAAGTCAATTTTTTTTTTCGAAATTTGTTGTGATAAAAATGTAGGAAATTTGAAAAAGAACCTACGTAGTTAAAAATCAATATATATCACGCCGTATCCCTAATTTATGTGATCGTAATTTTTTTTTCGTGGACGCATTAGGTACATGCAATTGATTACATTTCATGATTACAAACACATATTACTATCTTTAAGTAAGTAGATAGAAAAAAAATTTTAAGAAAAAGAAATTTAAACGGGTTTATAAATCATGTTTGTATTATTAATCTTTTTGCAAACCCAAAACTGAAGCTACCTAATTGATTAAATCACACTATCGTATTATTGAAGATTTTTAAAATTTATTTTGGAAACGACTGTCTATGAACTGTAGAGAACAAAATATATGTAGGTACTTTAGTGAATAAAAGTAAAACAAGTAATGTACAGAAAATAATATCTAATATTTTGAAAAAATAATAAATTATATTTTATAATTATTTAAATATGTATTTGTAATAATGAAATGTAATGAATTGTATGTAATATGTACAAGAAAAATCTGTTACGATGACATAAATTAGGGATACGGCGTGATAGTATGTATGAATTGATGTTTAACTACATAAGTTCTTTTTCTAATTTACTACATTTTTGCTACCACAACAAAATTCGAAAAAAATATAATTCACTTTTCATGTAGGTATGGGTATTAAAAATCTCATAATATTTATAGTATGAAAAATAATTTCACTTAATAACCTTGTTTTTACTTTATACTATTAAACTTAAGTATATATCTTTATATTTTAAATGCCTGTATACTTGTATATCAACTACATATATATATAAAGAGCATTACAAAAATTAGTATGAAACACTTCATTCCAAAGCAGATTTTTTTTTTTATTTCGCGACCAAGTGGGCTCGCACCCAAGTGTCCGTCGCGACCAAATGGACTCGCAACCAAATGGACTCGCACCCAAGTGTCCGTCGCACCTAAGTGTCCTGCAGCCAAGTGTCCGCCGCAGCCAAGTGTCTCGCAGCCAAGTGTCCCGCACCCAAGTGTCCCGCAGCCAAGTGGCCGCAGCCAAGTGTCCTAGACCGACGCCTTATAGTTTATTAAAAATATATGTTAAACATTAAAAATCGGGGTATGCCATTATTTTTCTACAAGAATTTATACAGAACATTATCAAAAAGTTAAGAAATATTTTTGTTTATTAATATCCAAACTATCTAAATTATTTTTTTTCAAAACGATTTGATAAGAAATAATGATGGTATATCAAATTGATAAATAGGTACGCTGGCAGCAGTCCCCCCCTTATGTAAATGCATTAAATATATTATGGTAGTGTATTTGTTATATTGTTTGAATGTATACGAGATAGATTTTGGATGAATATTTTTATTTTATTTATTTAAGAGAATTTCTCGTTTTTTTAACGGGAAATACTGGATTTTCTTCCCTGTCCGGAGTCAATGAATGTCTCGACGGAGAAATATATTTTTATAGGAGAACCGGTAAATCAGGCACCAACAGGGCTTACGACTTGTCATCATCACGTAAACCAGCCTATGGCAGGTCGACAGCCCTGTAGGTGTCTGATTTCACGGTTCTATAAAAATATATAAAACTCGTTCGTTTCCATGGTGATATTAAAATTTTTCAAAAAAATATACAGAAGGTTTTTTAATAACTATGATAGAACTTGAATGAATGGTTTATTTCACGAGGCACCGGCTTAGATAGCTGTGAGGCACCGGCTTAGAATAGTGCTTCCACTCTTTTCAATTATTGTTTTCGAGTGTCCCGTAAGAGCCGGGTAATCGAAAATACAACAGGCAACAATAACATCTCACATAGTTCAGCAATGCGGTTCACCACCCATTCTGAACATAGTGCCTTTTTAGGTGAGACGAGACTGGTGTGTGGGTATACACTGATGTGTTGTGCTCCCTTTTATAAGGCAATGCACACCCGCACACCTTTCGCTGGTTACCCCACATTGTGGGATATTCCGTGACGGTATGAATGAATGATTGAACACAGAGAACACTTCAATCAAAAGATCATTTACTCAGTGTTTTATTTTTTTAATATACTTTATATGTCGTTATGTCGGCCTTCGTGGCTCAGTTGGTTAGATATCTAAATGATGAGCCAAAGGTCCCGGGTTCGATTCCCGGTGGAGACACAGTTTTTAATTGTGTTTTCAGTCTGGATCTGTGAGACGATTAATATCGTAAGTCTCCAGAATGTGGAAACTTGTTATTGGGTGCGTGTTAAATTATTATTTGACATAGTACCTGTTAGTTTCCCGAGAAGCAATATTAAATATTAAAAAATATTATATATACTTTATATATTTTTTTATATATTCGCGAGCTTCGCCATTCTTCAGTTCAATATATTATACATATCTGTCATCAATACTATCGCCGCTTCTATTAACATTTGTAACTCATTGTGACGTCACCGCTAAATTAAAAGTAGCTATTTCAAATGTGTAAATACCTCAAGCTTCAACCAAGATCTTCCGGTCTAGTGCCAAGTGCATTGTATCTATTTGGCGTATACTGGAAGTGCCTTTATCTCAATCTGCAGTGCATAAATTCTTACATATATTTTGATAATATATTCTGTCAAATTGACTCATTGAACCAGCCATTATTTCCGCTAGTTCGATTAGTATTGTAAAAAAAAAACAACGAGCAAAAACTGAGGGTACACATATAAAGAAAAATAAAACCCAATTAAAATAGCATCATTAAAAATTGATACTATTCCAGACCAATCTGAAATTTTCCTATTTTAAGTATTTGCTTTATAATGAAAAACTTTACATAAACATACGTGTATAGCATCACGCCATATCCACCGATGTGGGGTAACTAACCATCGACAGGTGTACGGGTATCAGAGATGTCAAATCAAATATGCATTTGCAATCTATAAGATAATATTGCAATCGTCTAGATACATGTAAAGGCATCGTATAAAATTTAGTGTCAGCCTATCCATAAATTTAAGTGATCATTTCTTATATGTTCCCGTAAAATTCATTAATTCATACCATCACGCCATATACCACGATGTGGGGTAACCAGCGACAGGTGTGCGGGTGTGAACTCCATTTTAAAAGAGGAGCACGACACATGCGTGTATACCCACACACCAGTCTCGTCGACACCTGAAAACATTGATACTAGAAAAGAGTGGAATCACTATTCTATGGCAGTGCCTCACAGCTTTTAAGTAAAAATAATACTTCGCCCTGTACATTCAGATATTTACCTGTTTTATATTTTTTACCTACGCCACTGTCAATTAAGTATCCATTCTTATAAGTATCCATATTCGCACATAGAATATTGAGGTCGTGCATGGAATATAGATACTTATTTAATTTACCAATTTCCTTTAAATAACTACGTCTGGCGGCAACCGTAGAGTTCAGTTTTGCATACAAAGTTGCTATTAAGTTTATTAAACTTTTAATGAAATACAACTTATTGTGGTGCCACACAGGCGTTCAGAAAAAAACTAAACAACAAATAAAAATGAAATGGTTTTTCTTGTCAGTATGATGAAGTGTTTTTTTTTGTGAATTTTATAAATACTTCCAAAAAATAGTTGAAAATATTACGAAATATATTCGTATAAGATATAGCAACGTCAAAAAGAAAATCATTTATGTATGGATCATTTTTTGATATTTTCTTTCTTACATATTGAATATAGGTATGGAAAAGATTAGTCTGGGGGACAAGTCTGATCAACAGGCGGAATCAAAACAATCATTGTTTACCCATATCATAGATTTAATTATCTTATGGAGTTCTATGATATCTAAAAATGATAAAGACCTCCATTAGATAATTATATCCATGATATGGGTAAACATGGATGATTTTGATTCCGCCTGTTGACCAGCCTTGCGCCCCAGAAGCCATGGCCACGTGGAATGATTAAGTGATAAACAATTTGCTTAGTATGACATACAAATGGCCTGGGCAGACGTTGTTATGCCACAGATCGCATTTTATATAGACCTCATTTTGTGAATTGTTCTGCCATAGACTCATTATAGATTGACCATTGTTCAATATAACTTTTTATGGTAGACCTCGATAACAGCGCCATCTATCGGTTCCAAAACTACCCTATTTTTCAATCTAGAACCAACTATACGAATTCAGACAATTTCATTGAAATCGGTTGGGCGGTTTCAGATATTAGCGTGAACGAACATCGTGACACGACATTTTTATATATTAAGATATAAAAAAAATAAAACAGAATGATGAATTTCTTTGTTGCTTTGCATCAAAAATATCTTTTGTTAATAATTAGATAAAAATAAAGTATTTATTATTTATTTATTTTTATTAATTTTTATCCAAAAACATAGAGTAGATATAAGATACAAAATAATTTAAGGTAATATAAGCTTATTCATACATAGTAGACATACAAAGTAAATATAAGTTATTTCATTTCAATAAATATCATTTTATTATTTCACCATTGCTTACATAGTTGAAGCTATCTCTTTTTGTTTGTATCTTTGTTACTAGCCCCCTCACCAGGCATAGCCTGTGTTAAGGTGAGCTAGTTTTATATTACTGTCTATTGCGTTGTTTATTTATAGATTTATTTTTATTTTTTATTTATTTTTTATAAATAAATAAAAAATAAAAATAAATCTATAAATAAACAACGCAATAGACAGTAATATAAAACTAGCTCACCTTAGCACAGGCTATGCCTGGTGAGGGGGCTAGTAACAAAGATACAAACAAATAGATACATTTACATATAATATAAGTACATGTACATACAAACGCTACGCATTCAAGCGTATGCATCCTTCTTACTCTCTTTCCAAACATAATATTTCATTATGAGTCATGCACACAACAAATATTGTAAAAATAAATTATTTGTTTGAAAAATTGATTGATTGAGAGAGAAAAAAAACAACAAAAGTTCTTATTTTTCACTTTTTTCAATTGTCTATTCTGTTGTTTGTAATAGTGCATTTTACATTTTATTTGGTAGAATTATTTCCTTCAGGATTTTTTCATCTATTTCATAAACCCATCTTAGTGATAGTTTTTAATATTTTTTGGTAAACTATTGAAAAGTTTTGTTGAAAAGTATCGTACGCTCCGTTGCCCAAAAGTTGTTAATGTATGGTATATTTAAGGTAATTGTTGTACTTAACCTAGTGTTATTGTACTATTGTTGTGAGCTAGTATATTGGTCTTCCCTTTTTAGCTTAATAGCAGATTTTTTGCATATATTTTTGTAATTGTTGGAACTTTGAATTTAGTATAATTTAGAAGTAATTTAGTAATTAAGTATATTCTTATTTTGATATCCCTTCTACAAAATCATAGAAGTTCTCCGATTATTGATTATATTTTTTTAAGTATAAAGCATGACAGTATTTTGTTGTAGTATTTATTGTATGAATAAAATATTCCTAGCACCTTCTGCAGTAGCGTGATTCTATCAGTTATTTATTCTTATATTCGTACTTCCTTATTTTGATTCCTATTGTTATTTTTGTCATCTTTTTAAAGCGATGTTTTATTGTATTGTGATAAAAAGAGAATCTTTTTTTTTATTTAGTGTTCCCAGGCCAGAAGAGAGTATAACGTGATTAATTATTTAAATAATGTTTTCAACTACTGGGAATAGATTCCTAAACTCCGCCTTCAAACGGCATGGCATTTATTAGTATTATACCTACAATTTTACCTGTGGTCTTGATTATTAGGTATGTACCTATAATACGACGCAACATATAATTGGAGAACGTGTGTTTGTGTATGGCATCTTCAACTAGGCTGTTTGGGTCAGTCGTGCCAGCAAAGTTTAGAGAATTGTTAATGCCAGCATGTCCGCGGAGTTTTGTAAAGGCTTTCGAGAAGTTCTGCATAAAACTTGTGCAATTGCGTCCGTCCGGAAATGTAAACGGATATCGTTTCATTTCACTAGACGACGGGAATTTTCGTTTACCGTAAATCGATATTGAAATTTTAATTTAAAAAGTTACAACTTAAGTGGGCGTGGATTTGAATCCAGCCTCGATAATTTTTTTCATCTTTATAAAAAACATTTGTATGTATATTAAATGTAATGTATTAAAATATATTAAAATGTAAAAAAATATGAATCCTTTTTTTTTTTTTTTTACGGCGCTGGCCGATTTACTAATGATATTAATAACAATTAAGCACTACAAATAATAACACTCAATTATTATTATTACCATTATACACTTCCTCAAAAGAATTAGCAGATCAATGCGTAAATTGTAAATTATTTAAAAGAGCAAAATAAAATGCAACAAACGCATCATCAAGCTTTCAATTGGGAATAGTTCACCCATCCAGATACTTAACATATCAAAGGAATGAATCCTGAATCCTTACATCTAGTGTAAACATAATACATAAAAAAATATTAAAAAACCTATTAAAATCGTAGCTGTCTTATTAGGTGTATAGAACCAAAAGAGCAAAAATATCCAACATAATTACATAGAAAACGAGTGGGTTGTGGCCAACGCTATACTTTTCACTACCAAGTCACTCCACAATGTATTCAAATTTTGTATTTTGAAAACTTGATAATTCTTCAATGTAATGTGATGTGCCTTTTAGCAATTTGAAAATTAAATTATTAAATTTTCAATATCCTGAGCGTGAGGTCAATTTGAAATTTTACACAGTTAAAAAAATATGAGAAGCTCTGATCCTTCGAAATCTAATGCAAGTATTAGATAAACAAATTTGCAAAATTTTAAAAAAATCTTATGAATACTTTGGTGTTTAATTGATAAAGTTGAATAAACACAGCATACAGATACAGATATACTGTGATGAAACTTTCAGAAAAAAAATAAAAATTGCGAATAAATAACTCCTTACTTACTAGGGCGTAAAGAACGGGAACCGTTTTTAAAAACAAGTAGGTAAATCAAATAATTAGGACACCCTTTTCATCGGTCACAGGACACCGTTTTTTACGCATATTAAATTTGTAATAGATTTTTCACTCAAATCGAAGTCTCTTGCATTCTTACCTCATTAGGTATCAAAAATACACTGCAGCTACTTATTTACAAAATAAATATATATTTTTATAAAACTAGTTGCATGTAACACATGAGATCCAACTGTCGATAGCGATAGTAGGTATGTATAGTTGAAGAATAAGTACCAAACTATAAACTCATAAATCCAAATTATTGAATATTTTAGGATATTTTATTTTCTATACAACACATGTAGGTATGTATGTCAAGATAGGACAGTATGGAGGTCAGTCCTCTTTTCCTACACGGAATATGAAAACAGCATGATGGTTCTGTATGTATGTAGGTTTGGAGATTAAGTACCTATCAAACTATTAAGTCTTCTTACATAATATTGTGTATAGGCGACTGCCATACAAATTGTATGAAACAATGTCGTCACTAAATTAAATTTTTATAAAAATTCTTAAAAAAAAAATTGAGATGTGACAATACAATGTTAATATTTTTTATAGAAAATTAAATTATCAAGTTGGGGTCTTTCGGCTTTTTTTGATATTTTTAAAAAATTTTGAAATATAGGCAGTTAAACTCATAAATTTATCATAAAAAAATATTTTTCTTAATAAAAAATGTTTGAGAAACCCTGGAATTTTTTTGAAATAAATTGTTTGAGATTTTGTATTTGTATATGTTTATACCAATTTTCAGCGTTCTAGCTTTTATGATTTCTGAGATATATGGAAAAATAACCCCTGACTGAAACAAAAATTCACAATTCTGAGTATAAAAGTTTTGTAGGCATTTAACATTTTATATATTCTGAAATTTTGGGCTCTGTAAATTGAGCGGATCAAAAGTTATAAGGGACGGACGGACACACAAAACTCACATAAAATGTTTTACTCGAATTCTGAGTAAATCTATGTACGAGAACATATATGCTGCGAAGCCTCTAGTTGGTGTTATTAGCATGCAAAAAGTCCACTACGCCATACAAAACTCTTCTTCCTACACGCTTCTTGGCTTAATAATGTCGATTCATTCAGAGGATTGAATGCTAATGAACGAATCGACAGTTGGATAAAATTTTAACATTGACATTATAAACATTACTGCACTATGAAATAATTTTGCTTTGTTGTGTACAGTAATAAGGTACACACGAGTTTAGAGTATTTTATAGTTCAAAGTTAGAGATCGTGTCCACTTAGATTAAGCTCATAGTACACTCTCAAAAGTTCATGTTTGTTCAGAATCTGGCTTTGATTTAACGTCAGCTCAGCATCTCTTACATAACTCTGTAGTGGGAAAATAATAACGGTCATCATAATGAAAGTTCTAAATGTTTATCAAACGCAAAATGACTTAGCTGGCTAGAATTCAACTGCAAATAATTTTTTGATGATTCTCGTCGTGGGGGGGGGGGGGGAGGATGATTCGCAAATATATCTGCTGATTTAAAGGTCCCGGGTTCGATTACCGGTGGAGACACAGTTTTTTATTGTGTTTTCAGTCTGGATCTGTGAGACGATAAATATCGTAAGTCTCCAGAATGTGGCAACTTGTTATTGGGTGCGTGTTAAATTAATATTTCAGTTAATTATAACGTTTTTATTTGTTATTTTTCGTCGAAATCGTGTTACAATTGACTCAACACGGCACAACGCGGTGTTTGTTTTCATTTTTCGATGTCATTTATTTAAAGATTACATGCATTTATCTACTTTTTGACATGTGTCAAGCCAATGCGGCCATATGAAAAAAATAAATGAGGGTGTTCGTTAACAATTTGGTGAACTAGTTAGTCACATCTTAGTATACGTTTATAATTAACCAAATTAACTATGTAGTCGTGATGATTATTAAATTACGCGTTTAGTAAGCTTTTAACGAAATCTAACAAGTAAGACCTTACTTGTTTGTAAATTATATTTTTATTCTAAATCTTTACATAGACTTCTTCGAGTCTTTAAAGCTAATTGTAATATATTATTTCGTATATATTTTTGTATGCTTACATTTGAAACCTGACATTGAATTATTTACTTTGTAGCTTTCAGCTAAATTTACTGCGTCATCATCGTTAACACTTTCTTTCACACACACATACCCCCTACTTACACCATTCATCTTAGAGTCATTTTTCATGTTTTTCAATTTATCCCGGTAACTGTCAATACATGCGCTGCCAAAATACATTTTCATATAAAATGTGTTTTTTTTTTAAGATTTATGTCAGAGTGTTTTACTGAAGCATGTGGGCTGCCGGTAATGGTCCGTCAAAATCATTTTATTCAAATGTGTTGGTATTAGTGAGGATTATTCCTGTTTTAGACATACATACATACATACCATCACGCCATGTCCCTTACGGGGTAGGCAGAGAGAACCGGACGCCATATCTTTCTATCCTGGCACACATTCATCGCCTCGTCAACATTCATGCATCGTCTCATACATGTTCGTCTATTGTACATGCTTCTAACATTTCCGTCTTTCAGAATATCGTTCACATGGTCGTGCCATCCCTTTCTTGGGCGGCCCCGGCCTCTCAATCCATTCCTATCCGCATTGTATATTTTCTTCGTCAGGCTTTCCTCATTCATTCTACCCATGTGGCCAAACCATCTCAGTGTGTTCACTTTCATTCTATTAATGATATCTTTCTTCATCTTACATTCTTTCCTTATGTTCTCATTTCTTACCCTGTCATACATCGTTCTATTGCAGATTCTTCTTAGCGATCTCATTTCAACAGCATTTATTCTGCTTTCGTGCGACTTCTGCCATGTCCAGGTTTCACTTGCATACGTCAATGTTGGCACTAAGATAGCGTTATGAATGGCAACTTTGGCAGCCTTTGATATGTTGCGATCATTCATAACTGGTCTCAGTGCTCCATTCACTCTGTTTCCTGCCATAACTCTTCTTTCGATATCCTTATCAGGTCGTCCATTCCGTTGAAACATGCTTCCCAGATATACATACTCGTCGACTTGCTCGAGCCATTCATTCTCTACTCTTATTTTACACGCTGTTCTGCTTTCACTCTTTTCAGAGACCATTACCTTTGATTTGCTGGCATTCATTCTCAGACCGTTCTCTATGCATCCTTCATATACCATGCTTACAAGATATTGTAACTCTTCCATACTTTCAGCTAACTGTACTTTGTCATCTGCATACATCAAATCACGCACTATTACATTACTCAGTTTCAGACCCTTGCTTTCATCCTTAAGGGCTCTTATACAGAAGTCAATGTACAGGTTTAAGAGCCATGGAGACAGCACGCATCCCTGTCTAACGCCATTATTTATCGAGAACCACGATGTTACTGTGTCGTTGACACGAACACATGCTTCGCTGTTCTCATATAATGACGCGATTGCGCGTATCAGCTTACTCTTCACTCCATACGCTGATAGTATATCCCATAGTTTCTCTCTAATAACTTTATCATAGGCCTTTTCTAGGTCTATAAAGGCACAGAACAGTTTCTGGTTTTTATCCAGAACCTTCTCTGTGACCATTCTTAGAGAAAAAAATTTGGTCTATACATCCTCTGCCGCCCACAAACGCTCCTTGGACATCCCATATCTTGCATTCCGTAACCTTTCGTACTGTTTGATCCAGGATCCTTGCGTACATTTTACCAACTGAGCTTAACAAACTTATGGCTCTATAGTTTTTGCAGTCGAGTTTCGATCCTTTACCTTTATACAAAGGTACCACGACTGCATTTCTCCAGTCCGCAGGAGTGCGTCCTGCTTCCCAATACAAGTTGAAAAGAGAGTGGCACCACTCCAACGTCTGCTCGCCGCCATATTTTATAAGTTCAGCTGATATACTATCATATCCGGCAGCTTTTCCCGCTTTCGCGTGTTTTACTGCTTCAAGCACCTCCTGATAAAAAAAATGTTTTTATTAAAGGAAGTACATATACCAAAGTTATTTTAAAAATACAAATAGGACATATATGTCTTACGTTATATTATACATACTATCAAAAGACAATAAAAAAGTGTGAATTAGTGGGGGCGCGCATGAGATATAGGTAATGATGTTTTTATTACAATGACGAAAAATATGAACGGAATAAGAGGTCGCGGGCGCCCAAGAAAAGGATGGCACGACCATGTAAACGATATTTTGAAAGATGGAAATGTAAGAAGCATGAACAACAGACGAACATGTATAAGACGATGTATGAATGTTGATGAGGCGATGAATGTGTGTCAAGATAGAAAAATGTGGCGTTCGGCTCTCTCTGCCTACCCCGTAAGGGACATGGCGTGATGGTATGTATGTATGTACGAAAAATAAATTATTTAAATAAAGGATATGACACGAATGATATCAATTTTAAGTCGACTGAGCTGCACAAAGGACCCAATTTATATAACATTTACTTCATACACACGTTAAATCACTCAAAATGATTAAGTTGAGATATTCTCGTATAGAAAATTTGCTTAAAAATTGTGATATAACAAATATCCACTATTGCTCAGAAGCGAAATGGAAAAATCACAAGTTCTTTTAGAAGAATCTAAATAACGATCTACACTTATATGCTGGAAAATATTTTATTTATTTATTAATTTATTTATTTAATCTTTTGTACATATAATAAGTACACTGGCGGGCTTATTGCCTAAATGCATTTTCTTCCAACCAACCAGAGTAAATGTGTAATATACAAAACAATGTGTACTATGGCAATAAGTGAATCACATTACAAAATAAATAAAGATAGCAGAAGAAAAGTAATAAAAAAAAAGAAAAAAAAAAGAACACAAAAACAAAGAAGGTAGCATATAAGAACAAATCATAGCAATGATAGGAAGACTGAGGGATAAGGATAGGAAGAGGAGAGGAAGATGTAATCAGGTGTTGTCAGATAAATATTTTTGCTTTAGCCTTTTCTTGAAGATGTTTAGTGTGATAGACGACGTCATATCAGGACTTAGGCTATTCCATAGTCTAGCTGAATGTACTTCAAATGAAGAGCTAAAAAAATCAGAACTATGAATAGGGATAGATAGTAAAGCACGTTCAGCAGATCGAAGTGGACGCCCGTGGCTTGAAAGATAAGTGAATTTATCTTTAAGATACTGAGGTAATTTATCTTTAAGATACTATTTGGATTAAAAAGGACATTGTATAGTAATATGTAAGTAAAAACAAAAGAAAAAACAATCTAACTAAATTGCACCGGGAATAGATACTTAATGAATTAATGTGAAAATCTCGTTTACCGACCGAAAAAAATATCTTAATTAATTTCTCCGTTTGTATAAATTCCCTTGGCATGGTAAACCGTTGTCACCAACTTCAGTGAGTACCTACCTTGTTGTCCTCAAAACCTTAAAGTTTATCCTCCCTCCTGTCTCATACCTACCAAATACATACCAATTTATATTATATAAAGGATTATCTTTGTATAAAGGCACATGGAAGTTGTTAAACATAAGTTTTCCTAGGCTATTATTGAACTTTAACCCTGCAAAAGGAAATTAGATCTAAAACTAGTCTTATTTTGAAACTTGAAACGCTATCCACATTTTTGTTCGAGACTATTCGATTGTTTTCACTGTTTACTTTTAGTTCTTATTTTAGATCTAAGAAAAAATGAATCGACAAGATTAATTCTATTCTACGAGTGGGTTGTGGCCAACGCTGTACTCTGACTACTATGTTAATTTACAAAGTTGTCAAATTTAGCATTGAAAATTTTCAGCATTTTCCTGAAATGAGTTTTTTTTAATTATTTTTTATTTAAATATTTTATTATGACATCTTGATAATTCTTCAATGCTATTTTATGAAAGTGATGTACCTTTTTAGTAATTTAATAATAAAAACATCAATATTTAAGTTTTCTGAGCTTTGGGGTCACTTTGAAATATTTCACAGTAAAAGAAATGAGAAGCTTTGATCCTTAAAAATCTAATGGGGTCTAAGCGTGTATTCGATATACAACTTTGCAAATTTTGAAAAGAATCGTTTGAGTACTTTAGTTAATCATCGATAATGTACAACAAACACGCCGAACAAAGTACATACAACATAGTACATAGCACATTCAATATACACAGACAGATAAGTTGTGATGAAATATTCAGAATACAATCTCAACATGATAGTTGATAGTTTACAACAAAAAATAACCAAAAAAAATGCGAATTAATAACTATAAATCTAATCGCAATATTTCCTTGAGGTAGTGAGGAGTAAAAAATGTTTATATCATGAGATAATTTTTATAGAGCTGTTTTAGTAAATTTACTTTCATGGAAAATTTAACACCTCTAAGTTTGAGTATTTTACACATATGATTTCAATAACTCTATGACACACTTTGTGAAATCATCAACTTCATAACAGGCATAGATAAAGAGTGACACACTTTGTTAAGTCATTATCCTTATAACAGACTTATACTTATTTATAGTGATATCAGTATGAACTGACGACAGGAGTGACAATACTTATCCGCAGTAAAGTTGGTACACCAACAGATTTCTTTTCCATTTTTAATGCGGATTAGTTCTATTACCCCAGTCGTCAATTCATATTCACACCACTATAGTAAGGGGATTCCCAGTCTGTCCAGACAGATATTTAGGTTATGGTCAAGTTAAATATTGTAAGGGGGTTGATGAATATTCTTCATATAATAAGATGAAAGCGAATCGACGAAATAAACAAATTAATTAATTATTCGTCCAGGAATCGTGAATCGGGAGACAATGATATTTCGTCTCATTGCGTAAGAATCGTCTAAATAGTAATTGAGTAAAATCTTATGTTTTTTATTAAAAACGCCAGAAGATACAGCCTCCCTAGATAACGTGTCATTTAGCTCAAGAAAATACACAAGAAAATATAACTCAATGTATGGAGGTGATAGTTGCCAGACACGTGACAATTGCCACTTCCATACATTGAGTTATCTTTTCTTTTCTTAAGCTAAATGACCCGTTGTCTAGGGGGGCAGGTGCTTATTTAGTAACTGTGACATTATCCTCTGTATCACTTCAACCAACCATTAAATATTATAAAAATAAATAAACTTACACTATGACGAATAACATATAATAGAACTGATAACTCTAATCTGGGACTGGCATAGCCTAGTAGAGTAGCCTATTCTACAAATTAAAATAAATGTATAACTATATACACTGATGACTTTAACTTTAACTTAATTATAGTATTATACATTTTATTTACTAATTTATCAAGTTAAATCGAACCTACTTTAGATATTATTGAACTTGTTAAAAAGGATTTTTGATAAACAAATAAAGAAATAAATATAATAATATCGAATATTTTTATTCTTGAATATACGCAAAAATCAGTTTTTGACCCTGTCGGGAGTCAATGATATTTATAAAATATGATTGACAGGGAAAAATCTAATGTTTGCATTTATGTATGCAACTATAAAAATATTCGATTTTATTTCACGTTGGTACAAGCAACTAAACAAGCATAAAATGAAATTAAAATTCTGGCGCGGTTCAGGGATGACATATGTGCGAAAACATTTTCAGCTAATGTATAAGAACTGTAGCTTTCATTGTTTACAAACCAATTTCTCAATAGATGACGTTACAAAAAAAAGTTTCTTAGTCACTTCACAAATGGCGATGTTATTTTTAGCATAATTTCAAACAAAAGATTATCATGATTAAAATATATAGAACTTTGAAAAATTGTATCGATAGGGAACTCAATAAAAAGTCATAATTTTGCAAGCGCATAAATTGATCACGTAAACCAACCGATAACAAGTCGTATGCCTTGTAGGTGTTTTAGTTCCTGGTTCTCCTACAATATTCAAACTTCGTCTCTATTGAGATGTTAAAATCTGTCATATAATTAATAATAAATGTTTAACCTAATTATTTATGGTGAAATAAACAAAATTTGCGATTTTTTTTTTTTGTAAAAAAAATAAACTACAAATAGGCTTCATTTACCCTCGTCGCCATTTAGGAAGTAATAGATCGATGCCTTTATTCAAGGAAGCGGATATCCAGCATTCAAATATTTCCTTCAAAAACTATCCAGTCGGGGAAAACTAATCGCAAAAACGAAAATGTAAAATGAATCTTGTTTCTACTTCAGAATCTTGTTGTCAGACGGATAAATTAAATGTTGATTCGCCACAATAATATATTAAATATCGACAAACTTTATTTTTGCAGAAGCAAGGATATAAATATATGAATGATAAAGACAATTTTAATAATGTTTATTTTCATGACGTATAATGCTGTGCAACATGATTTTATTTAATCTAACTTCTCGGGCAACTAACAGGTACTATTTTAAGAGGACATATAACGCTTAACTTAGTGACTGAATACATGACATATTAAAACCGGCCAATGCACTATGAAGATACACACGTTAGTAAGGGTAACTATGGCGTGCGTTAAAAAAG
Source organism: Molanna angustata (assembly GCA_963576475.1). NCBI lineage: Eukaryota > Metazoa > Arthropoda > Insecta > Trichoptera > Molannidae > Molanna > Molanna angustata. The sequence goes on along the minus strand of OY754977.1, from coordinate 16,797,609 downwards.
GTTTGTACGCGATTTAAATTATCGGAAACCGCAAATTTGTTGATTTTTTGCATTTTAAAAACAAACCTTAGTTGTAATGAATAAACTTAATCGGTCATTCATTTTGATTTTATGCACTTTTTAAGCATATAAAAGATTTATTTCTCTACGACACGTAGTTATGGAGAAATTTAAAAAATATGTTTAGGCTGAATTTTAAAATTGTGTGACGAACATTCACTAGAGAAATGTTGAAAAGACTTATACTATTTTTTCTAGAAACACACTGTTTAACATATTTGAGGGATGCGATTTGAAATTGAGGTGTTTAGGTTTTAAAAGGTTCTTTAATAATAATAACTATACAACATTCTTACGTAAGATTTTTTAAATGTTAATATTCGGGAATCAGCAGGGTTGATAGGTACCTCCTCAGAGCCTAATCCTTTGATATGTTAAGTATCTGGATGGGTGAAAAATTCCCAATTGAAAGCTTGATGATGCGTTTGTTGCATTTTATTTTGTTCTATTAAATCATTAACAATTTACCTTTTAATCTGCTAGTTATTTTGAGGAAGTGTATAATGGTAATAATAATAATTGAGTGTTATTAATTGTAGTGCTTAATTGTTATTAATATCATAGGTAAATCGGCCAGCGCCGTATAATAACTAAACAACTTGAGAAGTCCTCCGTTATTCGGTTTATTTTTACCGGTTACTCCGCGAAGAGACTGAATAATAATTACATAATAATATAACAAACGCTTCCTTGCACTCTGTGCAAAAGGCGAGTTTTTTTGTTTTTCCAACTTACCAGTGTTTCTAGCCCAGAGAAGCAATGTTAGCGTGAGAAATTAATTTATATGAATTTCTCCTATGCTGGGGATCGAAATTAGGATGCCCACACAGAAATCAAAACGTCAAATATTAATTTAACAGTCAAATACTATGTCAAATATTAATTTAACACCCACCCAATAACAATTTGCCACATTCTGGAGACTTACGATATTTATCGTCTCACAGGGATTCGAACCCGGGACCTTCGGATCAGCAGTCAGATAATGTATGAAATATAGGTAACTGATTTCGTGTAATTTTTTTGTACAACGTAGAACGTTATATTATATTTGTTTAATCTTTCAGTGAAGCAGGGCTATTATGAAAAATAAATTTAATACAACGAGTAGGTATCTTGAAATGAATAACACAATATGATTTTATTTATTTATTTATATAATTCATGTACATGTGTACAAAGGCAGGTTTATTGCCATAAGGCAATTTCTTCCAACCAACCCGAGCAATGTGAAGTCTCTAAGTAAAATTGGTACAATACTAATTTAGTGAGAAATAAATTGATAAAAAAATAACACAAGAGAGTAAGAAATATAAAAAAATACAAAGAGAAAAAAAAAATAAAAGAGAGTTTAAAAAAAAAGAATAATAAAAGTAACACTGATCATAGCAATGAGGAAAAGGAGGTTACGGAAGGATATAGAAGGAATTCAGGAACTATTAGACAAATAAAGTTTTTTTAGTTTACCTTTAAATATTTGAATGGATTGAGATGACGTCACTTCATCACTTAAAAAGAGAAGCTGAAAACTTCTGTATTGTGATTGGGGATAGCTAGTATAGTACGTTCAGCAGATCGAAGGGATAGGCCGTGACTTGACAAGAAAACGACGTTATTTTTAAATATTGTGGTGAATTTGGATCATAAATATTAGGTGTTAGTAAGTAGTTTGCTAGACAAAGAGATGTAAAAGACAAAATATCTCTTCTGGCAGATGTTTGACACCCTAATGCCTAATTTTTTTTTGATGATGAGTGATATGATTCCAAAATCAACCGAGTACCTATTTTATAATTTGTAAAGTTCCAAAAAATATAGGTACCTAATGTTTAAGACGCTCTAAGGTATAAAATTTTAGTCAGGGCGTGCTGTTATGTGTTAATAATACTAATGCATAGGGTTTTGACGCTAAGTAAAGAAACGAAATATACATGTTAACATGCAGTTTTATTTGAGTCTACAACTTCTTTACTTAATACTTTGAATGCACGCAATCTTCATACAACTTTACTGCTTCATAATGCACCAACATAAATTACTGTATCTTGTGTCTATCGAGGAAATAAAAAGCAAAGAAAAATGCTTGTAGGTATGTTGTTAAATAAATAATGTACAATGTACATAGATAATCAGCTACTCAGCCTGGACTAGACCCTCGAAGTAATGCATAACTTTAAATACTAAAACCTTAAAGTATTTTATGATCTCTTTTGAGGGTGAATTTTTTTTCAGATATGCAGAATATTTATTTATTATTTTTCACCTCATTAGTGCGCCTATTAAGATCAACGGAGGGTGATCTATAAAGGTGCTTATCATGCAGGTATCCAACAAAAAATTTCCTCTAATCCATGGTTTTATAATAGAAACATATCTAAACAATTAATATCATGTATTTCTAGAATGAGAATTGGCCATTGTTCAATTGCCTCCCATCTGTATAGAATTAGAGTTCTAAATAGCCCACTTTGCCAGTGTGGTGATGAGGATGAGACAATTGATCATGTATTTTTCAACTGTAAAAATAATTCCGACTTCAAAAATATATAAAAACAATTAATTAAAATCACTCATCAATCTCCACTTAATATTCAACATCTTTTGTATCTTAATGATTCACGTGTAGGTACTGTCCGTTATTTCAAAATTCCTTTCATTGAATGACATAAATTTATAATAAAATTAACTTTTCTCCTCTGACATGAAATAATTGGCACATAGCACTCTTTACAGGGTGAATAATAAAAAAAAAGATCAACGGAGAATCACTCGTGCCGTCTGCAAGTGTCAGATTCTTGGGTGTTCATTTGGATAATAAGTTGTAACTTGACCTTCAAATCGCGAAAATGGTCAGCTTTTATTTTTTCAACGAAGACAACTGAAAAATATTCGTCGAAGTTTACCCAAAAATGGGAGAATAATAACACTTATTAATACATTCGTCGCTTCTCGGCTTGATTACTGCAACGGAATTTATGCTGGATTGTCGAAGTATCAACTCGATATATTACAGGTAGTCTTCAATGCAGCGGCAAGGCTTATTTTTGGTGCGGAAAAACGATGTCACATATCTCCACTACTTTACGAATCACACTGGTTGAACTTTCCAGAGCGAGCTGATTACAAAATTTGTTTGACCGTGTTTAATACTATAAACAATCTAGCACCACAATAAATACAAGATCTGGGTCAGGAAAAAGAGCTCTCTGCGAGACATGTCACACTCAGGTCGTCTGGAACAACTCCCTAAAGGAGTTGAACAGAGTCAAAAAAAGCGGCTAACTATGATCAATGCTTTGATGTGAGCGATCCATTTAAGTGAAATGCACTGCCTCCATAGATGTCCGCAGTGCTCAATTCAAGAGCACTTTTACTTAGGGACTGAAAACAGTGGACTTGGAATAATGATCTTGAATCATTAAACAATGCTATATTTAATTACCTTTAATATTTTTTAATTTTGTTTTTTTTTCAATATTTCTCATTTAGGTATAATAACGTAGGATAGGTATAATAACGTAGAGGAAATTACAAATAATTAATAAGACTACTTAGAACAATAGTAGATATTTTATACTTAATTTGTGTTACTTCATAAATATTTGGATATTATACCGACTATGGAAAACTTATCGCACTATAAAGCTTTCCCAAAGAATGCCTAAAACAAATGAAAAATGTTTGACATGTTTGAGTTAGAGTTAATTTAATAAATATACCAATCGAGTACACTTATCGCTCTGTCTCATACTTACCTATCTGACAAAATTTATAATTTTTATATAATCCTGCGATTTTTAAACAAAGATAACCCTCAGTACTGAAAATTTTATGCTTGTTATAAAATTTGACAAGTATATTTATAAATATAAGATCCCTATGGAATTTTTAAAATGAAATGGTTTCTTGGTTTTTGAAATATAGAGCACACACTGAGGTTAAAAGTGTATCAACGTCTATTTTAAAGATACCTTTTTAAAATGAAAAATATATTTCAGTAGAAAGAATACCGTTCTTTACGAGAAGAGAAATGTGGAGCGCTAAGATTTATTTGACTTGGAACATTGAAAATGACTATCACGAGATTTGGACAATGCGATTATATATTATGAAATGACTTTAAATATAATAGAAGAAATGATCATTATGTAAGAAATGAAGTAGTTGGAAATGATTTCATTGAAAATTTAATCCGATATTCTATTTTTATCGACTTGGAATGAGACAAATTAATATGAGAAATTAATTGCAAGTTTAATGAAAACCTTAATATGGTTTGGTCAATTCTTCTTCTGGGTCACAATCCTAAGATTGGTCTGCACCAAACACTCGATCTTTCCACTTATCTCTATCTCTTCATCTCTTTGTAACTGATACAGCGCACATCACCGATTATCTGGTCTACGTAGTTGTTTCTGGGGCGGCCTTTACAGTTGCCCCCATCGATCATTCCTTCGACGATGGTAAAAAACCGCACTGGGTGCCGGATGTTGTGGCGTATCCAAGTTGTTCTCTGTTGGGCAATTCTTTGTCTTTTCAAGTTGCCTTGTCTCTACAACCCTGCTTAGTACCTCGTCGTTTCTGGTGTGTTCTGACCAGTGAACTTTAACCATTGGTCAATTAGAATGATGGAGATCTTACGAAACAAATTTACACACATTTTTTGAAGATTCGAATAAGTTTTATGAGTTTAATGAGTTTATAGATGGTTGCGAATGATTCGAAAGCATTTGAGATGAATAAAAAAATAATGCAGTAATAGAAAAGTGAAGATTTCGGTTTACATGTTCAAGCCATATATTTTTTAAGAAACCCCTGCTTTTGTAACTTTAATATATTTGACAGTTGTACGTTGTTTATTATTCAAGTGACTTTAGGTGAAATGAAGGATCATGGAGACTACGGCCTACTGTCCACGTAAACCGCACGTCATGCGCTCGGTTTCGTCAATTCACGTCATGACGAATGCATGACGTGCGGCTGACGCGGCGTTGCCGCTCCGTGGACACAGTTTTGATTGTTTCTATGCAAGATGCAAGCATTCGTCAATTGACGAACGCGTGCGCATGACGTGCGGTTTACGTGGACACTAGGCCTACCATGTCTCCTCAGAAGTCGCACCGATCAGATCAAAGTGACGGAGAATTACAAAATACTTCGGAATATTCAATATCATCCCATTACATTTTTTGAACATGCAGTTTTTACTCATATCCGCATCCATAATTCAACCATTCATCGTTTCAATATATTCTTTGTCTAATATTTTTGTGCGGTGTTATAACAAAAACATCGCAAGGAAAGCTCCGTCTTAAACGCTTACACAAATGTTATTTCTATGAAAACAATAGTCAATAATCAAATGAACGAAGGATGAGTAGAATCGCTGAACTTTGAACACGCGTCGCCTAGTAATTATTATACCGAATATCAGCCATATTGAACTTGGGCAAAACGTTTCAGACTAAAGTTATACATAATTACAACTTTAGAAGAACAAAGGTTGTTATTTGATACCTACCCTGCTCCGTGGTATTGAGACATTTTCATGTAATTAATTGTAATTGTAGATACCTGAGTGCTTTTATATTCTCAAATAATTCACACACTTCCGATACTGTATTCAGTTTTATAGTTACACAGATATACCTACGAAATCATTGTAGTATTATTTTTATTGTACGGGCAGATGAAGCGACAAATGATTTTGATTATTATATGTATATTTGATGAAAGCGATACCTATACACACTTGTCAAAGGGTATCCTGTTCGATTTCTCTCCAGTGTTCTGGCTTCTGTTTTGAAATTCATTTATAATGATTTCTATTGCTACTCTAGGCTAGGAATACACTACTTGTAATTCCTTGTACAGTATGCAAGGAAGTGTTCATTATGATAATACACCAATTCTATAAAGGTAATTATAAAATTAGAATTTCTAAACGATGATCTTTGTATATATGTACAAAGCATATGTATGTGCGTATTATTTGGTCGTTTTCTATTTGATAAACAACGAACTTGTACATTTTCGGAATATTTTGATTTTCAGGTATAAGCAAATTAAAGGCAAGTTATTGATCGTCATTAATTAAATGTATTTTACTTAGGTATTTATTTTAATATTCTTACAAGCCTTTTTAACTGTATCAATTTAAATTGGTAAATTAAAAGGGAGATTTCTTGGAAAAAACAAACCAAAATTAATGCTAAAAACATGAACCTAGAATCGAAAATGTTCTTACAAATTCAAAAATAAGGTGGGTAATTCGTATCAGTATTATAAAGATCATTTTAATTGGGTATACAAGAAGAAACTCAAACGGAAACTGAAAATAAGCGTTTGTCCCAAATTCTTGATCTTTTTTTATTACTTTTCTTTATATTTTCGTGTTATCCGAAGAACCTCCGCTGGAAACAAATGTTCTTTTATCTCGCAGAAACCTGTTTCATTAATGAAAATATAATTTAACCAAATAATGAATTGAAACTTGAGAGAGAGAGAAAATTAAAAACAAAAGAGATGAATTTTGCCAAGGGGAACAAAAGGATAATTTGAAACAAAAAATGGCAAGAACAGAATATGAAACAGGTGGATGGATTCAATAATATTATAGCAATTAAATACATACAAAATATATTTGGTTTGAGTCACCATTTTGCAACGGTTGTTGCATAATAATTTTAACGACTGGGACAGTTTTCTTTGTTCAAAGTGACCCGACGACTTGGAATTCGGCAACACCCAATCCTTCGACTAATAGTCTGCTTTCATGTATTGGGTAGATCGAAGAGCTTCCGAGATTGAAGATCATGTAGCGTGCTTAACAAGGTCACTCCATCGGGTAGAAACTCCACTGGATCTTTTATCCTTCACACTTCACATTAGGACGAGCTTCTCGATATAATGTAAAATGTGTACATAAATGTATGTACACATTTTAATAAATGTATGTTTGGATTTTATGAAATATTCATTAGCATTTCAAAGTACCTATATTTAACATAAAATAACAAATAATGTATTTATACGCACAACAATAAGAATGCTTTTAATTACTTTTGATTACCATCAGATTACTTACACTAAAGTAATATAAGCTTACTAAAATTAAGGGCGTTTATTTATTATGATAACAGGAGATTTCAGATAAAAAAAGCTTCAATAGCATCATTACGAACGTATAATAATGAAACACCTTGCTATGGATAGATTCTAAAAAAAAAACGCTGCAGAATAAATACAAAACCGACTATTAAAATACAAAATGCACTAAAAATAGTATAAAAATTGCCTACTATAAATAAAAAAAAACACTCTAATTTTACAACTAACTCAACACTTCTATAACTAAAATACAGGTAAGTTACAAAATATTTATTTACATAAATTTTCTTTTATGTCGGTGCCAAACAAACATTACATGGTACTCACTCGACGTATGTTAGATATCTATGACCAGACTAAATTGAAATGGTACCAATCAGAAGATATCCCTTTTCTAATGAAAAAAGAATTGTCGAAATCGGAAACTGTGGTAAAAATATAAATACATAAAAAAATGTTTTTGGAATTAGGTTATAAATAAACTGTTTTCAAAATTGTAGGTACTAAACATATTTTTGCAGCATATGTTGAAACTTTTCATTTTTCAACATGCATTTTGTTATTCCTGTAAATACAAAGGGATACTGTGCACTATGCAAATATCAGAAAGTTTCAAAGTATCAGTTTGCGACAACCGCTACCATCTTGTTTTGCATAATAGTCTACTCTACTTATAATTTGAACCTTGTTCTAATTATAATTTTATTTTTCACCGAGACGAATAAAAAAAAATCACTGATAGCTGAAATTAAATATGTAGTATCGTTTAAGAATTATTTAACAAAAAATGATTTTTTTTTCCTAAAAATTATTATAAATTAAAACGACATTACATTATCTTTAGATTTTTTCCTAGATTGTACTTGAAAAGAAGTTTCAAATATATTATGTCCGATTTTATACTTTTAAGATCGTTCCGGCTAAAATAGTTGCGTTCCCATTTCAGTTACTTCAAGTAAGTCATGAATTAGTTCAATTCCCTATTCTATAACCACATTTTAGTCAAATCAACTGTCAAAACGTTCCTAATTTTAGTTCACACCTAATTGGGAGCGTACTAAATGTTTTCACGGCAGTCATGATATTCAAGTTAAATTGAAAACATCAGCTGTGTACGGAACAATAAAAATGGATAGTTTACACGTGTTGCGTTATGTTGAAAATAACAACCAAAGAATATTAGTGCAGATAAATTGAAATTATGTTAAGTGACATTACGGCGACATGACATAAATAAACATGGCCGAACAGTGCGCAGTACGCATGCGTAGTCTGCGCCATAGACAATTTGAGTTCTAACTATTATCTATGGTGCACTTATTTTGTAGATTTTATTTTAAGGAACAACGTCAGTACAGAATATGAAATTAAGTTCAAACGATCTTAATTCTAAAACTTTAGATCGTTTCTATTTTAGTTCAAAAAGTTACAGAATTGGGCGTTTTATATCCATAAAATTTGAGGTTACTTTTGACAGAAATGAAATGGCATAAAGTTTTGAAAAAAGCAGATAATTCAGAATTGTTTAAACTTATCACTATAATGTTTCCATTGTTAAAATTACACCTCTTGTTCGGATTCACCGAATTTACGAGTCACTTGTGACTTGAGGAAGAACGCTTTTGTATTTTGCAAACATTCAAAATATAATGGTGTGAACTGGAAATGCAGTGTCCCCCATGAGGGCAACATTCCTTGTTGATTTGCATTGGACAATGGAAGACACATGCCGTGATTGCACTGCAGATTTTAAAGTACTCGGAATTTTTCATACGACATTCACTCGCTATTAGATCATTGCATATAGTGAATTGAGAAAAATTTTATATTTCCCTTTGAGAATGAATCAAATACGCAATCAAAGAATATTGAAAAAACGTAAAGTATGAATTTTGTAGAACGTCAGCTATGGCACAATAGTAGGTTCATCATACGTTTGCAATCTCAATGATATCATTATTATTTTCATACTATTTATAGCTCACAAGCAACAGTACCTAGGTTTCTGTTTATATCCATGTTGCTTGCGAGACTATTGAAGCAACATTAATTATGCAATACCAGCATGGGGTGGCACAGCAGTCTCCTTAGCAGACTCTCTGAAGAAAGCTCAAAAGTGCATACTCAGAGTTATCGATAAGAAGCCATTTAGGTATATCTCTGAAGACCTTTTAAAGTCTTTCAAAGTTCTGGATATATGACAACTGTACACTGGATCCATCATTTATTTATTTTTAAAAGCGAATCAAAATTCACGAAAGTAAACACGAACGATACAAGGAGAAAAAAATCGGGTAGCTATCGGGCTCCGAAAATGAATAATGAATAAATTTGGCCAAAGATTTTTCTCATGTAAGTTTAACAAACCTACATGTAATTTTCAAAATGACAGGAACAAAGTGGCTATTTGAAGTAGCTAGACTTCAAAATGAAATAAATGTTTCAACAATAATAATTTTACTAGTGTCTTTTTTCTGTATATTGAATTTTTTGTCTTTTTGTGATTTTTTTTATTGTTATGGTTATTCAGTTCGGTTTCAGTAGTTTGAATTTCAAAATTTATTAATATATTAAGAGGAGTGTATTACCGTACAGTGGCTAATTCCGTACACATGGTTTTAGCGAAACCCTCAACAGAGACAAACATCTATTATTGTCTAGAGTTAGTCTTTATCATTCCCAGTGCCTTTGACAGAAACACGCGCCATTCTACCTGTGACCTTTTATCTGAGAGCACATATGACGTTTTGCGCTATTTTCTTATAGAAATCATCGATTGATCTTTAAGCTGTAAGTAAATTAATCATAGTTATTTTGTAAAATAATATTAATTTTCACGTTCTTTGATAGCTTGACATTAAACCTAATATGCTTTAGCATTCAAAGTTTCGATTTTTTAATATATTTATGTCAAAAATATTTTGGTTTCCGGGTTTCGGGTAATGCCGTACATTTTGTACGTTATTAGCCGCAACACGTTTTGGTGACTTTTCTTGATGTGATGAAGGGAAGAGGAAAAAGATCAAAGCAATGACATCTACTCCTACGAAGGATATATTAGAGGCCGCAGCTGTGAAAAAAACATTGAAGAACGTCAAACACAAGAGAAAACCAAACTTAAGAAAGACTCAAAGAAAGTCACACCAAAAGACAGAAAGAAATATAAGAAAAAAACACAAAGACTGTCATGGAAAAATCAAAAAGAAGCCAAAAAGAAGCTACATCTTATAAACGCCAATTTTTTAATGATTCTACAACCGATTCTGATGATCATACTACGCCAATGGTTCTTCATGATGACGACGACAATGATCAAGCGTACTACGATGAAGGACTACTGGGCGTAGCTAATGTGTTATGTACTATTTGTGGAGAATTTGGCAATGGCAATGAACTCTGGTATCGTTGCATATCATGTGCTCAATGAGTGCATGCGCTATACAGCGACAAAGAGGTCCCAGATGATTAAATCTGTAGTTTATGTAAACCATTACTCAGTGTACGGTATTAGCCTATTGCTGTACGGAATTACCCGAAGTATTCGGGTAATACCGTACTTTCCACTTTTTTAAATATGTTTAGTAAAACGATTTTTTATGAGTTTTTTTTTATTTTTTAAGACACCATTATAAAACCAATTAAAATTGCTGTGAAACTGTATTTTATTGAACGTGTAAGTCTATATAGTTATGACATAATTTCAACTTAAGTTTAGGTGTACGGTAATATACTCCGCTCCCCTAAATGTGCAATTTATTCATAATCAGCGCAATTATACTAACTGACCTTCTCTCCATACTCCTCCTTACCATTTACCGCACCTGTCTAATCTTGAAGGCCAATCAGTCAGTCGTCGTTTGCTATTCTCTAGCAGCTATAGTTGATAGATAGAACTAGGCCTTAGATTACACCACAACTCATCTTTACCAAGGTCGGATACGCTGTCGGTAATATTCAACAAAAATAATGTTAAAAATCATACAAATATGTAAATAATATGTTGAAAAATAATCAAACGCGAGTTTTTTTTAAATGAATATGTCCTTGTTGAAAAAGTACATCTACATCTTTATACATTCCCTAAATTAATTTATTTATTCCTAACCTCAAATGACAAAGATGTTGAGAAAGGTGTTGAAAAAAAGTCACCAACACCTTAGTCATTTGAAATTAGGAATGAGTTTATTATGTACTAGCTTTTATGTCCCGCCGTTGGCCAAGAATGTAAATTAGTGAAGGAATAAGCAATCGTTTATATACCTACATAATATTGTCACACATAATTTTTTTTAACCGTAGTATGAAAAGTAGTTTGAAATTTAATTGAGTTTAAGCGGTGTAAAATCTTAAAGTGATGGCCACAATCCATTTGCTTTTATATATAAGCACATACAATTTCTGCACGCATGGACTATGGGAAATGATTTTAAATATGACTTATTATAAAAAGACAACGTCGTAAAGAGTTTGGATTTGGCCACAACCCCTATTTTTATATATTGTCATCGAACGCAAATAATGTGTTTTAAATATTTAGTAATTTTGGATGATGGGAAATGGTTTAAAAATTGATTAAACAAAAGTACTGAAAATATTCTAGTGTTGGTCCCATCCCATTCGTTTTTATATTTTTCGTCAAGTGTGCATATAGTTTATTATAGTTTTGCACAATAAAACTGATAGACTTAAAACTGACACATAAGTCTACATTACAGAAGAAGAAGACTTAAGCTATGTTAAATAGTTTTTGATATGAATATAAACGTTGTGAAGATCCAGCAATGGCCACAACCCCGATTTTTTATATATTGTCATCAAAATGAAATGTGTAGTTATTGAAAATTAAGCGATATATGATGATATAATAAATGGTGTAAATTTGATTGAACAAAAGTAATGAGAAGATTCTAGTATTGGTCACATCCCATTCGTTTTTATGTATTTTCATCAAGTTTGCATGTTGTTTATAATATTTCGTTACAATAGACTATTAGACATAAAACTAATCCAAAAGACTAAATATAAAAAGAAGTAGAAGTATAAAACTATAACAAATAGTTTGTAATAAAAACTGACCCAATGGTCTACATAGAAGATGAAATAAAAGAAGAAGAAGATGAATTGAACTATAGGAAATATTTTATATAAAATTCACCCAACATCTACATAAAATAAGAAAACGAAGAATTAGACTAAAGGATAGTTTGTTTAAAAATAGTTTGTTTAAAAACTAACCAAAAGGTCTACATAAAGGAAGAAGAAGACGAATTAGACTATAGGAAATAGTTTGTATAAAAACTCACCCAAGGTCTACATAAATTAAGAAAAAGAAAAATTAGACTATAGGAAATAGTTTATTTATGAACTGTCCCAAATGACTTCACAAAAGAAGAGGAAGAAGATTTAAACCCCAAGAAATAGTTTGTAGAAAAAGTCACCCAAAGGTCTACATAGAAAAAAGAAGAATTTCACTATAGGAAATAGTTTGTAGGTATATTGAATATGTATTGTAGTAAACCTAAAATAGTTTAATAATTTTCCTATACAAAATCAGTATATTCTTGGTTTTTAAGTAGTAAGTATTAGGTATGTAGGTACCTACCTACAATGATGTTCTAAATTAATTCGAATTCGATTTATAATAAATTTTATTTGAATATCAGAATGTGTCCGTTACCATAGTAACCATGTTCCAACATGTGAAAAATATCAAATGTTATGGAGACATTTTTTGAATATGTAGGTACCTACATTGGTTTGTTCGATGCCATAAAAATGAAAATTGTCAGAAAAATCAAATATTTTTAACAAATTATGCAATTTTATTACGCCTATATCTTTACTAATAATTAACAGACTTTTACAATATATGTCTTAAAACTTGCTGTAATGTCTTGTGTTTCATTTTATTATTTCATAATCACATTTATTTCAAAGGTATATTATTTTAAAGAACATATTCATTCGGTAGGAAAATTAAATATCGTATGAAAAGATATTAAAATGGCGGGGTTATATGTACATTTGTACAAAACGCTTACTTTAAAAATAAGTTAAACATTATAATTAGACAAAATATTCACCATGTTTTTCACTTAAAAGCTAAGTTATACTTGAAAATATATTTTTTTCGTGTAAATACGTACTTCTAACTTTTAAACTAACAGATATTTGCGTGCAAAATGAACACTTTTTTGACAGATATGACTTGGAAAATTTTGTATGAAAAAAATAATTATTGAAATGTCTTTAAAATTCAGCATTTTAATCGCATTATTTTTAGCGTGACACTGCATCAGGTGTCACGCTAAAAATAATCATCATCATCATTTTGTAACGCCATCTATTGAGACATTGAAAAATTATTTTTATTTGTAAACAATGAAAGCAACAGTCCTTATAAATGAGACGAGTTCCTGGTTCTTCTACAATATCCTTACTTTGTCTCTATTGAGATGATGAAAAAATGTTTGTCAATAAAAAAGATTTTACACTATTTATTACATTTATATGTTGATAATTTTCGCGTTTAATGTCAACTGATAAGAAAGAAATGACAACAATCATGATGATATTTTATGACCTGCCCAAATGACGATCAGGAGGCAAGTCTGGTCAATCAGCGAAATCAAGTTCATCAATGTCTATCCATATCATGGACATATCTTAAGATGTTATAGAACTCCATAAGATTATTATATCCACGATATCGTTAAACATGGATGGTTTTGATTCCGCCTGTTGACCAGACTTTACCATCAGATTTTCAAATGTGATATTTACTTTTTGAAAAATGTTTATGTAAGTCGCCGATTCAGGAATCTTTCAGAGTATCCAATGTATTATTAAGTCACCGATTCAGGAATCTTTCAGAGTATCCAATGTATTATTAAGGTTTTTACAAAAACGAAATTTTAATAAAAAAAACATACCGATCGATTGTATTGCAAACTGATAAAATGAAATTAAATTAATGACCTATGAAAATTCATTTTCATTTTTGAAGAAAAAATATTTAATACAAGTATACTTTTTGAAATAAAATCCACGAGTAAAAATAATTACGCCACTTAATTATCTTATATCCTGAAGCTAAATATTTAAATTGAGATAAGAATTCCTTAGGTTAGGTCTTTATTATTAATATTTTTTTAAGATTATGGAATGAGTCTATATCTACGTACCTATTTCTTCAATGAAAACGGTTGATATTACGTTATAATTTATTTTTTCTGAAACAAAAGGAAGCCATCAAAAATACATTAGGATATTATAAATACATCGCGTCTTACTTAGAATAGTGCTCCCACTCAGCATCATTACCATCGTATTCGGGTGTCCCGTTAGTGCCGGCGGGTTATCGAAAATACAACAGGCAACAAACAATAACATCTCACAAAGTTCAGCAACCCATTCTGAATTTTGCCTTTTAAAGTGAGACGTGACTAGTGTGTAGAGATATACGAACGTGTCGTATTATTTTTGTTGAGGTAATGCACACCCGCACACCTGTCGCTGGTTACCCCCCATTGTGGCATATACCGTGATGGTATGAATGACTAAATGAACCTTACTATTAATCGTCAAATCTACGGATGTTGACAAGAAGATTTATAATATGATAGAGCGAGACAGGAATACTTCGATTCCCTCCATCTTCTTCTACCTTGCTATATCCCAACTCTGTCTGTGTTGACTGTTGGGGTCAGGTTTCTTCGTCCTCAAATTATTGGCCTTTCTGTCCTGTCATCTAGGCCATGTCTCTGCAATTGTTTTCGGCTTTGAACTATCCAGGAATTCTTTGGTCTTCTACCTTGTCCAGCATTCGGAGCCATAGGTCCGAATGCAGAGTCCTACCTAAATACTAAATTTTAAATACTAACCATGTTTTCATTGCACAGTCGCTCACTTAAGTTAAGAGATCACGTGGCTTCCTAACTGGAGGATGCTACGACGTTTTTCTTTGAGAATTGCATTGCAGAGACATATCTAAATACTTAGCGCATGCGCATCGGCGTAAACTAACATTTGCGAATTGTCAAAAAGGAAGGTTGATAGCGAGGAACCTTACAACTGGTTTAATACTAAAATACGAGATTTTTTCGGTGAATGATAATTTTATCGGCTTCGTTGAATATGTATTTGGCAATTTTGTCAAATCAAATACCAAACAGAGTATTCAGCGATCCACACGAGATGCCGAAAATTCGGTGGAATTTCAAAAAAATCGTGACATCGAGTTGTCAGTGTGAAGTTTGTTACATATTATGTTTGTGTTGTTATAGCAAAAAAAAACATTTTAAGCGTCAAACGTCAGAAAAGAGATAGATAGCTTTCTAAGCCCATAGAAAGCTATCTATTTGTTTTCTTCATACACAATAATGTGAAATTCTACGCCATCGACCTTAAGTTTGGCGTAGTATTTAGTTAGTGATGTCTCTGCAACGCAATTGCTAACATAGAATATTAAATACACCAGTGAGGTAAGGAGTTAGTATTTAGGTACCTAGGGCTGTGCATTCGGGTCATAGTGTTGTGCCGGTCCGACGATTGTCTGGTACACTTTTCCATTTAACTTTGCTGGCATTTTTGGATCGCACAAGACTCCAAATATTGATCTTGTGGCGAATTTGCCAACATACTTAGGTACTTAGAAAGTAAATCCGTCTGCAAATAGTATTAAACGTGCGAGAGGAGGTCATCGACCACAAGTAACGGCTTAACAACAATAGTATTTTTAATCATATGTACCTACCCAGAAAAGTACCTACATAGTAACAGGGTGTTCATATGTTCAATGAACCTATGTTTGTTAATGAGCCTTGGACCTGAGGTATATAAGCGAACTACCGATGCATTCATGATCTATTTTAGTATCTGGTCTACAAGTGTAACTTTCATTTGCGCGCGTGTTATTTTCAATTTTATGAAACAGTTATTTTCTACTGTTAATGTACATAACATTAATTAAATTTTATTTTATTTCGTGTGTATCTAGTGTATCTCAAATATATTGAATGTAAGTGTACCTAATGTGTTTCCTTACTCTCTGCTTAATTAAACCACTGACTGTAAATATTTAATTGATGGTACATGCACCCGAGTATTTAGTAATCACCCTCTGTGAATACGTCGTCTTCTTATTGAGACTTGTTGCTAAGATCTGTTTATAGATTTTAACTAAGTAAAGCTTCCCTTTACTTAGTGGACAGAATCTGTCCTGGTGACCTCGTTTTCATTCTTGGAATTGATCGCTAACACATCACAATAGGAAGCAATTGGTTACCTATTCTAACTGCATTCCATTCAGGAGTTAAGAATCATTTCTGGGCCAAACTGAGTTGAGCCCTCAGTTCGCACTTTACTGAAATCACCCTAAACTTTAAGGGTCACTCATAGGCCCTTGGTAGGGTCTTTCCCGAAAGTACCTTAAACCTCAAGGACTCTAGTCCACAATCTGAACCTCATCCATACCATACTAATTATGTGGTTGACATCTGCTGCTCATCCTCTATTTTGATGGATGAGTGACAAAAGATATTTAAAATAATCATTATTGGGTAATGTCTCTCCATCCATTTGCATTATGGGAGTGGCAGCAATTGCATTTTTAAATGGTAGGTACAAATACTCTGTCTTCTTTCTGCTCAGTCTTAAACCTATGTCTTTCAGGATCCGTCTTCACTTCTCTCCATAGAATATTGTATTTTGAAAAATGTATAAGGAAAAAAATGTTATGTACAATTATTATATTCCTTCAGATTATTTTTTCAATATTACTACAACTATACCTAACATAAACCATAAATGACAACTTTATTCTATGCTCATATAAACTTATATTTACTATGAAAAATCCAGTAGGCTTTGGTTTTACAACAACATTTCTACTGTCGTCCATGCGTTGGACTTTGTCTCTTCATTATCAAACACTGAACTGAACTTGTTTTATTTATTACAAAATAATTTATGAAAAATGATCGATGTAGGAAGAAAACGAACAAAATTGACTTTTGACTTTTTCCCTGGAGAGAGGAAAGAATGGGAGGCCCCGAAAGGACGGGAGGCACCGAAGGGATGGGAGACACCGAAAAGACGGGAGGCACGAACGGGACAGGAGGCACCGATGGGACGGGAGACACCGATGGAACGGGAGGCACCGATGGAACGGGAGGCACCGACGGAACGGGAGGAACCGAAGGGACGGAAGGCACTAAAGAGACGGGAGACAATCAGACAATGAAGGAACCAAATTCTAATTAGAAATTTCAGATTAGACGGTGGTCAACCATTTTTAATTTTTCGTTTCGTCGTTATATACATGTCATCATCGTTTTATAATATACGTCATCATCATCATCGTGTGTGTTGTGTTGTGTACCTTTTGTTTTGTTATGTGTGAGAAGAGAAGAATCGCAACAAGAGAACGAGATCAAATGTGAGTACCGCTCCTTCGTCAAATATCATCCGACACGCATGTAAATTTCGATATACAGTCCAATATTCATTTAGCCCGATTTGCAATCGGCAATCGGCGCTAACATTTTAAAGGTCTTCTGGGTTTCGCTCATAGGTATATAATATATTCAAAATAACTCTTTTTGAATTTTAATAAGCCTGTTGTTCCAATCAAATAACTAAGCAATTGTAACTTCTAAATTTATATCTAATATTTATTTATCATTTTGTTTGGGATAAAATCTTAGGTTGAAAAAAATCCTGTTTTTGAGTTATTTTATTAATCCGTAGAAACTTATGACAGAAATGAAGAGCTCGGGTTTGCAAAAAAATGATACAACTGGAGGGACTTCCATGGAATCTTTTTGAGATGAGACTTTTTCAGATTTGTTATTTTGTTTATTTTAGAAAACATCTCGAATTTATTGACAACACACTGATAAACCACGTTTTTTTTACTGTGGATTGAATCGAAAAACAAATATATGAACATTTTAAAAGAAGATAAAAGTTTTTTTGAGAGTTTACAGCTTCAATGAATTATTTTTCTTTATTGTTGTAGAAAATGCGAAAGAGGACAATTTCTTGTTATGGTTAAAAGTTTCTTCACAACACAAAAAATCTACCTATTCAGTGGCATTTTATGTTATGGTAACATTATACACACTATATACCGTTAGAGCTTCCTTGAGGATTTTGTCAGAATGAATGGTCTTTTTTATTTGCATTGTATTGAAATATATTTGTTTCATGGCTATACTACCTTTTTACTCTCCACTACTATGGAATAGTGGAGAGTCATGATTTCGCAAAATTTAAGCTTATTTTTTTACATCAATTTCTCAATTGGTATCATGTAGAGAATGCACACTATGAGTTTCGTCGTGATGTGTTTGTGTGTATGGCGTATACGGCGTACACGCCGTACTCCGTAGCATTTATCTTTTTTGTGTCCTCTCTACAGCCCGTACTATTAGTCCGATTGACTTCATATTTACATCATATGTGTAAAGTGCATAGACCTAAAGCTGATTAGTTTTCCAAAGACAACCGTTAATTTCTTCTCTATGATTTTATCATTTATGTTGATTTTTTTTTGTGTCCTCTCTACAGCCCAAAGTATAAGTCCGATTGACTTTATATTGATATCATATATGTAAAGTCTATAAACTTAGAGCTGATTAGTTTACCATAAATATCCGTTAATTTATTGTCTATGATTTTATCTGTCAAAATTTTCAAATTGCTCTCACGGTCTGGAATATCAAGATTTTAATTTTTTTTTAATTTTTGATACAATAGAAATATACTCTTCGTAATTGCATTCAGGGATTGTCAACCTTTAAACAAAAAAAAAATCTATGGTCTGTTATATTAAATGTGTAATTGTATGTTTATATGAAAAATACACAATAAAACATATTAATAGAATCCTCTTGACTTCTTCGTTTCATGTAGTGGAGAGTTTAGCGTTGGCCACAACCCTCTCGTTTAAAATAAGAATTGTTATTCATATTCACAAAATAATTGAATAGCTGGCGTTACTTGATAATGTATTTTTATTCAAAATGTTAATAGATCGTCAGCAGAGCGGGCATCGTGATCCAGTGATGCTGAGTTAGAACCCAAACTTAGTGCCTAGACCGATTTCGTTCACTTTTATATAGCACAAGAATTTTTATTTGATTTAGAGAATGGAGAAATATATTGTTTACCTATTCGAACATTTTGTTTTAAGGGGGCATATAAACCTTAACACCCCAATTTTAAATCAAATTTCTAAAATATATTATAAATACTGTTTTTTTAAAAAAATACCATAAGTATTTTCAACATTTTTCTAATGAATGTTAATCACGCAATTTTAAAATTCAGCATAAATTCTCCTTAAATAATTATTTAAAATATCCATTTTTACAACATTTTTTTTAAATTACCCTAACTATGTGTCTTAGAGAAATAAATCTTTAATATGCTTAAAGAGTGCATGAAATCGAAATGAATGACCGATATTTTTTTTTGTTGATATTTTAAATAAAATGAAATTGAATTCCTTGAGGTGGTTTGGACATATTGAAAGAATGAATGATGAACGACTGACCAAAAAAATATACATGGGTGTAAGAGATGGAGTGAATAGTAGGGGCCGCCCCAGAAAGGGATGGCATGACCATGTGAATGATATTTTGAAAGAAGGAATTATAAGAATCTTGAATAATCGACGAGCATGTATGAGCCGATGCATGGATATAAAGGAAGCTAGGAATGTATGCAAAAATAGAAGAGTATGGCGCTCGGTTCTCTCTGCTTACCCCGTAAGGGATATGGCGTGATGGTATGTATGTATGTATTTTTTTTCAATTCAAGTCATGTTTGTTCTTATAATGCAAAAAAATCAAATAAATTTGGGGTTTCCGATATTTTGAATCACATATAAACCAATTTTTAACGCACGCGATAGTTACCCTTACTTACGCGTAACTTCATAATGCATTAGGCGGTTTTAATATATTATGTTTTCAGTCACTAGGATTAGCGTTAAATATGTCCTCTTAAATATTGAACAACAACAAAAAAAACTAAACTCCGCCCTGTCCGAATTTATACCCCAACAGAAACAATGGTCGCCATAAAAAGTCTTGAAAATGCCCCTATAAGGCGAAACAGCCATCGACGAAAAATAATATATTGAACGAAGAATCAAAAACGTTTTTTAACAGATTTTTAATTATCTCAATAGAGACGAAGTTGGAATATTTACTGTAGGAGAACCGGGAAATCAAGGCACCTACAGGGCTTACGACCTGTCATCGGCTGGTTTACGTGATCACTTTATGCGCTTGCGCAACGTTCACCAATTATGCCTTTTTAATGAGATCCCTATCAATTCAATTTTGAATTGAAAATTGAATTGATAGGGATCTCATTAAAAAGGCATAATTGGTGAACGTTGCGCAAGCGCATAAAGTGATCACGTAAACCAGCCGATGACAGGTCGTAAGCCCTGTAGGTGCCTTGATTTCCCGGTTCTCCTACAATAAATATTCCAACTTCGTCTCTATTGAGATAATTAAAAATCTGTTAAAAAATATCTTTGACTCCCGACAGGGAAAAAATCCAATGTTTGCGCATATGCAATAATAAAAATATTCGAATCAAAAACGTCTTTTAATTTATATTTTTGATCAAATCTATGTACTTGTTTAACAAGGACTTGTTAATTATTCATTCGTGCTATCACGGCGTACCCTACAATGCGGGGTGACCAGCGATGGGTGTGCGGGAGTGCATCATATCATAAAAGGAAGCACGATACATGAGTGTGTACTCATTCACTAGTCTCGTCTCACCTTTATTATTGTTGCATGTTGTATTTTCAGTCAACCGGCTCTTACAATGATTATAGTAGAGTAGAAAAACTATTCTTAGCCGGTTCCCAAGGCATACTTAATTAGTTATTTATAAAAAAAAGCAATTACCTAAGTTACATGCATAAATTACCTCAATGAAGTTTGGATATAAATTATATTATCATAGAAGTACCATTCCATCCATCCATTTCCCTATTTGTGGTAGGCAGAGAGAACCGAACGCCAGACTCCTCTCTCTCTTGACATAAATTTTTCGCTTCATTCACTTCTATGCATCGTCTCATACGCGCTCTTCTATTGTCATAACTTCTTACATCATGAGAATTCAGTTTTAGCTTTATCAGAAAATATTTCAAACTTTTACGAACGATTTAAAATTTTTAAATAAAATTTAATTATTTTTTATTTTTGACTGTGGAAAAATTCTTCAAGGGGATGGTTAAGTAGATTTAGGCATATATGTATTTGTTTGCGACTTGTGTTGTTTCTGTGATGGTGGTTATTGTACATTCTCTTGTATGAAGCTGACTTTTTGATAATTATTTTTATGTAATGTGATAGAAATTGACTGGGCGAGAAATCCAACCAACATAGGTACTTTGTATAATACATTTACCTAATGTTGTATTTAATATATGCATAATAATTTATATATGAACCTTGTATTGTTTTTTTAATAAATAAAAAAAAATAATTTTGTATAATATGCTGGTATAATCTTAATGTTTTCTCTTTTTATTTAACATTTTGTTTAGTCATTTAATAGCACACATCCTCCCTCCACACAAACTCATAAGCCTTAAGAGGTAGGTGATATTGTAAACTATATAATGTTTAAATTTTTTATAATCGTATATTTTGTTATGATATGAATGAAGATTGAATAAAAATATTTATGTATAGGTAATATAAACTTAACACTCATCAAAATAAAAAAGAAGCACTCATGTTATAATAAGTTCTCAAATATGAAAGACTATGCATTTTGTCTTTAAAATTCAGATAAAGAACAGTATGGGATATAAGTTATAACCAATTACCATAATATATGCCTTTATTCTACCTCGTTCCATAGTGGCATCGGTTCAAATGTCAGAAATCTAACTTGTTTGCCATACAGATTGAATATTTTTGTGCTTACGAATAAAACATGTGGGTTACCAAGATATAGTTTTATAAAACAGAAATGAGTATTAAATACTTGTTTTAAAAATATACTTTATAAGATTTCCAACTCCAACCATGAGAAAAGATAAGAATGTATACCTACTTAATAAATGTAAATCCAAAATTCACTAATTTTTAAATTAAATTTGAACCCACGTTAATATAAAGGCTTCTTCGGTCTAATAAGATTAGTAATTATTATTATTCAATTTATTGTTAAATTCATAAATTTTAATACCAGACGAATAATAATAATAATGATAATGAACACTTTCTTGCACCCTGCGCAAGTGGCGAGTTTATTGCCGTATGGCAGTTTCTTCCAACTAACCAGTGTTAATACGTTAGTTAAAACTCTGGAAATCTTAACTATTCAGCAGATTGAATATTGATCTCAGTTTTTAAAGTAGGTATATTAATTTTGTCAGTTAGTGGGGATTATTTTAGGAGGAAAATAAGTTTATCAATTTTTTTTGAAAAAGTTGCCCTATTTGAAAACAAAGATATATTTTTTTCAATTACAATCTCCATGGCCGTTTGTTAATCTGAATTTCTTAACAACATAGAGTGAGGATTATATAAGGTAGAGAATCCCTTAAGTATATTAGAAGACTATATATAAGTATTTGAATATTAAAATAAATAAAGGCAGTGATATTAGATTTAATGTTGATTCTTGACAAAGAAGTTCCGATCGATTAAGAGGTTCATAACTTTTTATCTGAGAAACTTTCAGCAAAGTGATATAATTGTGAGTTAAGAGATCATCGGAACAAATATTTGTAATCTTCATCTTTGTCGGTGAATTTTCACGAATTTCCATCATATTGAGTGAAAATTAGACCCTTTAATTTTTCCACATACAAAAATATTCAAGGTTTCTACGTAATACAAGGCTTCACAGAAACAGAAAGTTTCCAGCATTAAGTTTAAATAGTTATAAAGAATTATTTTATCCTAATATGAATTTCACAATAGTGCATTTTATATACTGCAAAGTCTAAAAATTTAAGTATAAGTAGGTACTCGTATTTTACTCTCTCCACTAAAAACACAGTTTTAAGCTTTTACTCCTCACTAACCTGAGAGGATATAGTGGGAAATAATGATCCTTAGGTTATTTTTTATTGCAGATTATCAACTAATATTATACTGAGATTGTATTCTGTAAGTTTCATCACAATGAATCTGCGTGTGTGTGCGTGTCTATGATCTATGTACTAGGTACGGCGTGTTTATTCTACTTTGTTGATAATTGATAAAATTACTCAACTAATCTAATAATCACTTAGATCCCGTTAGATTTTGAAGGATATCTGATCAGTGATTCTTAATCTTTTTAACTGTCAAATATTTCAAAGTGACCCTAAAGCTCAGGAAACTTAAATCTTGGTATTTTTGTTTTCAAATTGCTAAAAAGGCACATTACTTTCATAAAATGGCATTAAAAATGTTCAAGTTTTTATAATAAAATATTTAAATCAAAAATAATTTATCAAGTTTATTTCATGCAAAAGCTGATATTTTTTCATACAAATTTGAATAATTTGGGAAGTGACTTGGTTGTGAGGAATATAGCGTTGGCCACAACCCACTCGTTTTAAATGAAAAGAATTTCTTCTTCACAGTTCCTAACTTAAAGAAGCTTTAGTTTCAATATTGAAATTGTAATTACGAAATATAAATATTTCTGATTTCATATAAGCGTGAAATAGCCTACTATTTGCGTACCTACCATAAAACTCAAGGCGCATAAGGCCATAGAGAAGAACCATCATACATGATAGATTAATTGTTATGTTTGCCAGAACAGTTAAAAACATTTATTTATGATAAATTTATGTGTTTAACTGCCTATATTTCTAAAGTTTTTAAAAATATCAAAAAAAGCCGAAACACCTCGACTAAATAATTTAATTTGCTATAAAACTATGAACTTTGTAGTAGTACATCTTAAACAATTTTTAACAATTTTTATAAAAATTGAATTTAGTAACGACATCGCTTCATACAATTTGTATGGCAGTGGCCTATACACAATATCTAAGAAGACTCAATAATTTGATACTTAATCTTCAAACATATGTAGGTACATACCATCATGCTGTTTTCATATTCTGGGTAGGAAAAACAGACTGACCTCCATACTATCTTATCCTGACATACATACCTACATGTTTTATATAGAAAACAAGATATCTTAAAATATTTATTAATTTGTGTTTGTGTTAATAGTTTTGTTCGTACGTTGTACAATTCAGATACATACTATCCTTAGGTATATATGATAATACAATCGCTATCGACAGTTGGATCTTATTATATATGTTGTATGCAACTCTTTTGTATCTATAAAAAGCTCATATTGTTATTTCAGAAAAAAACAGAGTAAATGGTGTGATGAATAAGATAAAGGTTTATAAAATATATGAAATGAAAACAAGCTGTATTAATTTGTTATGTTTTATTACATAAATGCACATTGGTTCATGTTCATACAAACTGATAAAAGTTTTCATGAGATAATGACACAATGAAACATCACTTTGCGATGTCTGAAAGTTGTCAGCGACAATTTTTTATTGAATTATACTAAAAACTTGTGGCAATGTTGATGATATATATTTAAAACAACAATTGATACAATTGTTTCGAATATTTCGTATTTGCGAGCAAATAATATAACCTCAATGTTCATCGCACATCTGACTTGTCAGTCATTTAACCACAGATAATGCGACTGTATTACACGGTCCTAAACCATAGATCTACGATTAGTTGATTTTGTCAAAATTGTGTATTGAAATTAACAAATTTCTAGATTAGCCAATATAAATCCCATTGACGATTACTAGATTGACGATTAGCTCCATTTTAATTCTGTATGGAAGAAACCACCCTTCTTGAACTAAAAATTCACCAAGTGTGCTTTTCTTTACAACATATTTCGAAACAACAACATATTCATATTTAAAAACACGAAACCTTTTCATATTTCTGATACTCTGCGTACATTATTGAATACATTTATTAGAAGCCTATTGTATAAAAACTATGAAACACATATTGACGCAATAGAAAATCTTCAAAAAAATATGTCAAGCAATTAAATTTTCGTAATTGATTAGGTACATTTCTCAAACTATCTTCAGGCTCTAAAACACCACAACACAAAATTACTGGAGACATGCAGATCAATCCAAAACATTTGTTTTCTATACAAAATTATTAACGGTCAGTTCGATATTAGGTACACCCCTTCTCCCACTCCGTTTTCACTGTTCACTTAGAAGAAATAGAAACCAGTCTCTCTTTTACATTGAATATTCTAGAACAAACTATGCGCTAAATTCATACATTAATAGAGTTTGTACTGGGTACAATAGAAATTGAGTGATCCGGAGTTGGATATGTATGCTTCGGGTTTATATCTATTTTAAAAAAATGTGAATTTTTCGGATATTTAAACTGTGCTCTGTTTAGTTGTGCGCATCTTTACCTTTTTAATTGTGTACCTTTAATTTAATTTAATTCAGTATAATCCATACATTGAGACACGTGGGATATAAATCGTAATATGAGTTTCCAGTTGTCGAATCTTCCCCACTCTCCTCCCTACCTTTCTCCCTTCCCATCCTGTTTTCAAAATTGTCAAAGAAACATCTTGTAATACATATATTTTAGAATACTATATTGGCAATATAAAAATTATCATTGTATTTTTGTATAATTTTGTCTGGTTTACTGTTGTATTTTATAAAATAAATTAAAAAAAAGCACATACCTTCACCGATATTAGTTCATATTATTGAAGAGTAAAAACTGTTTAAAAAAAAACATTCAAAATATATTTAAATAAAAAAAAATATTTACTAGTCACATTTTTACATGTGTATAGCGAAATACCATTAAATAATTGACAAAAGTATCAATCTTATTTTCAGAATTGTTAATCTATATAAGCAATCTTGATAACTTACTGTTCACGATGAAAGAAACATATTCCTTATAAATACGAGTATAATAGCAATGAACATATGTCGGTGGATAAGATACTTATTAATCTTAGCTAGGGTATACAATGTACCTACGTATTGGGGTCCATTATTGGATAAAATCAACCAAGTTAGTTGTACAAAACAAAATCCATGTTTCACTGTTTTCTCCGCGTCGAGTACTTGTATCTCGGAGGGTTTACAAATAATAGGTTATATAAAGGAAAAAAATGCTTTTTTTTCCAAGTAAGTATCGTTTCTCCCCGAGAAAAAATAATATTCCCGTTACTTCTGATAATTAATCATGGTGCTTGTCATGGGTATCATGAAAAACATGATAAAATGCTAAAGCGTAACCACAAGGTCTTGCAAAACACGTCCCAGAAACCTGAACAATACCTGGGGAGTTTATTATTATTATTGAAATACCCATTAAATACTTCTATTCGTTTTGTTTTGGAGAAATTTTTAATAAAAACATCATTCGAAAAATGTAAATGTAATATATGTTTTTTTGAATATTTATAAATAATAAATTCAATCTTTAGTGAACACGTTGAGATCGTTCGAATACGAACGAAGGAAGATCGTCCGAAGAAAAAAATATAATAATCTGTCATCTAAGACCTAAAAATATAGAAAAAATGGCTTTCGGTTCTCTCTGCCCACCCCATAAGTTAAAGATGTTAATGGCGAAAATAGAATAAATGGCATTGTTGCAATTTTTATATAAAATAGGGACAATTGTTGCAATCACTGCACGCCCCGCTACCACACGCCAGTTTCCTTCTATACCGCGTCCTGATAAGACCATTATAACGAATCCGCATCTGTTCCGTAATTTTACCGTTCCCCTAAACTTATTTATTATATTTACCAAGAAAATTGTTCTCTCACCGCGCGCGTGTGATCAAAGTGACAAGTTGTGACCATCCAGGCAAGGGAGAAGACATAGGAATTATCAAGTAAGTGAGTGTTCCATCAATATCTTTATCCTACTGCCTTGCAGTGGTTGCAACAAATCACCCCTGCGAAAAATACAGTCCACTTGTTTATAATTTCATATTTTTTTCCGTAATCACACGACAGCTTGTGCCAATTATAGTGTGATATGCGGTTCGATGACGGCTATCTCTGTTTATGGTACGATTTGAAGCGCCCTATATTGCAATAGAAAATATCTACCTCGTCCGAAACTGAGTTATACGCGTCTTCAAGGAATATTGCGTGATGTTATGTATGTATGTAGCGTAGTCTTTCGTTCAATTTTCATATACAATAATGAATAAATCCATCGCAAGTTGATGAGTTCCATGATTTTTGAATAAATTGACAATTGGAAACGTAATTATACGTTGGCCCGTAAGGTACCGGCTTAGAATTGTCCTTCCACTTTTTTATATCATTGTTTTGTGACGGTATGAATTACGTCGTTCAGTGTTAAGTGTCCATTTCCAACTTTAATATTATATTTTTTTAAATTAAAACAGTACATATGTTTTTGATTCTACGTTTGTTGTTTATTGATCGATAACTATTTCGCCTTGTTAGGGCATCTTCAAGATTATTAAGATAAGTCTTAAAGACGCCCTTACAAAGTGAAATAGCTATTGACCAATAAACAATAATCGTAGAATCTAAAACATACTGTTTTAATTTTTAATTTAAAGTGAAATGAAATATCTACAAAGTAAATTATTCACAATTAGATTTATTATTTTTCTTGCAAACTACTGATATTTCTAACAACTCTACATCTCTTTGACCTGGTCCATTTATCTTTATAAATACACGAGTCATCTTTTTTATTAACAATTTACTATAACCAATGTCTCAGAAGGGGCCTTATCTATTGGCCATAATATGACAGATGAGTATACATATATACAATTTAAGTGTTTTCAGACTAAAACTGACGTTAAACACAAAAATAGATAAGACTGGCTTTGCAAATATGAACAAGTCCTTAGATTATATGATCAGTGTTAATTTTTTTATAATGCAAAGTTTCAACATTAAACAATCACTAAAAAAATAATACTATTGGAATGTAAAACTTTTTTATAGGTTTTTTATGTAAATTCTACCGGATAAGAAAGTACCGACCCATTGTTTGTACATATATGATAATATATTATTTATACGAAACATTTATTTTTATGGCATCAAAGACATGAAAAAGAATTTAAATATGCAAAGGGAATAAAAGTGGTATTATTATCTTTGCATATTCATCAACGTACCTATTTCGAAAGGTATCGGATAATGAATAAAACAAATTTATTTCACTCGATAAATTTTTGAATTATATATGTTTAATTGAATCATTTTATCTCGAAACAGTCCTCCTCATTTTACATTTCGAGAGAAAAATGTTTTTTTTTTATTTACCTACACCAAAAAAACTCAAATACAATTAACATGGTGGTTCACCTTAGGAAACAGTAGTTGATTACTCAACTTTTTTATAAAATATATTTTATATGTAAATTTGCATAAACCACGTTATTGAAATTGAAATTGGGATCGGTTTCGGAAATAACCGTTCCCTCTTCAGGCAGATTTTCAACTAACACTGGATGTGTTTAAAAGAAGAATATGGAATTTGAGGCTGGTGGAAGGTCATCAGGGGCGAGACTTGTGTGGAGTGACTTTTATTGATAGGGCTTAAAAGGATTTTTTTAAAGCGCACTGTAAATTAAATTTACTTACATTTCAATAAACATACAGGCCTGAGAGAGAACAGTTAGTTCCTAAATCGATCGCAACTTCCATCGAAACCAATCTCAATAACGTGGTTTATACAAAGTAATAAAATATATTATTTTTTTGTTATAATGTAGGTACCATAGATATAACAATTCGATATTTGAGAAGATTTCTCAATTTAATGTGAGAGAATCAGCGTATGGGAAGAGGACTTTATCTTCGGCAACCACTTAGCTACATGGTGATTAAAAAAATCATTCAGAAAATTCACTAGGCTCGCTTGATATGTAGGCAATTGTTTTTTACTCTCCACACTATGGAATAGTGGAGAGTCATGATTTCGCAATTTTTAAGCGTATTTTTTTAAATCGATTTCTCAGCGGGTATCATATAGAGAGTGCACACTATGAGTTTCGTCGTGATTTGTTTGTATGTATAGCGTACGTCGTAAGGCTTACGGATTACCCTTTATATGTCCTCTCTGCAGCCCAAACTATAAGTTCGATTGACTTTATATTGATATCATATATGTAAAGTCCATAAACTTAGAGCTGATTAGTTTTCCATAGATATCCTTTAATTTCTTCTGTGTGATTTCATCTTCTCTATGATTTATTATTTGTAAGAAAAAATTATATAACATTAGTAAAACAGCTTCTGTATGGGAAAATTGAGTGGTCAACTTCATATTGATATTGTGTGTGTCTCTATAGAAAATTGTATTTTTTACTCTCCACTTCTATCTTCCTCGAGGGATAGACAGTGAGAACCGAACACTGCATTCTTCTATCTTGACACATACATCGCCTCATCAACATTTATACACTGTCTCATACATGCTCATCTTGCTAGTAATGCAATTTTACTTAAAATTTATCAACAGGTATCATGTAGAAAGTGCATACTATGAGTTTCGTGAAAACTTTAGTCCTCTGGGAATCTTACATTTTTTTAATAGAAATGTACTCCAGAAATGTAATCTAATAGAAATGTACTTCATAAAAATGCACTTAGAGATTGTTAACCTTTCAAAAAGAAAAAATTAAAACTTACTATAGTGTGGAGAGTCAAATGTTAATTTATTTATTTAGGACAGAAACAGCGACCAAAAAAGAAAAATATACAAAACAGTAAAAAAAACATGCGCCAAAACTACTATCCACAAATTAAAAAATGTAATCAACAACAGAATAAAATAGGTAGACGAGAAAACAGAAAAAAACATAAGACAAAAAAGTTGAAGAGCTTATCAAAATAAAAGCATACAATGAAAATAAATAATAAAAAATGATTTTGATTGGAGATGAAGGGGTAGGAATGTTGGCTAAAACCAACTCGTTTTATAATAGTGTTAACACTAAAGAGCTACATACATATATAAACTTCTGTACTTTCACTCTCGAAAAGTCATCTATGTATTTTTTGTGAATAACATTCGATTCTTCGATTATTGTAAAAACAACCGTTACATTCAATTTATCTTTACGGTTCGCCATTATGTTATCTACTTGGGGCCGGTCTTATAAACGATAGAACAAATATTCGTCGTATGTTAACGATTATGATGTTCCTAAGTTAATATTACTATCGGCGGTATTATAAAAATATTTAAACTGTCCGTTAAATTGCCAATATTTGACAGTTGTTATTTAATAAAACAACAATGGATTTTCAATAGATTTATAATGGTCTACAATGGATTGTAATGGATAAAGCGGTGCTGTCATTGCAATAATATAAAAAGAGAGTGTTTAATTTTTTGCGTAATTCAAATAGTATCAAAAATTACAAAAATGGTGATAATCCTTTATTCCTTTAAGTGGGCCTTTTATAATTTGTCAGTGGCAGAGCAGCTAGCGCGCTGGATTAGTAATCCAGAGGACGCGGGTTCGAATTTCGCCTCAACTGATTTTGTTCACCTATAGTTCCTAGCTCCGAAAGGATCTAGTGAAGACATTTGTATGGAGTATTTTGCTATATGGCTGTGAGACATGGTGCATAGGTGAAAGAGAACGAAAAAGAATCTATATAAGGACCTATCGCCGAATGCTTGGCATATCTTGGAGACACCATATAACAAATGATGAGGTTCTCAGCAGAATTGAGGAAGCCAGGCACCTGTCAAACACCATATCGAAAAGGCGTGCAAATTGGATAGGCCATGTGTTGCGACACGAGGATCTCCTTCATATCATCTTGGAGGGAATGGTTGAGGGTACAACTGGCAGACGGCGTCCCCGCCGAGAGTATTTAGAACAGGTGTGCCGTGACATGCAGTGTACCTCTTACACGGAGATGAAAAGAGTCGCTGAAGACCGAGCGGAGTGGAGGAGGAGATGCATCAATTTAATGCTGCCAACCAATCTTCAAGATTGAAACAAAAGAAGAAGATAGTACATGCTTTATTTTAGGAATTAATCTACTTAATACATATATAAGTACCTACTTGTTACAATAACATATTCATTATTTTTTTTAATAAAAAATCAATATTCATTTTTATCAATGTCATGTTGAAATAATATTTGTTTTCAATTTGGCCCGCGATATTGCTTGAAATCATTAGACAAACTTGTAATCAAATTCGTTTTGGTTATTTAAGATCACTGTCGGACGATATTTTTACTGAAAAAAAAAATCAATTCAATATTAAAATAGACAAAAAATATAAAACAGTATATTTCAAAATATTCGTAACATTAAAAATGCACCGCAACATAAACAAAAAGTGGTAAACTCAACCCTTCCATTACTATTCATAAACGAACGTTTGATCGGTGGTCTGACCGCGTATTAACGTTTCCGTGTTGATTAGGAGGCAAGTACTGCCTCGAATTAGGCACTGGTTTGATACGTTAATGAACTTAAAAAACACGTGTTGTATTCGAGGCACGTGTCCTCCAAATGCACACGGTTTAGCAACACAAACTGTTCCTGCTAATACGTGTTTAATTCGAGGCATACTTAATATTATAACATTCGAGACATATTCAATATTTTGTCACATTAATATTAAATATGTCTCGAATATCTATTGTTTCGAGACATATCTATTGTTTTATAAATAATTGTAAGGATTCAAAAGGTAAATAAATAAATAAATGAGCTTTTTTGCTGCCTATCATAATATTAAATTGATTTTATTCATAATGATTGGTAAATAACATTATGATTTGATATTTGCTATCATTTTAAGTTGCCATACATCTAATTCAATTATTTTGTGCATACTTTGTAATGATTTTTCGTTGTTTGACTTAAAGTATACCTTTCTCACATATCTAGGTCACTTTTTTCTCTTGAATGTATGTGAACTTGTTCTATATTATGTACCTGTACCGACTCCCTTCTGCTCCTATTTCTACCTGCATTTTCTCGGTTCACCTTTCCCAAAGCGGAGCGGTGAGTTAATTCTTTTAAACTTCCTTGCAATTTACCTCCAGTCCGATTTCTCTACTTCAAAAAGATATTTCATGGAATACCTATGAGGTTTCCTGAACCATATCAATTCTAAATTCTTATTGAACGTAGGCACTTCTTAAATGTCTGTGGATCAACCTTAAAAAATTCAACATTATTATTTTTGATATATATTTCTTCCCATGATACAAGTTTGTTTCTTAAATTAAAAAGGGGAACTAAAAACGTATTCGAATATTTTTTATAGTTGTATATACGAAAACATTGGACTTTGTTCCCTGTCGGGTTTACGACCTGTCATCGGCTGTTATAGGT
The DNA here is from genome assembly GCA_963576475.1 of Molanna angustata. Lineage (NCBI taxonomy): Eukaryota > Metazoa > Arthropoda > Insecta > Trichoptera > Molannidae > Molanna > Molanna angustata. The sequence continues at coordinate 16,765,004 of OY754977.1, read as the reverse complement.
CACTTTATGCACTTACTCAACATTCCCCTATTTTGCGTCCAATTATTGAGTCCCTTTCAATCCAATTTTTTAAAATTTCTTCCTTAATAAATCACGAAAATCTGTTCGTTTAAAAATAAAATGGACACACCATCGCCATCTATGAAATGATGATGAAACTTTTTTGAACGTCATCTATTGAGACTGCCTGTCTTTGATTTAAGACAATGCGGCCGATTGTCGGCCTTCGTGGCTCAGTCGGTTAGGTATCTGAGGCACAGTTTTTAATTGTGTTGTCAGTATGGATCTGTGAGACGATTAATATAGTAACTCTCCAGAATGTGGCAACTTGTTATTGGGCGCGTGTTAAATTAATAATACTTGATATATTACCTGTTTATTGCCCGAGAAGGTTCATAATTGCATACAATTGTCAGTAAAAATTGTAAACTGCTAGCCCTAGAACAGGATTTCCTAGTTGGGCAGCAGTAATCTACGTATTGTTGTCATTATGAATATGGTGTGATTAAAGGTAAATAAATAAATAAATAAATGATGGGTCCATGGCAGATATAAATACAGATGGGTCGATGACAGAGCGGGTAGCGCGCTGGACAAGTAATCCAGTGGTCGCTAGATCGAATCCTGCCTCGACCGATTTCGTTCACATATAACACAAGCATTTATGCTTAATTTAGGGAATGTAGGAAGATGTATATGTACTTAAAAAAATTAAATTATGTTTTAGTATTTGTTCGCGCCACAAAATTTAATTTGTATATCACTGCATTTGACTTATTTGAGGGCCTCTGTGTGTCATTCGAATAAGTAATGCACCGACTCGGCCAATAGGATGGCCGGAGGTTTATCGCGGCAGTCAGTTGTCAATTTGATGACAATCCGCAACGTGTGTTCGCCCGCTCGCACTGTGAAAAGAAGAATTTTCAGTTATCAATTCGATCACGCATCTAAGTTTTCGCAATCATCTCGCCGCTATAATTTTGGACCAATTGTGACATCTTCAGCTGCCCACACTGCAGAGAACGCCCTTCCAGCCCCCTGGTCTAAAGGTAGGTGCATTATTTTGTTTTGGTGCCACTGGAGGTGTTCAGATTGTTAAATGCAGTAATAATCATTCATACCACCTCGCATTCTCTACCCTCTACAAATAGAAAAATTTAAAACCGAACCAGCGCCGCTCTCGCATCAACATAGTTTTGGCCCATACGAGCCGGATATGAAGTTATAATATATTTGATTTGTAGAGTATTTGTAAATTGTAATATATTTAGTATCATTAAAATTATACCCAAGTGCATGTTGCTATAGAGTACATATTCGCCTACACGCTAATATTGTTTTATACCCACAGTACATTGAATGGAAAAAAAGTTTTGTGGTATATTATATTTACCGCCAAAAAACCATCGATCGCTGCGTTCGATCATTGTACGTATATATATATATATATACATATAATTTCTTTGGTGTTGTTTAATACTCGCATTCGTTTTATAAAAAATAATATTTTTATATTCGAATTATCCGCTAACCGCTAATTTTGTAACATTGTATAGTGACTAGTTTATTTTATGCCCGCGACAGTACGTATTTTATGTTTGATAGTGCATATACCTACATATAGGTATACATATAACTGCAGCGCACCCGAATATACTACACAAAATAATATCGTAAACATTCTCATTTATTCGTTTGATTTTATATTTCGCTTTTGATTACACTTCAACGCTTACATATTTAAGTATCACATATAGGTACCTACGCATTGTTATTTAGGTATATATATTATATTTATTTTTACGCATTTTCTCAATATATATTTATACCTAATTGTTTACTACTTAGCAGCTCATCGCATTGCTTATTTAAGTTTGGTTTTCTTTATCTGTGTTTGATATATATTTTATATTTAATTTCATCGCTCGCTTTATTTTAAAATAATGGCTACAAGTAAATCATCAACATCATCAGTGTCATCTAAAGAAAAACAAATTAAACTACTCGAAGCTGAGAAATTTTCATACTTCTCTCGCACACAAAATATTTTTGACAGCATACAAAATTTAAAAAACAACACGGCCATTAAAACATTTTTATCGAACGCATCGTTATTAGAAGAAATTAGAACCCGATTCATAGATATTGTAAAAAATTTAAATGACATCCAAATGGAAATAAATCCTTCATTTTCACCTAATTTTGATATTCTTAATACATATGATGAGATATATGCCGCTATTCAGAATACAAAAAAAATGTATGAAGTAAATTCGCCAAATGTGTCAGAAACTCATATATCGGCAAACGATAATGGTAAAAAATTTATTAAATTGCCTGCTATAGATATTCCTTTCTTTGATGGGAAATTGGAAAACTGGTCTATATTTTATGAGTCTTTTAAAACCAATATTCATTTAAATCAATCGCTTAATGATTCTCAACGTATGCAATATTTGATTGGGAAACTCTCGCATTCCGCTTTAAATGTTTTTTCGGGAATTATACCTACAGGTGATAATTATTCCAGCGTATGGGATAGTTTAGTCAAAAGGTTTCAAGATAAACGAAATCTGGGCACTCAATATGTAAACAATATTTTTGACATTAAGTCAGCTACACACACCGCAACCAGTTTGAATAGTTTTAGTGAAAGATTTTCCGCGTCTGTTGCTGCCTTAAAGCAATTAGATATAGACGACTTAACAGATTTTTTATTTTTTTGTTGTGCTATTCGCAAGTTAGATGCACAAACTGTAAATGAATTCGAGATGTCTGTTAGGGATAAGGAAATTCCCTCAATGACTGAATTGATGGAATTCGTAAAGGGAAAAGTTAAAATTTTGGAACGCACATCTCATAATAATAATAATAATTTTTATAATACAAATAAATCGCATTCTTACAAAAATAAATCACAAAAGATTTCTAAATCTTTTATGACTAACGTCAATGCTTCAAATAAAAAATGTTCATTGTGTAAATTCACGCATTCGCATTTTTATCAATGTAACAAGTTTAAGGAGCTTACACCTAAAAACCGGTTTAATTCGGTAAAATTAATAAATGGATGTTCTAACTGCTTAAGCTGTATTCATGAAAGTAAAGCATGTCAGTCAAAGCAATTTTGTAAAATTTGTGGAAAACGACATCATACTACATATGTTGCATTTCGATGATAATAATTTGATTACAAAAAATGATAGTTGTAATGATATTCCAATACCTAGTACATCCACATCACAAAATATTTCGACGTCTTTGTGTTCTCATAGTAGTAAATTGCCTCATTCAAGGGTAATTTTACCTACGGCTCAAGTATACGCCTACGTCAATGAACATAATAAACAAGTTGTCAGATGTTTAATAGATAATGCATCTCAAAATAATCTGATTACTCTCGCTTGTTGTAAAAAATTAAATTTCAAAATAATTTCATTAAATAATTCAATTATTAAGGGAATAGGTACAAGCTGTAGACCAATACATGGATACACGTCATTTAAAATTAAATCACGCGTTTCTAATCGAGAATATACATAATATTCAATGTTTAGTTTTAGACCGCATTACTGACCCCTTGCCTACTGAATATATTGACCATGCAATCTATTTGCAATTAAGGACAATTCCGTTAGCTGATCACAGTTGGAATATGCCTGGCGATATAGAAGTTGTGCTTGGAGCACAATTATTTCCATACCTATTAATGGGAGGGAGAATTAAAGTGCCAAATTTGTCACCGCTAATTGAAACCACTTTAGGATATATAATAATGGGTAATATACCCAACGCATCAAAAAACACCGCATCTAAATTAAATAAATTTACCGCATCGCAAAACGCAACTATTTCCGCTATTTCACAAATCGCTCATGGTGATATAGATTCAATATCTTTTTGCGCTATCACCGATTTAGAAAAGACTTTGCGTGGGTTCTGGGAATTGGAAGAATTGCCTAAGAAACAATTTCTAAGTCCCGAAGACACAGCCTGTGAAAATAATTATGTTTCTACAGTTTCTCGAAATGAACAGGGCCGTTACATTGTTGCTCTTCCGTTCTGTAAAAACCCTAATGTATTGGGAAATTCTCATGCTATTGCTCAGCGTCGCTTTCTTGCTTTAGAGCGTAAATTTAAATCCGTACCCACGCTCCGCGAGAATTATAATAAAGTCATAAATGAATATCTAAATCAAGGTTATTTATCAGAGGTTCCTACCTCTGAATCATCTGATACAGGATATTATATACCACATCACCCTATTATTCGCGAGAATAAGGATACGACCCAGTTACGTGTTGTACTGGATCCTACCATCAAGACGCATTCAGGATTATCTTTGAACGATATATTGTATACCGGACCCAATTTACAGGCTGATCTTTATAAGTTGTTACTTAATTTTCGCGTTTTTTCTATTGCATATTGTATCTTCAAATTTCTGTGACAGCAGAACATAGAAAATATGAAAGAATTTTATATCGCTTTAACGAAAATGAACCTATAAAGGTTTTTCAGTTCAACCGCGTTGCATTTGGTCTTAAATCAAGTCCATATCTTGCGATGCGTACGTTACGACAATTAGCTCATGATGAAGGACAGCAGTTTCCTCTTGCTGCCAAAGTAGTCGAGTCTCAATTTTACATGGACGATTTCGTATATTCCGCTTCTGATATAAAAACTGCTATGCTCTTATCACAAGAATTAATAAATTTATTTAAGTTGGGTGCATTTGACTTAGTCAAATGGGCAAGTAATTCTACTGAGTTACTTGATAGCCTTCCAGATTCGCACCGCGCCCCTATAACTTTCTCAGAGGGCAATCCCAGTAACTTAAAGGTCCTCGGTCTATCTTGGGAACCTTGTAAGGATATTTTCGTTTTTAGTACTACTCAGGTCGATGACAAGTGTACTAAACGCACTATACTTTCGTTTGTAGCTCGACTGTTTGATGTCTTAGGCTTGGTGGCACCGGTTATTTAATTCGCTAAATTGCTCATTAAGGAGCTTTGGCTTGTTAAAATAGACTGGGATGACATGCCACCACCCGCTATAATTCACCGCTATTCTTTCTTATTGCAAGAACTCCCTTTATTAACAAGTCTAAAAATACCGCGCCATATTGGCTTTCATAATAATTCGATAGTAAATATCGTAGCATTCTCTGACGCTAGCCTTAACGCTTACGGCTGTGTAATATATTTACACGTTACAGATGATGCAGGAAACATTAGTTTGAGACTGCTGTGTTCAAAATCAAAGGTTTCGCCTGTGAAAATACACACTCTTGCCCGCTTAGAACTTTGTGCCGCAGTCTTGATGTCAAAACTGGTCAAACTAGTGTATGACAATTATCGTACAATTATTCCAATTGCTGGAATTTACGCATTTTCTGATTCCAAAATCGCCCTCTCATGGATTCATTCTTCGCCACATAGATGGTCGATTTTTGTAAGTAACCGCGTAGCTCAGTGCCAAGAAAACTTAAAATCGCAAAATTATTATCATGTAGCAGGGATTGATAATCCAAGCGACTGTCTTTCCCGTGGTCTATTGCCATCTCAACTAATATCCCATGATTTGTGGTGAAACGGTCCTACGTGGCTGCGTTGTGCAGTTTCAAATTGGCCAATTCAGCCTTTTACACCTGCCAACCATGATGTATTACCTGAGTTCAAATCAAATACATTGTTCACCGCTAAACCACTTTCGGTCGAGTTTTATGAACTTACCAAAAGGGTATCGTGCTGGCAGAAGCTTTTACGTATCGTCGTCTATTGTCTTCGCTTTATAAAAATCTTACCGCGTTCCGAATCAATCAATGTCTCTGATTTGATTACCGCTGAAAAGGCTATCATTCGTGCTGTTCAAAGTGTTCATTTTGCAGACGACATGGAAGGCCTAAAAATGTCTAAAATTATTTCGAAAAGATTAAAACACCTCAGTCCTTTTGTGGATGAGGAAGGCATTTTACGCATAGAAGGAAGATTGTCGAAATCGGATCTTCCCTTTGAAACTAAACATCCCGCATTACTGCCAAAACACGATCAGATATCCTGGTACTGATGGAACAGTTAGAGTGGCTCTGGTGAAAACCAAATCTGGCATTTTTAAACGTCCGATTGTTAAACTTTGTCCTTTACCTACTCAATAACAATCGTTTACATTATCAATCATTCTATGTATTTTTATATATAAGTCTATACATATATTTTCGCTGTAGTTATTTTCCGCTACATATTTTCTTTAGAAGTCGTTTTTCTTTATAATATATATTCGCTCGCTATGAATTCCCGCTAAGTTTTTACGTTATATATATTCGCTCGCTATGAATTCCCGATAAGTTTCTACGCTATGAGTTTGAGGAGTTTGTTACTCATTCTTTCGCAATTTTAATGTAATAATAAGTTAATGGTCCTTCGAGTTTCCTTTTGAAACAATTTGTCGCGATTCAATTGCCAATTTATTGTCTATATCTATAGTAACATGCTCTTCGTATAAGTTTAAATTTTATAAACTCATATTAATTTTAATGTTTTTTTCATGTAATAAAGGAGTATCAATTTCCTTTATTTATTTTTTATACTTAAACAAATAATTTCTTTCGGCACCTATTGGGACTTCTTTATGTTCTTTGAAAGTACCATTCAGGTACTTCCAAGGCCGGGAGAATGTTCGCGCCACAAAATTTAATTTGTATATCACTTCATTTGACTTATTTGAGGGCCTCTGTGTGTCATTCGAATAAGTAATGCACCGACTCGGCCAATAGGATGGCCGGAGGTTTATCGCGGCAGTCAGTTGTCAATTTGATGACAATCCGCAACCTGTGTTCGCCCGCTCGCACTGTGAAAAGAAGAATTTTCAGTTATCAATTCGATCACGCATCTAAGTTTTCGCAATCATCTCGCCGCTATAATTTTGGACCAATTGTGACATCTTCAGCTGCCCACACTGCAGAGAACGCCCTTCCAGCCCCCTGGTCTAAAGGTAGGTGCATTATTTTGTTTTGGTGCCACTGGAGGTGTTCAGATTGTTAAATGCAGTAATAATCATTCATACCACCTCGCATTCTCTACCCTCTACAAATAGAAAAATTTAAAACCGAACCAGCGCCGCTCTCGCATCAACAGTATTAGTATATTTTGGAACGTCATCAATAGACGATAAGTTAAATAAAGCACGGAACGTTGGTGGTTTAAGCAAAGAGAATTGGTCAAACAAAATTCTTTGAAATATGCTACAAGATTAACCCTTTCGTGGGCAATTTTTTTAAATATTGGTATCTAAAATTATTGTGCATAATATGCTTAGTTTAACTTATTCAATAAAATATTTAAAAAAAAAATAAAACCTAGATCATCAGTATAAAAGATACACAAGGTGGGAAATATGTTTCCCACGGAACTTTTGCTGACACAAAAAAATGTATGGAGAAAAATACAAAATTATTGTATGTCAATTTATTATTGGAAAAAGAAAAGATTTACAATAATAATGTTATATTAAAAATAAATAAAAAATACGTTGAACTCTAGGAAGTTGTAAAAATCGAAATCAATACATAGATACCGAATTATAAAATTATTTTCCGTGAAAAATTTTAAAGCATGGATCCACGCAAAGTGGAATGTCACAAGCAGTGCACATATACTTTGTTCTTTTTTCTATTGCTTTTGTACTGCAACATCTACATCTTCTGTAGGTTCCTCCTAGATATGGAAGATGTTGACCCACACTAGCCAATCTTACTTCTTCCGGGATTGTGCGTTTTTTTGCTAAAAACATTGTATGTCTTCCTCTTCGTTTTCTAGAGCAGTAATCTCCTATCAGTTGTCTTGCCAAACTTATCCTAAAAGATAATTGGTCTCTGTTATTCCTTGATTCCATTTTTGATAGTAAATATGCATTTACGATGGCCAAATCAATAAGAAAATACATAATTCTATGCCACCATTTCACAGATCTCCTACCAATTTCATAACGCTCTCTCAGTTGGTCGAATCTGTCAACTCCACCCATGATACGATTGTATTCTGATACGAGTTTTGGGCAAGACACTTTTTCTTGTTCACCTTGCCTATTTCGTCTCAATACTGCTGTTGTATCGAGGTGGTTAGTCACAGTGGACAAAAAATTTACCATCTTATTGTCCATCCATCGAACAGCGAGTACAGGTCCTTTAGTTTTGAATTGGAATTCTCCCTTGTCTAATTTTTTATTACTTTTCATTATAGGGGCAAGTGGTGTACCTATGAACGGGTGTACCTTCGAACAATTGCTATATCTAAAAAAACCCTGTGAATAATAACATGAAAATCCTCATAATTAATAGTTTTTATCATACTGCTAACACTGCTGTGTTCTCTAGTGTCAAGAATCAACTAAGTGTGTTTTGTGATTGAAAAACGTTTTTCATCATTAAAAGTAAATTTTTAAAAAATTTTCATAGTTTTTTTTTTGATATTTTTTTTTTATTTCAACTATTGTTTTATTTCACACTTTTATGTGTACAATCATCTTCTTTTTACCGAAAACACCAATTTGAATAACAAAACCTAAATATTTTTTACTAAATTTTAAATGAAAAATCTCTATGTGTGTACCTTTGAACACATCAATAAGTGTACCTTCGAACAGCTTTCGAAGGTACACTCACGTCTTTTTATAAGTAAAACAATATTTAAATATTTTGATATCTTTTATATTTTAGTGTCAAGAAGCAAATCATGTGTTAAAAGATCTCCCGCATCGACAGATTCTTAGAGAGAGTTGTAGAAGAATGTCGAAAAGGGTTGTCTGTCAAAAAAGCTGCAGAAAAATATGATCTATAACCAACCACAATTTTCAAGTACTGCAAGAGAACATCATTTTTCATGAAGCTAATGAGTCACAAAGCAATGTTTTAAATCAACCACCTAATGATACAAACGGATTGTCAATTCCATCAACCAGGAAAGGCCCTCAATTATTTTATCCTTAAATTATTCGTCCATTCCCTAAGGCCTCACCAAGAAATAGAAAAAATGGAAATTCAGAATAGTAACTGAAACACCATAAAAAATGCTCTATTAGATAAAGCGTCAAAACAAATAAAACGATCACCAGTTACCTGATTAAAGTTCGATAATATTCTAGAATAAAAAAAAAAATTCTTCAAAAAAGCAGAAGATTAAAATAATGAATGACATCACATTCATTAAATGTGGAGCCTGAGAATGCGTAAAAACCAGATCTTTACACCGTAATACATGTAATTTATAAATATAAATTAATAATTCATAAGACTTATATTCCTAAATGTTATGAAAGAATATTCTAGATGAAGAAGACAATGATTTATTTATTTGCCACAAATGCTTTGTAATATCAAACTAAGATAGTGACTGTAGATTCTGACTTGATTTTTCAACAGCGCCAAAAATTAATTAAGTATAAATTACTTAAAATAATTTTACTCTTTTTTATTTTTTACTCTATTTAACTCTTGTATTATTTTTTAAGTACTCATAGTACTGCTTGTAATTAGTATTTTTGCAAGACTGTAATTTTTTATATGCCGACCAAAATGTAAACCTTTTAGAATCCATAGGTACCTACGTACACAACATTATTGAGCAAAACTATTTGTATTTTAAATAAAGTTTAAGATATTTACATTGTCTTTTTAATTCCCTGAATTGAGTTCATCATAAATACTATCAAATGACAACATTTCAAATCGATCCGATTCTTATTTAATACTGTTCGAAGGTACACACCGTACTGTTCAGAGGTACACACCAGTAGTGTACCTCTGAACAAAAATGAATGTTTTAACATTTTTCTATTTTTTATTTAAAATAGTCGCAATGAAGTAAAATTATGAATGTTAATTAAAAGTAGAAATGTTATTTTATAAAATGAATTAGTTATTTTACGCGTCCTGTAAGCCGAAACTGTGAAATCTACGTTTAAAGTTAAAAAAATGTATTTTGTTCGCAGGTACACTACTTGCCCCTATCTGGTAAATCTTTTTTATTAGTCCTAACCGTGCCTAATGAAAAAATCCCCTTTCTGTAGAGATGAATCAGTAATTTCGTACTCGTGAAAAAATTATCAAATGCTACGATGCACATTTGGTTATGAATATCATTTGTTAGTTGGATCACTACACGTTCACCCAGTCCGAATTCTTGTTTATTTTGATTTGTTGTTTTTCCAGTATATATTTCAAATTTTGTGATGTATCCTGTAGTGGAATCTGCGAGGCACCAAACTTTATATCCCCGTTTTATGGGTTTCATAGGCATATATTGCTTTATCGTCGACCTGCCCTTAAATTTTATCATTGATTCATCGACAGATAAATATGAGGATATATTTATTAATTTTTTTATGTTATTATTTAGCTCATTTACGACTGGTCGGACTTTATGCAGCTTGTCATGGTTACAATCGTCTCTTGATTTATTTTTTATATTGTCATTCATGTGTATATTTTCAATTAATTTTTTGTACCTTTTTGATGTTATGATATTAGCAATAGCTGGCACACCAAGAATAGGATCTGAACTCCAATAATTTTTAAGTTGGGGTAGCTGGTGAATACCCATAATTATAAATATACCAATCAGGGCGCGGATTTCTTCTTTTGTTGTATCAGTCCAGTTTGTTGTCTTTTTTTGCTGAGCATATCTATTTGTTTCGATTACTATTATGTCAATGATATTATTGAAAGTAGCATCGAAATATTTTTTTTCTTTTTGGATTGAGGAAGGTAATAGCTCTGAAGATGAAACAGATGCAGCATCCTTAATGTTTTCCACAGGAATTTGGAAGTCACTTATATTTTCACCCCATTCGACATCAAGTAGATAGCTTGTATCATTACTCTCTGGTAAAACATTCTCTTGAATGAAAGGAGATTCTGGTAAAACATTCTCATCCAATATTACATCTCGCAATGAGTTATTATTGTCACTAAACTGAGTATTATCTAATTCCACCAATTCTGAATAGGCATCTATGTCACATTCTGCCTCTGAATCAGTATCATCCTCGGGAAGTGAATTTAAAAAATCCATCATTTCTTCTACATGACCTTCTATATCCATGTTCCATTGTTTAGACATCTAAAAGATATAAAAAAATGATTATAAAGAAGAAAAAAGAAGTATATTATATTTATGAAAAAAAAAATGTATGAAAAAAAATGGTTGAGATTTAGTTCCGTGGGAACTATGCTTCCCACCTAGTAAAATCGTCAACAATAGTAAACTAATAAGAGATTTGTAAAAAAAATATTTTATAAATCAAAAATAATACTTACTTTAGTAAAATAAGTGGCTCTTATAACTTAGAAAGAGTCAAAAACTAGAAATAATATAAAATATTCAAAATTCACAGCAACAGTATAGCAGTAAGAGATGAAATATGTGAAATGTCATTTTTCCCGCCTAATAACAAGATGTAGGAATGGTCGATAAAACAGATTTTTATAAAAAGTGTTTTTCTAATGTTTCAAGAGATGGTGTTTTAAATTTAATATGAAAATTCTGATTCCCGATGACTTTTTTCATACTTTCTATGTAATGGGAAACCATCTTTCCAGGGCCTACAAAAGGGTTGAAATATGCTACAAGATTAACTCCGAAAATATCTAATAAGTATACTTATATTTTTACTCCTCACTAACCCAAGGGGATATAGTGGGGAGTTATAATTTCGCAATTTTCAAGGCTATTTTTTCAGATTATAAACTAGTTTTATGCTGAGATTGTATTCTGAAAGTTTCATCACAATGTATCTGTGTGTGTGTGTGTGCTATGTGCTGTGTGCACTGTGCTATGTACGGCGTGTTCATTTTTACTTTATCGATTGTAGACTAAAGTACTCATTCGATTCTATTCAAATTTTGCAAATTTGTATATCTTATACTCACTTAGACCCCATTAGATTTTGAAGGATATCTGAATAGTGCTTTTCAATTTTTTTAACTGTCAAATATTTCAAAGTGACCCCAAGCTCAGGAAAGTTAAAATTTGAATTTTTTATTTTCAAATTGGTAAAAAGGCACACCACTTTCATAAAATGGCACTAAAGAGTTATCAAGTTTTCATAATAAAATATTTCAATGAAAAATAATTTAACCACACATTTCATGAAAATGCTGTAAATTTTCCATACAAAATTTGAATACTTTATAGGATGACTCGTTTGTGAGAAGTTTAGCGTTGGCCACAACCCATTCATTTTGTATGTTTTCAAGTCAATATAATAAAAATATTAGATACGAAAAATAACATAAAAAGACTTCTATAGGTACTGATAAATGTATTAACATAGCGGTTTTGATTTAAAAGTAGCGTTTCGGTCAACATTCGAATTTCAAATAATTTATTCAGTGCACTATTATTAAAAGTCACACAAATATTAAAGGTTGTACGTTACAGTTTCATTCTTGACACGTGTTTTCCGTTTGGCTGCGCCGTATTTGAGAGTAGGTAGATATTTAATAATATTAATAGGTACAACAGCACCTATGTTATAGGGACCATTTTCGTTCCTGTTAAAAGGTATATTTGTATGTACATACATACCTCTGAGCGTTATAAGGTTAATTTTGTGGGGTTAGAAGTTAGAGTACTGAACATAAATCAACAAGGGACGCTTAGCGGAAGGGAGTTTAAAGAAAAAATATATCTGCTATTTAGTGACGTTACACACGCCAACCGTGGTCCAATAAAATATAATAATTTCTGGTTTGGCTTTTTAGTTTTTAATTTAAATAAATTTTTGCGTTAGTATGAGAACAAATTTTAACTCAAAAAATACAGGTTGTCTCAAAATTAATATTTAGTGGATCGATTAAAAGAAAGTAAGCCGTGTATTTAAAAAAATGATTATAAATGATTAAAGTACACAATTTGGGAATTTATTTCTTAAAAATAATATCGTCCAAATGTAGATCCTCGCGTTCGCAGCACTCATTTAATCGAACACTAAAATTACTTATGACGGCTCGGCAGGTGGACTCAGTGATGACTACCATTTTGTGACGGATATTTACTTTCAAATGCGCCAGGAAAGTCGATTTACTGGCGTATACTTTAGATTTAAGATAACCCCATAGGAAAAAGTCCATAGGGGTTAAATCAGGACTGCGTGGAGGCCAATATATGTATGTCACCTCACCTGGAGATCAATTTGCCTGGTAAAATTTCACGAACTCGTGGCAGAGATGAATTAGACGTGAGTGACGTTGCTGGAATCATGTTCTTTGGTTATTGCCACGAAATTTTTGCAGTTCAGGCACCAAGAAGTCGTCAAACATCTCCACATAGCACTCAACACAAATATAAACTCTATTTTGAGACACCTTGTACAAAAAATAAGTAATCAGATTCATTTCCCAAATGGACAGATCCTAATTTTTTTCCTTAACTCAAGTCACAGCTCTGTCTGTAAATCAATGCACCTTTTTTTTATAATTTTAATCGCGAAAATGGGATTTTCAATCGGATTTTCTGGCGTATCAAAATGACGGTAATACTAAAAATAATAAAAACAATTATGAGGTGTTCTTCTCAGGCAAATCTACTTAGGAAAATTCTCGAAACGCCTTTTCCAATATTTTTATTTTCATTGGTATTCGATTCTATGTAGGTATTTGTTTGTTCTTAGTCTAAGTTTATCATCATTTTAAGATTTGATTCTTTTAGTAATACTAAATCTCCTGATTAAGAGAATATTGTTCCAAAGTATTATTCAAACAAAGTATATACTATTATTTAATATATAATTATAAATATTTATTCAAGATGGTTCCTTTTTCTTGTTTTTCGTACGATCTGTGGCTACTATACTCTTGTCAAATTTGGGGATCACCATTTCATGCAAAACTTTCACTTATGTTCTCTATTAAAACAAATTTAAACTGTTCGTGAGCATCGATATAATATCGACAAACATTATTTAGTGTTTGAATAGTAAAAAGGTAAATGTATTTAATACATGCAACCATTTTAAATACTTATACAGAATTTATTAGAATTAATTTCTAGAAACTTTATATTATTCGATTGGCCCGATTCATTTCAATGGATCGTTCGTGTTTAAACTAATTTAAATAGTTTAAATTATTTTTTATATTATGAAATTTAAAATTGTCAATTAATTTTTCAAAATCGTCAATTAATTTTTCAAAATTGTCAATTAATTTTTCAAATTGTAATATAAGAGTGAAGTACAATAATAGTATAATCGATGAACCACAACGTGAGAGCACTATATTATCGAACAATACCCGATCAATCTACCCCCGGCCTTACCCCAGACATTGCTTTATATCAATCTCCCTACTCCCGAAGAATGCCGATCTACCTATCGTGCAAACTCGTAAAATGCTATAAAGTTTGCCTGTTGAAAGGCGCTATATCAATATATTACAGAAATAAAATCATATTTTTTTTATAAAAAAAAAACGCCAGAAAAAACAGGTGCTTTTGTAATATTATAATAATAACGAATTTTATAGTCGCATATATGCAAACATTGGATTTATTCCCTATCGGGTGTCAACGTAATGTGTAAAAATATTCGATTTACATAAACAATGGTACAAAGCAAGTAAAAAAAGCCAAAGAGTATTTCTGGCGCGGTTCAGGGATGACATTCGTGTGAAAGCATCGTCAGTTAATGTACTATAAGGACTGTTGCTTTCATTGTTTATAAACCAATTTCTCAATACATGGCGATACCAAAAATTTTCTTCGTCACTTTCGTAGATGGCGATGGTTTTTTCAGCTTGTTTTCAAACGAACATATTTTCATGATAAAAATATATTTTTTCTTTCAAAAATTGAATTGAAAAGAAACTCAATAAAAAGGCATAATTGGCGGACGTTGCGCAAGCGCATAAAAAGTTCACGTAAACCAGCCGATGACAGGTCGTAAGCCTTGTAGGTTCCTCGAGCTCCTGGTTCTCCTAAAATACTCCAACTTCGTCTCTATTGAGATGTTATAAAATTATCTATTATAGAAGTAGGTATTCTATGGAAATAATTAATTTTAGTGATTTTAAAATGACTAATATTTTCAGTACATACTATGTAGGTTATGAACACCGGGCCGAGCCGTGGCACAGTCGGTAAACCGTATGGTTTTTGTGCGGGCGTCCTGGGTTCGATCCCCAACAGTGAAGAAATTTATTTAAATTCAATTCTCACGCAAATATTGCTTCTCTGGGTTGGATACACTGGTTAATTAGAAGAAATTGCCGTATTGCAGAAACCCGCCACTTGTGCAGCGTCCAAGGAATTGTTAATTATTATTATTATTTATGTAAATACTTACTTAACTAAAATCATTATGTTATGATAAAAAATATAAGCTATTAAATGAAATGAGATTTTCAATCTTTAAATTTATTTATTTATTTATTTAATATTTATTCTCGGGCAACTAACAGGTAGGTACTATGTCAAATATTTATTTATCACGCACCCAATAACAAGTTGCCACATTCTGGAGACTTACGATATTAATCGTCTCACAGATCCAGACTGAAAACACAATTAAAAACTGTGAATCCACCGGGAATCGAATCCGGGACCTTTGGATCAGCAGTCAGATACCCAACCAACTGAGCCACGAAGGCCGACAACAATTATAATGATATTTTATTACTTACAACAATTATGATGATATTTTATGACCAGCAAAATGACGATCAGGTGGGCAAGTCTGGTCAATGGGTGAAATCAAAACCCTCGTGATTACCCATATCATGAATATAATTATCATATGGAGTTCTATAATATCTTAAGATATTATTGAACACCATAAAATAATTACCTATATCCATGATACGGGTATTCGGGAGGATTTTGACTTCGCAGATTGACCAGAATTCCCGCCCTGAATTACCTAACACATACTAATAAAATTAAATTTTCGTGCCCCGTTTTAGATTCATATTTGAGGAATAAACAAATATGCTTTCACTATTTCTTAAACTTTTCGAATTCCTATATATTTCATGTAGCTTGTATTACAGAATTCAGTTTCATTTTAGATATCCAAACTGTTTGTCGTAAAAATCCTTTAACTATTTCTTATTTGCAACCAACGTCACCCCAGGGAGTTAACTGTCATATATGCAGTTGTTAGGGAGAAAACCCTGAGGGAATTGACCACTTTCGGGAAACGCGAAAAATAAAGAGATAAAAGAAGGAGAAAAATGAGAATGAGAAAAATATAAACAAAAATTACATACAAACATGTCATCACGCCATATAAGCAAGAGAGAACCGAGCGCCATACGCCTCTGTTTTTGCACACATTCATAGCTTCCATTACTCACATTTGCTCGTCGATTGTGAAACTTCTTATGTTTCCTTAGGTACGGCTAAAGGTCTCATCAATTCATTTCTTACACCTTTGCATATATTTTTTCCACCACATCTTTCTCCGTACAAACAGTCTTTGGAATCACATCCCATCACAACTTCGAGTTTCATTAACACTCCCCGCTTTCAAAAGAAATCTGATGAATCATTTCCTTACACTAATACTTAAATTTGTCTCCTTATCCTATCCTTGTTCTCCCCTCTCCTGTCTCCTCAGTTTTTTTTTTCATTATATTATGTAGGTATTTATATTTTCATTAAACATTTTATTCATATAAATTGTTGGTACGTGTTATCAAAACAATTTGATTCAGCAAATGACATGTGCTCAAAATGTTTTAAATATTATTTTTTTTTTGTTAAGTCGTTCATCATTCATTCTCTCAATATGTCCAAATCATCGCAGGGCATCAACTAAAATTGATTTTGTAAATCCAAAGATAGAAAATGAGTCTGATATTTATTTTATTTTACAAAGGACAGCACACAGTATACGTACACAATTATTAAAGTAAAGAAGTTAAAATACAAATATAACATGTACCTCTTATGCCCGATTTCCCCAAGGCTCCTTAACTTAAAAAATCACATTTATGAACCACTTAGCGCAAAATTGCATTTCACCAAACAATCTTAGCCTCGCTTAGCGACGTCGGCGCATAAAATTTTAAGTGGCGGTCTCTAGTGGATTAACCGTCATAAGCGTCACTTAACGCGTTTGACAGATAGATATTTGGGTTACGATTTCGTCGCAGAGTTGTTTTATTATTGAATTTATCTTTTTTTTGTAAAATTTAAGTTATATTTTGTTTATTATCATCTTCGAAGATGGCTGGATTCGTGAAATCGTTGAATAGACATGCTCCATCCGTTTGTTTTGAAGTAATTGCCGTGTTTTTTGAAACTAATTCAATTAATTTAGTTTTTTCACTGGGGGTAAAATTTGTAGAACGTTTCCTTGGTTTATCCATAATTGTACTCTGCTAAATAATCTCTGATAAATATGCGCGTCCCGTGTCGAACAATCTCAACAATCAACAAGTGCGAAGCGAATAAACAGCCATGACAGCGAGTATATCCTAGGATGTACACCGATTTTCACCGATTAACCTACACAAGTTTGGTAAAAATAGATTGGTTAAGTTTGTCTGTAGTTATAATTGCGGCTGGCATGAGCCAGTTGCATTGTATATTAAAAAAAAGTAACAAATATTAAAATAAAATAACTCAATTGGTGTGAATACTAAATAAACTGTCTGTACATGATGTGTCAAAAACAAAAACTGGTGTACAAACAAGGCTACCCTGACAGTGAGCGCCGCTAGCGCCATCTGTTGGCGCCAGCGGCAATTACCTGTACTCATGAGATCAAAGTAGTACTTTTTTATAATTAATTTATATATAGAGTAAAAATCATGAAATTCACACGTTAGAATATTTTAATGATATTTTTATAGTTTATTATGTATTTCTTATTTGCATATTTTTTAAAGTAACGTTATCTTGAGTCCATATTCATGTTCACCGGAAACATAACAAAAACTAATCCTGACCTTAGCTTAGTGCGGCTGTTATTTGTTGGTGAAATGCAAATTTATTAAGTAAGCCACTTAAGGATGTAAGTTTCGAATGGGTACTTAGCTGATGTTCGATTTTGAGGGACCTTGGAGAAAGCGGCCGTTAAAGACTTTACTTCGGTATATCAAAATAAGACAATAAAAAAGTGTGAATTAGTGTGGGTGCGCGAATGAGAGAAGAGTAACAATATGTATTTATTTTGATTATTTCACATAGTGCATATTTTTGTGTTTTTTTTTAAATTAAAAAGGTACACACTGTTTTTCTTGTACAATATTTAATAACTATAAGGATTACTACTAACTATTCGGATCGTTTCCCTATGTCTCTCTCTAAAAATAGAAAACGCCACCAGCATCAAAAATAAAAAGTGCATATACCTACCTTATTTTCGCCAAACATCTAGAAAAATCACGTGAATGCGCAGGAAACATATTATTTGATTTTTTTGGCTTTAATGGTTTGATCACGTGGGTGCGAAAAACAGTCCCCATCCAGGCCTAAAAACGTTGGTTAAAAAGTTAAACCTATTTGTTGTTTTTGGTAATACCTATTTGTATTAACATGTTCTCTCAAAGTATATGTTTAAACAGGAATTTAAAACATCATAATAAGTTTTTGCCGTGTCATTTATTTTGATAAAAAAATAATAAAACACATATTTTTTACCGTGCAAATTTTATTCGTTCAAATTTGTTTACGACGGAAATATTCCAATAGGACTTTTATACAGACATCTTAGAATTTTTAAGGACGGATTTTGAAAACAGAGGATGTCAAATATTTAACAAAGCTGACAGGACTTGAAGAAGAGAGCCGACAAGTGACTGAATATTATGATTCTGAAGAAATAAAGTTATCCCACAAATGAAGAAAAATTAAATGTTTTATATCAGATTTTAATATGAGTTGTTTGAAATTATTTTGCCGAATATGATAAACGTGTTTTCGGTATAGGTACATAATACTATGTAAAATGGCTGGTCTTAATATTATGTTCTAGTATTGTTGAATGAAAGCGCCCATGGAGTGATCTTGTATCACTAAACGGCGCTTTATAAATTTTTATTATTATTATTATTAAAGACTATCACTCGTATTCAGAGACAAATATGAGGATTGAGGAGGCCTCAACCCCCCTAGATAACGTGTCATTTAGCTCAAGAAATGAAACAAGAAAACTCAATATATGGAAGGGACAGTTGTTACGTGACTGGCAACTGTCACTTCCATACATTGAGTTATATTTTCTTGTTTCTTTTCTTGATCTAAATGACACGTTATCTAGGGGGGCTGGCTTTATATTTTCTCTTTATTTGATGTAATATAACGTTAAACAACATGTAGCTTAAGTTTTTATCATTCTACCGCAATGAACTAACGGAAAATGGTCATAGGATAATGATAACCCAAGAAAAACGTCAATTTCTTCAAAGCAACCAGAGTTGGTGTTAATATACAACACAATGTGTACTCTGCCAAACATAAGTACCACCTAACCTAACCTATCCCAGGGCGCTAACGGTTCTACCACCACCCATCAATATATACGTCTATTATTGATTAAAATATCAAGCTTAGACAGCATTCATCGACTCTTTGTGGTTATCAAGATGTCCTTTTCAATTCTAAAAACACCAGAATGTGACCATAAGAAATTAATCGTTTATTCAAAATTCGTTATTATGTTCACTCATCAATTTGAAAAATATTCATATCATATGTAGGGGAGAATGAATGAGGAACGCCTGACGAAGAAAATATACATTGCGGACAGGCCGCCCAAGGAAGGGATGGCACGTCCATATGAACGGTATTTTGAAAGACGGAAATGTTAGAAGCGTGAACAACAGACGAACATGTATAAGACGATGTTGAGGCGATGAATGTATGTCAAGATAGAAGTAAGTGGCGTTCGGTTCTCTCTGCCTACCCCGTGAGGGACATGGCGTGATGGTATGTATGTATCATATGTAGTTAGAAGAATCTAATTCATTAACGAACCACAGTAAGAGTAATATGAATACAAATTACCAAAAAAATATATTGATGGTTTGAAAAAAATGTATAGACACAAACACTAATCAATTGTATAAAAAAGCAGTGGGTTTTGGCAAACACTAAACCTCTTTTCATCTTTTCGATGGATTAATAACAAGAAAAAAATCCTTGAATACTCCTTCTTTTTCCTTGTCTCTTTAAAGTTCATGTGGGGTCGGCCCTTCTGGTACACAATCGCGAGACCTTTCGATCTTGCGTCATCTCTCCGGTAAGTTGCTCCTCCCTCACCAGGTGGCCAGTGGACGGCCTCTAGTTCTGAACTGAGTGGGTATGTCCAATGCGAATTTAACCACATTATCGTCATTTTGTCTGGTAATGTGTCCGTATCTACCATCGGAGTCTGGTCTTCTTTGGTTTATCTTGAAAAGGCGCGACGCCGAAACTACCTCGGACGTATAAGATCTTTCTGATATCCGTAATCCGAAATCGACATTTATATGAAAAATTGTAAAATCATGGTTTTCCACTATTCCATATTAGTGCAGAGTGAATATATCCGTTCCACAGAAAGTATGGATGCGCCCTTAGTAAAATCATCATGTAAAGATATGTGGGTAGATTGTTGTAGAAAATAAAGATTAAGGATCAATTTCGTATATACTGATGTCTGTCATTCCGTATAATCTAAATTGCTCGAGTAACGACACCGCACACGAATACCGGCCGTCAGTATGTGTAAGGAGAATAAATGCGACAGACATTTTGCCTAAATGGTACATAGGTATACGTTTATTTACTTAACGTTTGTCTAATGACGCGTAAAATGGCCCATTATACGTGATACAAAGTAACAATATACATAAGTAGTGTGTAGGCTTTGTTTTCCTCGCAGTGCTAACTTAATTTTTTTTAATATCATCATATAAAATCAATTTATATGGTACACAAAATTAACCTTTAACGTCACAGTAAATTGTGTTAATAGTACCATTTTTATAAGCGGATTATTCCAACACATTTTAACTTACATAGTAACTAAGGCTGAATGATTTTTTTTTACAAATTTTGTTGAAATATTGTCATTTCATTAAATTGCTCATGATTGTATAGGTGAATGAATCGACAAAATATTTATAAACCATATTCTCAGTACTCAAGTCAATACTTAGTACACAGAAATGTATGGAATTTGTCATAAATTCGGGCCATATGCTACGAAGCCTCTAAGCTGGTGTTTTTGGCATGCAAAAAGTCCACTACACCATACAAAATTCCTTTATACACGCGTCTTTAAACTGCCGATTAATCCATAAATCGATGAATCGAAATTTTAAATCGATAGTTGGACTATTTTTATAAAATTTGAATTTAGTGACGTGATTGTTTCATACTATTCGTATGTGTACCTATACCACAGGCGGTTTCTTAGTGTGTGCATAAGTGCACTGCATTGCTTACTAAAATAAAAAAGAAATATCCCTAGAAATTTATCAAAACACTTGTAAACATACATTTCAATAATAATATGTATGTAGTAAATTTCCTGTAGGTACATGGTGAATGCGCGGTGTAGTCGTGACCGTGAGTATACTGTAGTACGAAGTATATTTCGCGCATGCGCATTAAGGATTATGTGCACTTTCAATAATGCCCGTAAATAAATATGAGACCTCATACAAATTCTATATTTTGTTCAAAATCGTCGGTGTTATAATGCCTCATTGGTCTACATATGCGTTAGAAAGAGATGTAATCATTCAGTTGTCGTGCACTGCCCGATCTGCCCCGCACATGCGCATTGAAGACATATTCTGTCCATAATAAGAGTTACCAAAAACATGCGTAAAAACGACCTTTTAGATTTGATTAGTAAAGATTATTTTACATTTACTGACGTATAATGTTATACAACGTATAATGTTATACAACAACATTCAAGTTTGACTGTTTGACCGGTTGTCCACACAGAACACAAAGTGTCATTCATCGATTTATCTGTTTTTTAAACAAAACATCTTTCTAGAGTGAATAAAGATATGAAATAATATCGACTGAATTGCGTGTTCTTTATTCTCGTGGTATTTTTTCATCGTCGATGGAGTGATAACAATTTAAAAACTATTTGAAATACCTACGATCCAGTCTTATAGTAAATTATCATACAATTATTTGTACAATCTCAATGACAACTGAGGAGTGCCATCGGTGATTTTCTACGCATTTTTTCTAATATTTTTGAGGATAATACATTATTATATTCTTATTATAACAGAAGACTGTCTCATTGCTTTATCAATGGTGTCCAAAAACAAATCCATATTTAAAACAATCGTGTAATCGAAGTGTTTATACAAATGAAAGTGTCGAAAGTTTTTTTTTCATTTGCATCTAGATATACCCAGTGTGAGTCCCTACCTAGCATTTAATGAAACTTTAATTTATAAGAAATATCCATTTTCTATACAAATAAAAAATGTTTTTATATATTTTTTTATTGTGATGTATTTGGCCAAACGATATGAAAATCTTAATTAAAATTAACTTATAAAATCTTACTGTAGTAATTTATTTGTAATACAAAAATTTTGAATTTCTCGATTGTGTATTTAATTTTTATTAATCCCTTTGTACATAATATATGCAAATTTATTACACACTCGTAGGCTTATTGCCATTAGGCAATTCATTCCAATCAACTTATAGAGTTATATAAAGGATCGGGTTATATTTCCAGATGAGGTATAATTTTAATTGTGTTTTCAGTCTAGCTCTATGAGACGATAAATATCTATCCAGAAAGTGTCAATTTGTTATTGGGTACGTGTGTGTTAAATTAATATTTGAATAAGTACATTTAAATTTCTTGAGAAAAAAAAATACAATCGACTATTTTATGATAACATATACTATATACGCATAGATTGGACTTTTTTCCTACTAGTAATCAAATAAATTTGTCAAAAAATAATAAATACTTCCTTGCATCCTGCATAAGTGGCGAATTAAGTGGCATTTGGCAATTCTTCCAACTTAACAGTGTTTAAAACCCACAGAAGCAAGAATTGCGTAAGAAATATAAAGATGAATGTAGGTACATATTATTATGTTTATGTAAATATGCACCGCCTATAATTTCAATCACCAGCCGCCTCTGACCTATACACAATATCTATGGGGACGCTCAATGGTTTAATAATTTACATACATACCATCAAGCTGTTTACATGTTCGGGGTAGGAAAACAGGTACGACATACACACTTTCCTATCCTGACATACATGTTTATAAAGAAAACAAAACATCTTAAAATATTGAATCACTTAGATATTATAGTTTATAGTTTGGTACGTATTCTACAACTATGCAAACTATCGCCATCGATAGTTGGATCTCGTGTGTTACACGCATCTAGTAGGTATATTTATTGTGTTTCAGAAGATGATTATACCAACGTAACTGTTTAGTTTTTTCCTTCTAAATATATGACAGACGCCAGCCATTGGATAATTTGAGATTTTAATTGTTTGTATAATTTTTGCCAAACTTCTTTAACGAGCTTCCGGTTGTGTATTTTTTTCATTGTTGCTTAGTTGGTTTACGTGTAAATTGCCCCCCTTCTCGGCTAAAAGTTCTAGATGTTTGGCTACAACTATACCATGTTTTGTTTCATATAACGATTGAATGACATTTGGTGTAGATAGAGTGAACTAAGTGTCAGACTCCTATATCTTGACATAAATTTTATTCACGTCTGAGCATCATTGGCAGACATGTTCTTCTATTGTTCCCTATTTCCCATTCAGATTTTCACCACTATTTCTTTGCCGATCTTTTCACTTTTGCTTTCTGACTTGTGTACCTACAAATATTTATATACTTTCTTCAGCGGACGATAATTACTGGTCCTTTATATGTGATCAAATGTCACGGTTCTTAGTTTCATCTATCTCACGATACACGTTTCAATTTATTAACACAGACGTATTTTCAAATTGTATTTTTAAGGTACCTAAACCTTATCAAATTACCTTTTTATATTATTTCTTCCACAATGTACACTCACCTTCATAATTGTGACATAAAGATATACCAACAGCAGGTATTAGGTATGGCAGATTGAAAAAGCTAGCGTACTTTTTTTTCATTCTCTTCAGGTATAATAACCCAGTTTAACGAGGCAAGCAATTCGATTTGCTCTTTAATGACCTGCAATTTGTTGAAGAAAGTGTGGAAGGTTTAAAAAATCCAACCTCTTTTTTTGTTGTTTAAAAAAGTTGTATCAATTTGCTTTTATTTGCATTAATTTACTTCCAAGATTTCACTTGTCTGTATCTTCTACTCGGAGTAATTCCCTACCAAGTGTCGGGCTAACGGTTATGAGGAAGATGTTAAAGTATCACAATGTACACTTTCCGACGGCAAAATCGCTTCTCCGATTTTACAACTGCATCTTGGGAGCGAAAAACTAGGAACGTCAGCAGAAAAACGCGACTGAGTGAAGTGGACCCGAAAAGATAAAGGTAAGTAGTGAGATGAGAGAAAAGCCAGAAAGGGAGATGAATATATAAACAATAACAAAAACGCTACGAGAGAAAGGGACGGACATAATAATCTAGTTGTTGTACTG
Source organism: Molanna angustata (assembly GCA_963576475.1). NCBI lineage: Eukaryota > Metazoa > Arthropoda > Insecta > Trichoptera > Molannidae > Molanna > Molanna angustata. The sequence goes on along the minus strand of OY754977.1, from coordinate 16,740,404 downwards.
CTGAGATAGAACACGGACTCGAATCTAGTATTCATTATTGGGACACATGAAAGATGACACCAAAGCAAAAGGGTGTTAACAATCTGGAATGGGTCCAAACGAATCCAGATGTTATTTATTACCTTTCGATGAGGCAGTTTTGTTTTAGATGATGGATTAAAGATTTAACGAATTTGACAAAAGAATTAGGGCTGCCACTATCTTCTCTCGGCAGACAAATAGGAAATGGAAAATTGTTAATAAAGGGCGATTCAACTTAATCCTCTTTTGTAACTACTGAATTCTCTTCGTAGTGGGTTCATGTCTTAAACTTAGCTTTCGTCACTAACTTGTATTGCTTATACTAAATCTAAATATAAGTTTGTTAGGCATAGTTTAACTTTCACGAGAATTTCAAACATATCTATAGTTTACATTTGCAAATCGTACTTGGTTAAATGAAATACTGAACCATGAATTATAGGATAATGATTTTAAACAATGATTGCTTTCATCTCAACAGAGACGAAGCAAGTATTTTCCATGCGAGGAATCACGAAAATCTGATACCATCAGGAAAAAGTGTTGAAATGCCTCGAACAAAGTGGTCTGATGATAAAAGTGGCTGGAGGCAGATGAATGCAGTCTGCCCAAGAAAAGGAGCTGGGAAGGTCTCAGCAGAAGGCCAATGTCTATTACTGGACAAAGGAGGGCTGAATAAGAAAATGTCCAATATAAAATTTAATTAGTTCTTCTGCTATTCGAGGCAGAGACGAATCCACCAAACAACAGATTATTACAATTGATCCAGCTGCTCTTGAACTATGAATGGCGTAACTAACACAACTTTGTTTTATTTGTTTAGATTACTTGAATCATAATCGATAAGACTTGTTAAAATTCAAAACACATAAATACAGAAGTAAGGTGATAGATGTATCCACAAAGCCTACAAAAAGAATCATTTACTCTATGTATTGTGTACATAAAATATAGATTTATTTTTGACCCAACAGTTTTCACATGAATGGACTGGATTTAAACAAATACATCACTGTAGAAAAAACACAAAAAGGTTTGTTTCATTTATATAATGTCCATTTGTATGCTGCCTTTTTATGCCTCACAGAGAAAAAACAATATTTAGTTGAGCGAACGAGATATATTGAGTTTTTATATTTGAAATATCCATCGATATATATTTTTCAAGATATTAATTGTTTGTTTTATATTGAAATTCGAGTGGAAATTTATTAATGAAATTGATTGAGAAAAACCTAATTGAAATGTGTTCGAATCACAATTCAAATATATTTTATAAATAATTTATTTTATATACAATTAATTTTTTAACAGACTTTTAATTATCTCAATAGAGACGAAGTTGGAATATTTACTGCAGTAAAACCGGGAAATCAAGGCACCTACAGGGCTTACAACCTGTCGTCGGCTGGTTTACGTGATCACTTTATGCGTTCACCAATTATGCCTCTTTAATGAGATCCCTATCAATTCAATTTTTGAAAGTTCTATATATTGCAATACTGAAATTCTTTTCGCTTGAGGAAATAAGGATTTTTACTACAGCCATCTATGTGTGAAATTATGAACAACATTCTTATTATTTTTATTTTATTTTTTTTATTTTTTGTTGTAACGTCATCTATTGAGAGAATTGTTTTTTTGTAAATAATTCGTCTCTATTGAGATAATTAAAAATCTGTTAAAAAATATCTTTGACTCCCGACAGGGAGAGGAGTCCAATGTTTGTACATGTGCAATGATAGAATTATTCGATAACAATTAATTTTGTTTAGACCACGTATGAATTGCTCGACCGGTTTCAAAGCGACTGCTTCTCATTTATTTATTGATAATATTTTATAATTATATCATTTAATGCAAGCAAAATCATTTGTGATACGAACGTCAATTTAAATTTTATCAATTAATATATTTTTGAATGTCAGTTATAAAATCATCACAAACATAAATATTTATTTATTTATTTATTTAATATTGCTTCTCGGGCAACTAACAGGTACTATGTCAAATATTTATTTAACACGCACCCAATAACAAGTTGCCACATTCTGGAGACTTACGATATTAATCGTCTCACAGATCCAGACTGAAAACACAATTAAAAACTGTGTCTCCACCGGGAATCGAACCCGGGACCTTTGGCTCAGCAGTCAGAGTTCTAACCAACTGAGCCACGAAGGCCGACAATATTTGTTCAAATCATGCTATAAATATTTGTTATATGAGTGAATTTGTTTCTGGATTCAAATTTTTTTTTCTTCTTCTTCTTTATCGTATATTTGTTCATTTTACCTATGAAGTTGGAGAATCCTGGAAAAAGAAGGTCCAACTGTCCTTTCATCTCTTCGTAGGTCTTCCCAGTATTGTTTCGGGAATTAAACTTTTTCTTAACCTACTGAAGGTACGGGAGGTAATAAAGGGAAAGTAGGTACTGAGGGTCCTGAAGGGCCTGAAGGGATGGAAGTGCTAAAGGTATTGAAGGGCCTGAAGGGATGGGTGGTACTGGGATGGGATATTACTAGGAAGGGATGGGTGGTGATGGGTAAAGGGACGGGAGGTACTGAAGGGACGGGAAGTACTGAAGGGACGGGAGGTACTGAAGGGACGGTAGTAACTGAAGGGTCTGAAGGGACGGGAGTAACTGAAGGGTCTGAAGGGACGGGAGGCACTGAAGGGCCTGAAGGGTTGGGAGGTACTGAAGGGATGGGAGGTACTGAAGGGTTGGTAATGAAGGACCATTTTTAATTATTAAGGCAATACGAAGTTTGCCGGGGGTTCACTAGTATATTTATAAATTACCATTTCACCATTTATAAACACGTCATAAGCATCAAATTATTCAAATAAACGATCAAAATTAATGATTTACTTATTTTGGTTGAAAAATAAACTCACCGACGTTATTATAAATTAACCAAAAACGAGTAAATAACGCGATAAATGCCAACAATATTTGTTGTCATGTTACAATAATTAAACCAAAATTTATTTATTAAAGGTTAGCAAACACAATGTATTTTTGTAAATAATCACACTATTATAGAATAAAAATAGTTCCTTAATAACAAAGTAAAGAAAAATTAAAGAAGAAAAACAACATCTTCGTGAATTTCGGCAAAAAACTCCGGGACTTTAATCTTTGCTAAAATGAATTTATAGGAAGAGAAGAAATTAATTTGGAAAATTTTAAACGAGAAAAAGTTGGGAGTTAAAGGTGAAGGTGTGAGCTCTAAAGGAAAATGAAATTAATACGAAGTACATACATTCATATAGAGGCTGCCAAGTAATTATTAGTAAATTTTTCAAATGGGTAATAATATAATTCGTCATAACTAACGTAGAAAACGTGAACAGGATATTTTACCACCTTACACCATGTGAGTTGTTTATGTATAATTCTGCAATGTAACAATATGCGAGGATAAGAATCGTGGAGTAGCTGTTTCGAGCCGCTGTAGGTGTAGGTATTCTAAAGTGATCATTGTCAACTTTTAGAGAACCTGACTCTGGAAGAATATGATTTAGTTATAAAGATTTTTTATATGTAAATGAGCATGCCAACAGTTAACATATTTTATGGTAATTCCTTTATAACAATTATCAATACTAATATTTGGGTCACATACATAAAACAACTTATTTTGTTATTCCTTCATTTATATTTTAATTTATAACGCCCTAAATGGGCTTTACCACATAGATTATAAAACTAACACATAGATTTTTGAACCACGAAGTAAAAAACATACACACATAAGTACAATAATAAAATGAAACAAAGAATACCTAGGCAAAAAATAACTACAAAAAATATTGAAGAAAAATGAAGAAAAAGAAGAACCAACATATTATTTGACCTTTAGAAGTCTCTTATAGAGGGTTTCTTATTTAATGTAATTTATAATTATGTATATTTTCAATGTTCCACCTTAGTGATTTAAGATGGTCTTGTCGATTCCGTTGCAGTTTCTTCAATCATCCTAAGAGGTGGCAGATCGTCCCTCGAGCGATAGAGTATAGCCGCCATTCATGAAGTTATTAAAGAATAAAAAGAAGATATGATTGAAATCAATATCATTAAAATAGTCCCAGAGATAACAACGTTTTCGATTAATCATTTTTAATGGCTGTTTTTTTTTTAATATATTCTTTCTTATTGAATATAGCTATGAAAAAGTTAAGTCTGGCACCTGGGAGTGGTTGCGTTTACCAATGCTCTTTACAGGTGAAAATTGCAGATTTTAACCTTTTTATAATTTGTATTTGTATGTTATTTTTACCTATAAAATCCATTCGTTTAGTGAAAAACGCATTTACTGTTACTGAAATATAAAAAAAAAACATTTTTTTTTTCAGAAATCCAACCACTGAACTTATCACCAAGTTTCATTGTAATCAGATGGATGGTATAAGAGCAAAAAAAGAACTTACAAAAGTACAAACGATACTAAAATCTGCAATTTTCACATATAGAAAGGAGATGCGCACTGGTAAACGCGACGGCCCCCAAGCACCAGACTTGCCTTTTTCATACCTGTATTCAACAAGGAAGGAAATATCACAATACCAGGCATTAAAAAATAATTGTATTTTGACGTTGCTATATCTTGCACTATATTTCTTTACACCCGTCAGTTATAATGTTTGCATATCCTCAACCACCTTTATCCATCTTTCGATATTCTTCCAGGCATCCTTTCCTCTGGTTTCTCAAGGTGTGGTCATCTTTGGGAGTCCATTCTTTCCACAATATCTTTTCAATGTATCTTTATCAATAACAAATAAACATTCGACTGAAAGAAATCATATCGGAAAATAATATTTATTTAATATTCGACGATGAGATGTTTTAATTTTGTTTAAACTATTTATACAATACCAATAATCTTCAAAAAACTGCATTCAAAGCTGGTCAACGTTAAAAGAAAAACATACAACCGTTTGAAAAATTATGTTCATAATAATAGATTTTTTGTATGAAAAATATACATAGTTAAAGAAATATTTTATGTTTGGCAATGTTAAGTTATTTGATTTCATATTAATATTAGAGTGTAATATTAGCAGGGAAGCTTCATTGTGTAGTGGAGAGTTTAGCGTTGGCCACAACCCACTCGTTTTAAATTGAGATAAGTAATATTCCCAATATGTGTTGCAGTATTGTTCAATGTTTCAAATTTGGACAAGTGGCTACATCACTCGATACCGGGTGGAAAAACTGTATTTGTTTTTGGTAACGTTATAATAATATTCATAGGAATTCTTTCGTTTATTTCCCCACTATCCCATTCTTATCTTTCTATATATGAATACAATTTTATTGATGGAAGTACATCGATGATTAGTTTTTGATCAATAATTCAATTTATTTAACCTACGTAACACTGAGCTCGAATTAAACATTGACATCAAATATAAACAACGAAAGTCAATCAAAATAAATTATTCCCAAAATTAATATATCCAAGTGCTGTTTGTTGTACTAGCGCATGTCTATAAAATCAAAGGAAATAGGACCATGAAGATCAGGTATTTTGTATAAATATAGAATACTTAGGTAGGCACATATTTGTAGGTATTATATATACCCTCCATAATTACCTTTGACGAACGCCACGTCTTAAGTTGTTCGGAAATCGCTCTAGACTTAACACTATTTCCGTTTAAGTTCAAACACCAATACGGTTAACGAAATTTAACGAGAAATTCATGCGCCAAAGAACTGTTCGTTTAGAGCGAATTTTGATGGATTGTCGCCATCAGAAGATTTAATATATTTTTGCCAACTAAAACTTAATTTTAGAAACCCGGCGGATGTATAAATTTGTTTCACTTCGGGGTTTTTGGAGATTGTAGGTACTGTCCATTGTTAAATAAATTCAACTTGAATATTTTACTTGTTGAATCGTAAAAAAAATGTATAGCTTTAATTATATTCATGTTATTGTTAGTGGTTCAATAGATTACCTCCAGATGTCCGCAGTAAAAGTAGCAGGGCTACTCAAGTTGATAGATTAAAATTAATAGTTTAATTGTACTAATTTATACAAAAATTGAAAACATTATTGTTACGGTTTTGGCCTTGCACAAAGTGTTTTATTAAAATGTTAAAAATAAATATTATTGTGTGAAAAAGATTATGTAAACACCAATGTCGAGCGGTTGGGGACTGTCCAGCCGCCGACCAACGGTGTAAGCGGCGGTGCCCGGCGGGTACACCCCCGCGCACTGGCCGCCACCTACCCTTGTATTTCACAAGCCGGCCGCTGATCGGCCGGCGTTTAAATATAAATAAATGCAGATTGTGCAAAGCAACTTGTACTATACTATACACGACACCGCTCTTTGATTTATCTCTTATTTCGACCCTGCTACTTCTACGCTTTACTCTTCGACTTGGATCTGGACTAGACCACTGCTGCTGAAAATACACCTCTACGCTGACCTTTGCTACTCCTCTGGACCACCTCCCACTATTGCTACATGAATCGACGTATCCAAAGTGAAGCCGGTGACATCATACTGCAGCCTTCACCTTGTAGGAAGCGAGCCACCCTGCAAATATTTGCTACGGCATCTACCAAGCGTTTTTGTCCGTAACTATTATCATTGTAAACTTCGAATATTATAATTGAATATAGATTTAGCTAAGATTATGATCAAGAGCTGATTTATTAATTTTTAAGATGAAGACAAGATAACGTATTAAGATCGTATCACGAGTAACCCCTACAGCTCCTATTCTACCTAAATAGCCACCTATCTTGGGCTAGAACCCTCAGAGGCAGAAAGTGGAACAGGAAAAGTAGACTATACTGGAGAGATCACATAGAGTGGATGAATTCAGAAAGGCTGCCAAGGATAACAATGCGCGAGATACCAGAGGGTCGCCGACCACCGGGAAGACCATCAAAGAGATGGAAAGAAAGCTCGACATCCTAGTCCCAAAACCTGTAGAAACAGATCATAGATCTACCAAAAAAAGGAGGAGGAAGAATATTCATAAAAAAAGTTTCATTAATTAAATACAAAAAGATACAAATGTAATTATACTTTAAAAGTAACTTTTAAAAATAAATTCTGGAATGTTTACAACTTCCGAATATAAAGCAAATTTTAAAAATGAAATTTCATTAATTAAACGCTAAGTCAGTAAATAAAACGGGACAGAATTAAAGGTGAAAAAAAAGGTTGGTAAGGAATTAAAGATAATTGGAAACAAACAAGTCACTCTCTGTTTGTAAACTTGGTGAATAATAAATCCACTCGACCACAGGTAGGTACCAACCGACCTCCTAATCAGGAAGAGGAAACACAAAACAATTATTTTACCATGAATTTCGAGAAGTGAAGGCATGAACATCGGATAAACTCGCTGATCACGCAGTTTCAAATACGCGATAAAACGGTCGTAAATTTTATCAGATGACTTACACTGCCTATCCGGTTTTACAGCGACTAGACATTTGTACGAGTATATTTTGATAATGTCTACTGAATTACATTTTGCTGTTATAATGACTATTCGGAAAAAACAAACACAAGAACTGAAAGTATAGCGAAGAAGTGAAAATATAGTTCTACGTAATTAATCTTAGATAGAAAATAAGCGCATTAAACGCATATTAATAAAAATGCAAACTTCTATAAATATAGTTATTCATTCATAAAATGCATAAAAGTTTTATAATGCATAATAGACCATTTTGCATTTTGCTCTCTTTGTAAACCAGACTCAAATATCAGAAAATTTCACTTTAATTCGGGTATTTTTCCATTTACAGAATCGGTAACATATCACATTAGCCGTTTATGTTTTCTGTCTGGTCCCAAGAAACAGAGTTCAATCTTTCTTTAACAGTAAACTTAAATGCCAGAGGAACCAGATGGTTGAGAACATTCGAGTACTTGGATAGAAAAGTGGAACATTATTTTAAGATTAGAAAACTAACGGTATAGCATTTGAACGTTAACGGTATAAATATAATCTACAGACATGGTTTTCTAGTAATTCAAATATTAATTTGATCGCCTTCGTTCTGAAAAATTCTCATAAGCTGTGTCTAATCATACAACTCTCCTATTCTTGGAGTCCTCATAAAGAACCGAGCACCTTACCTTTTTGTCTTTGATAACATTCATTGACAGAGATAATAAAATCATGCACTTTATTTCCTGTTAACTCTAAATTCCTTTTGTCATTGAATGATGTAAATATTAATAAATGCATAACAATTTTTTTGAAAATAAACAATAATCTCCTTTGAAAAAACTGTCCCCATGTCTTGGAATTTGTATAAAGTTTATGTGTATATATTTTATGTGGGTATTCCGTATGTTTTCGAATTGTGCCGACCTGATTGTTTACCGTTTTTATTATTTCGCCTTTTTTGACTAAGAAATTATTATTTGCACATTTTTACGTTTTTTTTTGTTTGATTTCATAGATATGTAATATTCCCAAGAGTGGGACAAGCATTGCGGTGGGTGTGTTTTCAATGTTTGTCACCTACTACAATGTTTGTCTTACTATGTTTAGTTTTATAGATATGTAATATTCCCAAGAGTGGTACAAACATTGCGGTGGGTGTGTTTTCAATGTTTGTCACCTACTACAATGTTTGTCTTACTATGTTTAGTTTTATAGATATGTAATATTCCCAAGAGTGGTACAAACATTGCGGTGGGTGTGTTTTCAATGTTTGTCACCTACTACAATGTTTGTCTTACTATGTTTAGTTTTATAGATATGTAATATTCCCAAGAGTGGTACAAACATTGCGGTGCGTGTGTTTTCGATGTTTGTCACCTACTACAATGTTTGTCTTACTATGTTTAGTTTTATAGATATGTAATATTCCCAAGAGTGGTACAAACATTGCGGTGGGTGTGTTTTCAATGTTTGTCACCTACTACAATGTTTGTCTTACTATGTTTAGTTTTATAGATATGTAATATTCCCAAGAGTGGTACAAACATTGCGGTGCGTGTGTTTTCGATGTTTGTCACCTACTACAATGTTTGTCTTACTATGTTTAGTTTTATAGATATGTAATATTCCCAAGAGTGGTACAAACATTGCGGTGGGTGTGTTTTCAATGTTTGTCACCTACTACAATGTTTGTCTTACTATGTTTAGTTTTATAGATATGTAATATTCCCAAGAGTGGTACAAACATTGCGGTGGGTGTGTTTTCAATGTTTGTCACCTACTACAATGTTTGTCTTACTATGTTTAGTTTTATAGATATGTAATATTCCCAAGAGTGGTACAAACATTGCGGTGGGTGTGTTTTCAATGTTTGTCACCTACTACAATGTTTGTCTTACTATGTTTAGTTTTATAGATATGTAATATTCCCAAGAGTGGTACAAACATTGCGGTGGGTGTGTTTTCAATGTTTGTCACCTACTACAATGTTTGTCTTACTATGTTTAGTTTTATAGATATGTAATATTCCCAAGAGTGGTACAAACATTGCGGTGGGTGTGTTTTCAATGTTTGTCACCTACTACAATGTTTGTCTTACTATGGATTACTGGCTATATCACTCGATATCGGGTGGAACGCCAGAAAATAATTAAAAAAAAATAAACATACATTGACTCGTTTGATATACAAAAATTATATTGTACATGCTCGTCGGATATCAAAACTTCTTACTAATAGTCGTGCCTCTAAGTTTTTTCAATAAAACACTTCCTTTCTTCCTATCAAAGGGGAATTATTTGTCAATAGGTAACAGTAATAGAACAGCTGGAGTGTCTTTATAAAATATAAATTTCACGCATTCTTGGAAGCATAGGCGTTACTGATATACATACAAAGAAACATCGAGGAAAGATAGTTCATAAGGTACGGTCACGTTGAAGCAGACTGCCAGATCACATGGTAAACCAAGCAATCTACGTGGATCTTTCTCGGCGTACATCCAGAGGAAGATCGAAAAATTCCTGAATCGTGCAACGACGTAACCAATAGCAGAGACGTGGCCTAGGTGACATAATGCAGGACAAAAGGACCTTTAATTTAAGGATGATCAGAGCGGACCCCGACAGTCGGCACAGACATAGAGTTGGAATTAAACATAGGAGACGAAGGTATTATTAAAAGAATGCATACTGTCAGTATTGTCAATTTGTATTTCAATCTTTATTTTTTTATTTATTAACGGCATAAATTGACTTTTAGATAAATACATAAAAACACATCTTGATAATAATAATAAAATTTTATAATGCGCCGTTTAGTGATACAAGATCACTCCTAGGGCGCTGTAGCTTATTTGTTGGCTCTACGAAACAAGGCAGTATTAAGAAGTTTACCGAAGGTGTCAATGTTCTGAGCTCCACGTATGTCAAGAGGCGTATGTAAGCCGCCTTATTGACTCTGTCCAATTCTTTTAAAGAGTTGGTACTCTGTGATTCAGACGATCTCAGCGTAAGCTGCCTCCCCGATGGAACACTCCTCTGGCACAATTCCTGAATGTAGTGTGGAGCCAAGTCGTTCAGAGCTTTAAACACCATCAGGCATACCTTATAGTCCACTCGTTCTGGACATCTCAACCAGTGCAATATATTCCTACCTACATATGGACTAAAAAAAAAAACAAAACATTAAACAAAGAATTACAAATACAAAAAAATGCAGTGAAAGCAGTGCCATGTAAATTATAAATAAACAAAAAAAATATAAGTATACAAAATAATAATAAATATACAAATCCGCACAAAAAATATCACAAGTTGTTTCTCTCATAAAAAGTGTGTTTATCGTCCGTTTATATTTATTTATGTTTGGACAGCACAAAAATGTCACCTAAAAGAGAGTATTCATTCCCAATATTATGGAGACGACTGACTAGCGAGTAATATTCTGTCTGTAGTTTAAACCTTCCCAAACCACTAGTTTAAACGACGCCGACGTCTTCATATGTTTATACATACTACCTACAATTGAAATAAAACTAATTTGTTTTCCACAGGCAATGATTATCGTTCCTACAATAATTGTTTGTCAAAATTTTTAAAATGCATTCATGTTCTAGAAAATTGGTTATTTTTCATTTTACTTGAATAACGTTTTCCAACTGTCGATTCGTTCATGAGAATTCAATTCTCTTAATGAATCGACATTATTAAGCCAAGATGCGTGTACGAAGGAAAATTTTGTATGGTGTAGTGGACTTTTTGCATGCTAATAACACCAACTAGAGGCCTCGCAGCATATATGTTCCCATACATGGATTTACTCAGAATTCGGAGTAGAACATTTTATGTGAGTTTTGTGTGTGTGTCTGTGTGTGGGTGTGTGTGTGGTGTGTGTGTGTGTGTGTGTGTGGTGTGTGTGTGTGTGTGTGTGTGTGGTGTGTGTGTGTGTGTGTGTGTGTGTGTGTGTCCCTTATAACTTTTGATCTGCTCAATTTACAGAGCCCAAATTTTTAGAATATATATACAGTTATAGGCCTACAAAACTTTTATACTCAGAAGTGTGAATTTTTGTTTCATTCAGGGGTTATCAACTTTTGAAATTTTGGTTTATTTTTCCATATATCTCAGAAACCATAAAAGCTAGAATGCTGAAATTAGTTATAAACATAGACAAATACAAAATCTCAAATCAGTTTTTTTTTTAAAATTCCAGGGTTTCTCAAACATTTTTTATTAAGAAAAATATTTTTTTTTATGATAAATTTATGAGTTTAACTGCCTATATTTCCAAATTTATAAAAAAATATCAAAAAAAGCCGAAACACCCCAACTAGACAATTTAATTTTATATAAAAAATATTAACATTGTATTAGCACATCTCAAATTTTTTTTAATAATTTTTATAAAAATTGAATTTAGTGACGGCATTGCTTCATACAATTTGTATGGCAATCGCCTACACACAATATCTAATAAGACTTAATTGTTTGATACTAATCTCCAAACATACATACACACCATCATTCTGTTTTCATATTCTGGGTAGGATCAAAGGACTGACCTCCATACTATCCTATCTTGACATACATACATATGTAGGTACATGTGTTGTATAGAAAATCATACATACATACATACATACCATCACGCCATGTCTCTTACGGGGTAGGCAGAGAGAACCGAACGCCACTTACTTCTATCTTGACATACATTCATCGCCTCGACAACATTCATACATCGTCTTATACATGTTCGTCTGTTGTTCACGCTTCTAACATTTCCGTCTTTCAAAATATCATTCACATGGTCGTGCCATCCCTTTCTTGGGCGGCCCCGGCCTCTCAATCCAATCCTATCCGCATTGTATATTTTCTTCGTCAGGCGTTCCTCATTCATTCTACCCATGTGGCCAAACCATCTCAGTGTGTTCACTTTCATTCTATTAATGATATCTTTCTTCATCTTACATTCTTTCCTTATGTTATCATTTCTTACCCTGTCATACATCGTTCTATTGCAGATTCTTCTTAGCGATCTCATTTTAACATCATTTTTTCTGCTTTCGTGCGACTGCTGCCATGTCCAGGTTTCACTTGCATACGTTACCGTTGGCACTAAGATAGCGATAGGAATGGCAACTTTGGCAACCTTATAGAAAATCAAATATCTTAAAATATCAAATAATTTGTATTTATGGGATTATAGTTTGGTACTTATTCTTCAACTATACATACTATCGCTATCGACAGTTGGATCTCATGTGTTACATGCAACTAGTTATACAAATTTGGCTCTATAAAAAAAGCGTTCAGCTATGTTCTGTTTACAAAAAAAAGAGTGTATTTATGAGTTGTTCATAGTTCAGTGTTGACCACAACCCCCTTGTTCAACGGTGTATGTATCTTTATGAGTTGTTCATAGTTCAGTGTTGACCACAACCCCCTTGTTCAACGGTGTATGTATCTTTATTGTATCCAAACATCAAATAATCGAATAATAGTTGTATGGATATAATATATTTAAAAATTTATGTCTCCTTTGCGGATTCTTCCGAATATTTAAAGTAAAATTTCGACATAGTTAGCGAGATATCTAAGGAGCTAAGTCGCGACATTAAAATCGCGTTATTCCTAAACAAATCCTTTTAACCCCCGGAGGGATTAAGCGTAACAATTTAAAATTATTATTTTTCCCCAGTTTAATTTCAACCGAGACCGGGCAGAATAAAGCATTCTCTTGTAGCAGAAATCACAGAAGAAGATAAGTAAGGATTAATTACACAGAAGGGCTAAGAGATAGATAAATAAGAATCGCAAGACGGAACTCGTAATGTTGCTGTCATATTTTATATTTACCACTGCGCCACGATCTTGTCGTGGTAGTTGGAGAGAATTGATAGCCATACTTTACAGCCATTCGTCGCCTTTGAAAACCTCTACGCTTGTACGTGATCCAACACACAATTTCACACTATTTATATGTATTTAATGTGATCTAAAAAAAAAGATATCGCATGCATTCATAAAAATATTATTTTAAAAATTATAAGCTTCGTGGGAACCTTGAGGGTAAAAGACCCCCAGTCAGGCCCCTAAAAACCTCCCAGGAAAAAGTAGTTGAAATATGACGATGTCCAATGCATATACAATAGGATAAGGAATTAAGACAACGAAATATTGATAGATAAAGAGAGAAGGGAATACGCTTACATGGTTTGACCACTTGGAATAAATTAAGGAAAAACGCTGGGTGAAGAAAACAAAGAAGGCCAATATAAATGGTACAAGTGGTCAGAAAAGGAAAACATGACCATAAACGACAATCCGTTAGAAGGAAATGTTAGAAGCTTGAACAACAGACAAACATGTATGCATGAATGGATGATAGACGTGTGTCAAGATAGAAAATGTGGCGTTCAGTCACCTATGCCTACTCTGATAGAGACTGGTTTGAAATTAGGTGTAAAATTATTTTTTGATAGAGAACCTGTAAGTTGCCCGAGAAGTAATATAAAAAAAAATATTGGTACAACAGTTTTCTTTTCTTTAGTATTAATAAAATTAGCTGTGAGGCACCCGATTAGAAAAGTACCTGTCTTTTTACATATTAAAAATATGTTTTTATATTTTAGAATTTGGATCAATAATATGGAGTCCATCTTATAATATTCATATTCTTCGTATAGAACGGATTCAGAACAAGTTTTTAAAGTTCTTAAATTATAGAACATATAATAGGTTTTTAAATTACAACATAGCCGCTATGCATTATAAAATTGGTTCTTTAAGTGATCGTAGAACTCTCAGTGGAATTTTATTTCTGTACAAAATCTTACATAATTTAATAGACTGTCCTGACTTACTTGAATTAATTAATTTTAGAGTACAATCGTTTAATAGTAGACAACACAATGTATTTGCAATTTCACCATTTCGTACAAACCTTGGCAAGAATGAAATAATCCGTAGAATTTATAATGACTACAATAGACTTTTGACTGACTTGGACATTTTTAATTTAAAATATGCAGAATTTAAGCAATTGAGTAAAGATATTATAATATATTCGCAAGAGCAATCCTAGAATCAACTGTGGTCCTTGAATTTGTCCCCTTTTTCTCCTCCTACCACCTTATCATAGGTATTTTAATATAACATGCTGCAGGCACTCGTTATTGGAGAGTTGACCTTACATGTTATTTTGTATTCATACATTTTGTATTTTTTAATGTCAATTTCTCTGTGAGTGTTTCTTAAATAAAAAATAAATAAATAAAAAAAATATTAGATATATGTTTTTATATTAATAATAGGTATGTTTTTTGGAGAGCCGAGTAATCGCAAATACAACAGGCATATAACATTGTAAAAAATGTGTAGGTATCCGAATTTTACAATTTATTATGATTGATTTCTATACCTATTCCATTTTACATGTATCACATGAGATCCAACTGTTGATGACGATAGTATGCATAATTGAAGAATACATACCAAACTATAAACACAAATTTATAAATAAAACATGTAGGTATATATGGTAGAATAGGTTAGTATGGAGGTCAGTCTGTTTTTCCTACCCAGAATATAAAAACAGCATGATGGTATGTATGTATGTATGTGTGGAGATTAAGTATCAAAATATTATGTCTCCTTAGATATTGTGTATAGGCCACTGCCATAGGCTCTTTACTTACTTACTTACTTTCCGTGTCCGGAACACCATCATATTGGTTGGTGCTCCGGTGGTGGAAGGATTGGCCGGCATTCTGCCGTTTCCAGGGACGCCCGATTGCTTTTCCGAAGTTAACCGAAACTCAATCTACGTGGAGGCTCCTTCCGTGTCCCCTATAGGCTCTTTGCATTGAGGGGATAAAAAGTTATAAGGGGAGGACGGACACACAGACACACAAAAAACACATAAAATGTTCTACTTCAAATTCTGAATTCATCCATAAGTCCACTACACCATACAACATGTTCCTTCATACACGCGTCTTGGCTTAATACTGTCGATTCATTAAGATAATTAAATTTTCTTGAACGAATCGACAGTTGGAATAGTTTTATTTATTAGTATCTTGATTACTTTATTGTTTAATTAATTTGTTGTTATTCCTCTATAACTTATGTTTTGATTATTTTATTTGTTATTAGTTTTTGTGACAAGCATAAAATATATAATATTTCACGTGTAAATTCATAATTGGAATACATTTATATTTAAATGATTATGTGCAGAATGTTATGTACCTACATCATATTATATTCTGTGAATTTACCAGAAATTAAAATTCAAAAATTAAATTGAATTAAATAAAACATCTCACATACTAATGCAGCAATGAGGTTTACCACGCATATCGTGCGTCCATATACTAGGTGATGCACACCTGTCGCTGGTTTGTGGCATTTTGGTATATGTCGTGATGGTACGAATGAATGAATGTAAATAAAAATCGACGAATGTGAGCTTATATTGAGGGCATTTTGAATCTGTACAGTTTCATCTTCTAATATATAAAAATCTCGTGTCACAGTGTTTGTTATCGAACTCCTCCGAAACGGCTTGACCGATTTTTATGATTTTTTTGACAAAATTTTTTTTTTCTGAATCGGCATTAAAAAATACTTATAACCCTAAATTTACACCCTTTTACCACTAACCCCTATTTTTTAATAGTGAAATTACTATTTTTACTTTTATCCACAGATGAGCAATAGGGTTGCAAGATGGCAATTGATTAATCATTGTCGTACGATAATTTTTCTTTATTTATTTATATAACACTTTTTTGTACATACATAAAAGTACATAGTACAAATGGCGGACTTATTGCCTGGAGGCAATTTCTTCCAGTCAACCATCTGAAATCAAAAGTACATTACATAGTTTCGGCACATACATAAAACACAACCAGTATAAGACAGCAAAATAAAAAGTGATAAATTACAAAATTCAGAAAGGAGAAGAAAATCAGAAAGGGAAGGGAGAGGATGAAGAGCGAACAAAAGGGATGGAAAGTGAAATTGGGATATAAATTCGTCATGGAATTGAGAGGAAGAGTGAGCATTTAAAACGAGATTTGAAAATTGGAAGTGATGTGGCAGTTCTAATATCAAATGCTTAATTGTTCCACAACCGGGCAGCTGAAGTGAAGGAAGATGTATAATAATCTATAACGTGAGGTGGGATGGCAAGGGTTCTCTATTCTCTAGACCGAAGTGGGGGTCCATGAGAGGCCAACGATTTAAATATTTCTTTCAGATATGCAGGGGTATTTTATGTATTTAACCCAGTGAAAAAAGAAAGTGCGATTGTTATACAGGCGTCACCTCTCAACCAGCAAACAGCAAGAAGTAGAGACGAGAAAGATGGCGGGCTCGTATCTCTCTCACACAATAAGCATTCTCTCACTCTCTACACAGTTTTCGGCCATTATTATTGTTTGTACATAGATTCTATCAGTGAAAAATTGATATTATAATTTCTGCGGAAATTCCAGATCCGTCTACTGATCACCTACTGTTCGATATTGTTACGAAAAACATGATTCATGGCCCATGCGGTAATCTGAATCGTAATGTCTCAGTACTGACTGATGAACAAAGAATCATTTACGACCGCATTATACAGGCAGTTTTGGGAGGAAAAGGTGGATTCATTTTTTTGGATGCACCAGGTGGAACTGGCTAAACAATCCTCATTTCGCTAATTCTCGCCGAAATACGATCAAATAATGGCATCGCATTGGCCGTTGCATCATCTGGCATTGCAGCAACTTTATTGGATGGAGGCAGAACAGCTGGGATGAATTATCATCTGGGATGAATTCACTATGGCACACAAAAATTCGCTTGAGGCGTTGAACAGGACACTGAATGATATAAAAAACAACGACAAACTATTCGGCGGCTCTCTGTGTCTTTCCTTTCAGGTGATTTCAGACAAACAATTCCCGTCATTCTACTTTCAACGTATGCTGATGAGATCAACGCTTGCTTGAAATCATCGCCACTGTGGCGTAATGTTGAAAAAGTAGGTACAGCTAAAAGTAAACATGCGCGTTTAAATGCTTAAAGATCCATCCGCTGATATATTCTCAAAACAATTGTTAGATATCGGCGATGGAATAGTTGCTGTCCATGAAAATACTGGATGCGAAAAATTGCCGAACGATTTCTGCACAAACTTTAATTCGCAAAATACCCTCATCGATAACATATTTCCCGTTGCACACAAATAAAACATGTATCATGAATTTTGGCAGCAAAAATGTGGACGTCAACGATACAATAATTTCAAGATACAATAGTTGTTGCCAGGCGACTTGGTGTCATACAAATCAATTGATACAGTTTGCGATGTCAACGAAGCTGTAAATTATCCCACAGAGATTTGAACTCATTGGATTTGCCAGGCATGTCACCGTACCATCTACAACTGAACGTTGGATCTCTGGTTATTTTACTTCGGAATTTGAACCCACCATGGCTGTGCAATGGCACGCGATTAGTCATTAAAAAATTGATGAAAAACATTGTCAAATCCAGCATTTTGAATGGCAAGTTCCGAGGCGAAATGTATTGCTGTCATGAATCCCAATGATTACCACAGAAGTGGTAATTGAATTAAAACGCGTTCAATTTCCAATAAGATTGGTATTCGCAATGACAATCAATAAGTCACAAAGCCTAACGATGTCTGTTTATGGCTTAGATTTGGACACACCATGCTTTTCACACGGACGTAGCATGGGCAAACCATCCAGTTTGTTTGTGTTGGCTCAAGACGGACTGAATAAAAACATCGTACACTGCTCTTCGAGATTGATATTGTTATTTTTTTAATTTGCATAATTTAAGATAAAAAATATGTGTCAGTTTTTTTTAATTTACATTTAATTTTTAAGAGATCAAGCTTTAAATATGTGAGTTAAGTTTATGAAGTAGGTAGGTACATTGAATTAAGAAAATGAATGGTTGGTGTTTTATTTTATTTTTATTTTATTTAGCTTCTCGGGCAACTAAGAGGTGCTATGTCAAATAATTATTTAACACGCACCCAATAACAAGTTTCCACATTCTGGAGACTACGATATTTATCATCTCACAGATCCAGACTGAAAACACAATTTTAAAAACTGTGTCTCCACCGGGAATCGAACCCGGGACCTTTGGATCAGCAGTCAAATACCCAACCCACTGAGCCACGAAGACCGTTTTGTTATTTTTATAGGCCGTCATCGTCCACAGCGCTCCATTCCTCTTTCACTCATAGACCCCATCGCCACATACTTACAATAAGTTTTTTTATTTATCACCAAATTATTCACAAGAAATAATTTATATGGCAAAACAGCGTTTGCCGGGTCAGCTAGTTTTTTTATAATAATTAAACGAAACAACACATGGTATTGAAGTGAGAAAAGTAAATTTTCCAAAATTGTCTCCCCCGCTAATGTGGTTAAGGGTAGTTGTGTTTGGGGTCAAAATAGCCCCGAGATATCCTGTGAAATCGGGTCGTTTAACGATTCGGAAATAACAATTTTTATTGGGGTACCTTGTACCCAATTTCATTCTTCCGGCGCCTTCAGCTCTAAGTCCGTTAGGGGTATATTAAGCTCAATAGCTGAGTGTGTGGTTTTTTGAAAAATAACTATATACCCACCTAGGTACATTTTAAATTCTGAAAAACACCACAATTCTAGTCTAGTTTTATTACTATGTATCAAGGTAAATGATGCTATTTGGGTCACTGGTCAGATATTTCGCCTTATTTCTAAATTTTACCGGTATTCGTTTAAAAGCTAGACTGATATCGAAAATCGTGAAAAAATCCAGAAAATACCTAATTTATTTTTTTTTGTTACAGAAAATAGCGTCCTAAACACCTCATCCCAATTTCCTCTTATAAGTATTTTTTAATATTTATCTTTGTGTAACGTATCGTTTTTTTGGTTTCATTCTTTTATTGATAAACATTTATAATTTTGTCAAACTTTGTAATCTGGTTGGTTGGAAGAAATTGCCTAATGGCAATAAGCCTGCCAGTGTGTATTATATTTGTATTTACAAAAAGACAAATAAATAAATTAAAACAATTGCTTGCACTCTGGTAAAGGGAAATATGTTTTTTCTTACTGTGCATATTTTTCTTTATTTTTTTTATATACATATGTAGGTAGGTATTTTAATTGAATTAAAAAAAATATTATTTCTACAAATTTATTCTTTAAATAAATTTCATTGGTCTTGATGTGATAAATGTAAAATAAAAAACACTTTTTCTTGGTACTTTATCTGTGGCTCTTAGTTTATTTCATGAAGGTACATAATTACTTTGTGAATTACTTAAATATTTTGAACATATAAAGGTTGCTTTATTTGACAAAACCTCACATTTTTTTATAGAAAATGTCAGCATACATATGATTTGACTACCGAAAAACACTATATTTTAACAACCTGATGGCTTTATGGTAGGTAGGAAATATGTGTAAGAAAAGTACATAAAATATTTCCTTTGGTAAAAAAGGTACTTCATCATACACTTTTGAATGAGAGGCATTTTCGTAAGCTCGGCTAATGCGAATTTGTTTTGATGTTTGTGAAATAAATTTCTGAAGCGAAATATTTACTCGACACCAATTTAGATTGGTAGCTTATTTTATAAAAGCAAATTCAAGAATACGTTTCTTAACACGTCAACAAATTTTCTGCCTCCGTAACAGGGGAGAAATTCGGAACACTTTTATTTATGTATTAAAAAATCTAAAAATATAAATCGATAACTTATGTGACCTTTCTAAGCAAAGGGTTACTACATGAAACCCTGAATTTGAATGTTATCCTAATCCAACTATCTGGACATGGTTTAATCCTCACACTAAAGCCTGGGTTATATACTAACATACATAATTAAACTGGCAAATTTTATACATTTCAAGGACATGCAACAAACAAACTGTCGCAACAATGTTGTGAAATTGGTAGAGAGAATTACAAACTACGAATTTATCTTTATTTATCAAACTTTGCAGGAAACTGAATTCGTTAATTCTCATATTTTAAAATCCCATTTAATTGGTCGAGCTATATTTTTTGACATCTTGTTCAATTTTTACTGTCATTATTTTTTTACTCCTCACTAACCCAAGTGGAGAGTTACGTATCCGCGATTTTTTAGGCTACTTTTTTATGGCAGTTGCAACTGGTATCATGCTGTGATGCTAGTCTTTCTCCTTAGCGTTTTTGTCCCGTTTCTATCAGGGTACGCTTTGACCATGATCCTGGAATTGGCGAGTCTGGTTATTACATCGAAGCGACTGTCATCTGACCTTCGTAACCCTTAGGAAGGGAAACCCGACAAATTGGATCATGGCTTCACATAGCTAGTGATGTAAATACGCACATAGATTTTTTGAAAATTCAGAGGTGCGTGCCCCGCCCGGATTCGAACCGTCGACCTCAAGCATTGAAGGCGACGACCTTACCTATGCTGTAATGCTAGTATTCCAAAGATTCATTACAATGAATCTGTGTGAATATATGTAGGTACTGTTTACTATGTGCCATGTACGGCGTGTTTATTATACTTTATCGATTATAGACTAAAGTATTCCTTTGATTTATTTTTATTTTATTTAAGAAATACAAATTTGACAAATTTGTATTTCTAATACTCGCTTAGACCCCGTTAGGTTTTAAAGGATATCTGAATAGTGCTTCTCAATTTTTTGACTCCAAGCTCAGGAAACTTATTTTAAAATTGGTATAAAGTAACATCACATAAAGTGGCATTGAAGAATTTTCAAGTTTTTATGTTAAAATATTTAAATGGAAAATAATTTAACAAAACTCATTTCACGAAACTGCTGAAAATTTTCCATACGAAATTTGAATACTTTGTGGATTGACTTGATAGTGAAAAGTTTAGCGTTTGCCATAACCAACATGTTTTCATTTATTTTTAATCACACCATATTTACAATGACAATAATAAGTAGATTACTGCTACCCAACTAGGAAATCCTGCACACGTTCAACATGATTCGTCACACGTTCAACATGCTTCGTCACACGTTCAACATGCTTCGTCACACGTTCAACATGCTTCGCCACACGTTCAACATGATTCGTCACAGATTTTCGTGTGACAAGGTGCGATGAGCAAGAATTCAAAACACATCTAGAATTGTAAGACGATAATCCTTACCCTGAAGAAAGAGAGAGAGTGATCTGAAACTTTGGATCAATAGAAACTGGGTTTACCAAACGCGAAGATATTATGCCTTCATATTTTTCCTTCTAAAGACGTATTTGGTATTAGAAATAAAGTCGATTTAGAATTCAGACAATACAAACTATTCATGAAATTAAGAGACGCTGAATACAATATGAGCTTATGTATTTAAGCGAGTTCGTGATACATTCTATCTCATTCGTTGTTACTTAATATTTTGTTATTATACTGTAAGGCCGTGAGAGTTCTCTAGGCAGTAATGTAGGTACCCACTTTATTAGCAGATTTCACTCCAATCAGCTTTTCGATTCCTATACCCCTAAAAATATACAAGAAAGATAAACAAACTCTATCGCTTGCTCCGAATAACCCTGTTTACCGATCTCCAGAAAATAAACTGAGCTCCTCTTCTGCCTTTCAATAGAGACCATTTTGTTATTGTTTACTTGGCATCGCTCCTTTAAAATACTAAAGTTGATAAACAGAAGGGCGCTTCAAGTTTGGCAATAAACTTCGAGAATTTTTCTCGTGTTAAATCAACACTACCATTATAGCATAATTTATTTCGGGTGATGCCATCTTGGAATAACGTCATTCAGATGTCTTGTATTCGTGGTCCAATGGGAAACCGTCCTTTTTGTTATTCTGTCAGGAGAATTTCATCTTATTTTATCAAGAATCTGCTATAGTACTGTTTCCAAATTCGGTCAGTAAATTTAGTCTGACCAAAAAGATAAATTTGTTTTCAAATAATATTATACATTTTTGCAATAAATAATTATTGTTTGGTGAATTTTATTTATTTTCGAAATGCTGTATCAGAATTTATTGATATAGCATATCATTTTTGTGTAGACAGTCGTTTTCTAGATTATTAATAATTGACCGTTGTAGCATACTGGTAAGTCACTTAACTATGCAAGCATCTTGAGTTTAATTACCAGAAGGGGGGAAGTTTATAAAAAATACAATAATAAGAATTGAAAATAATATTATTTAAATAAATGATAAGCTGCAATCAAACCTTAACGAATTATCTCCCGTGTAAGCACAAGGCTGATTATTTTGAGAAAAAATGATGAAATAGGACTATAGTTGCTGATGTGGGTTGCATGATAGCTTCATTGAAGTGGGATTGAGCCGGTTATATGTATAGTGAGGACAGCAGATGATCTGATGGTGGCCTAAGTATACCCTAAAATGGCATCGAAAACCGGCAGCAAAAACCCAGACCGGCTGCAAGCAAGATGGTCAGACCAATTAAAAAGAAAACAGAGGGTTAGAGAGACATGAAAGCAAAGAAAGGAGGCTTCTGAATGGAATGACTGATGGCTCATAATGAAAATATTACATACATACATACCATCACGCCATGTCCCCCACGGGGTAGGCAGAGACAACCGATCGCCACATTTTTCCATCTTGACACCCATTCATCGCCTCGCAAATATTCATTAATCATCTTATACATGTTCGTCTGCTGTTCACGCTTCTTACATTTCCGTCTTTTCCATATATTACGTCTGCCACAAATCTATATAGCGTGTATTCTCGTTTCATATTTTATTCAAGTTTCTTGAGAAATAATTTCCTCGAATCCTCAGCTTATTTCGGAACTCTCACACGACGAAAATTCGTTATTTATTTATGTCACGGTAATTTTCCGTCAAAATTAACTAGTGAATAATTTTCCCCCAATCGTTTAATATTGCGCGCATATTCTAATGTAAACGGTAAAATATTTCCTATTAAGCATGAAAGTTTCATAATAACATGTACAAAGAACGACACTCTGGCGGGAACAAAGGGAATAAGAAAATCGTAAATAGCTTTTAAAAGCTTAAAAGATTTTCAGGTAAAACGTTGGGTTTCATTTCACTCTTCGATAGAAAAAAAGGTGAAATAAAACAAACATAAGGATAAAAGCGCGCATTTTTTTATATTATTTTTTGAGCATACATAATGTATGTATAAACATAAACAAATTTTGCGTATATTATATTGTTTATCTTCAAATATAATGTTACAACATATCGTTTTATGCTGGTGCCTACATATTTACAGACGTAAATATTTAATAAAATACATACATTATGATAATAATTTTGGAAGATAATACAAGGTTTAAATTAACATATTATCTGCGTAAAAACTCGAATAAAAACATCCTTTGAAATGTTTTCTTTAACCAGAAACATTCTGAAGTGTATGGGTCCGTAATGCGATTACAGGAGATAAATAAAAATAACGCGAAAAGTGACTAAAACGTTTGCTTATGAATTCTGTTTGATTTGCTCTGTATGTATTCATGTGTTTCCTTAAGGGGGGGACTGCTGCCAACGTACCTATTTTTCAATTTGATATACCATCATTATTTATCAAATCGTTTTGAAAAAAATAATTTAGATATTTTGGGTATTAATAAAGAAAAATATATGTTTACTTTTTGATAATGTTCTGTATAAATTCTTGTAGAAAAATAATGGCATACCCCGATTTTCAACATGTATCTTATATTTTTAATAAAATATAAGGCGTAGTTCAACATTTTTTTTAAATTAAAGAATACAAAAAAATACCTAACGAAAAATATGATGTGACGTTGCATTAATGCTTCAGGTTTAGTAAATAAACCTAAAAAAACATTTATTTTCCATTCAGCGCCATTGCGAAATAAAAGTTTTTTTGGTTTATTAACTTAACTTGATGCATTCTTACAACGTTACATCATATTTTTCCAGATATTTTGATCTTCTTTAATTTATAAAAAAAATATAATGCTCTATACCTTATAGTTTTTTTAGAAATTTAAGATAAATGTCAAAAATCGGGGCATGCTTATTATTTTCCTACAAGTTATTGTCCCAAATAAACCAAATAAAAAAAAATAATAAAAATAAACAGAACAGAATTAAAAAGTTAAGGTATTTTTTACTTTATTAATATCCAAACTAACTAGGTTATTTTTTTCAAAATGATTCGTTTTGTAGTAATGATGCAAATTCAAATGAAAAAATAGGTCCGTTGGCAGCAGTCACCCTCTTAAGTTTATTTTTATATTTCACTAGCTAGCTCATAAGCAATTGGCTTACATATAATAATTATGAACACTTCGTTGCAGCCTGCGCATGTGGCGAGTCTATTTACGTATGGCAATTTCTTCCAACTAGTGTTTTCAGCCCAGAAAAGCAATATTTGCGTGAGAAATACATTTAAATAGACTTCCTCTCTGCTGGGACGCCCGCACTGAAACCGAACGGCTTACAAACTGTCGGTTTATACAATATATCGGAATAGATGAATCTAAAATAAATTAAGTTTATTCTTGTTGGTTCGCTTTAATAAGTTAATTAGAATAGAAATGTATTCAGTCTTCAAGCATCAAATAATATGGTTAAGTTATTGATACTTATCGTATTTAGTAATCGGACGTCCTAAAACAGGTTCACCTAGTTGTACGTCCAATGAGACAATATAAAAATAATTCATAATTTTATAATGGTGAAATTAAGAAAACACTTTAATAGTTGCCTAGCATTAAATTTAGGATATACGTAGGTTGTCCGTAAAATAAGTTTCCCTATTTTTTTTCTCAATGAAAACCATTTTAATTTACAACGAGCAATACATCATTGGAAAGCTTAGACTTTCAGCTATTTTTTTACAAAGTCCCCGTCGACTTCGATGCACTTTTTCATCTAGTTCATGTTTTTGGTTCCCTGGTCATAGAAGTCTCCCGCCAAGCTGTGACGGTAGCTCAGAACCTCTCTTTCAGTTCCTCTTCGTTTGCAAAATGCGTTACACCGAGGTGTTTCTACAAAACAGTGCTGTTGTGCCGTTAGGCATAAATTTGCACAATAATAGTCCTTTCCTGTCCCAGAATACCGTTTCCATGACATTGCCGGCAGACAGCGTTTGTTCGAACTTACGCGGCGTCGGCGATTGTGGATTTTCCCACTGTTTGGATTGTTCCTTTGTTTCCGGTGAGAGGTAGTTGGCCCAAGTCACGTCTCCAGTGACTATGGAGTACAAGAGCTTCTCACCGCCGACTTCATAGTCCGAGAAAAATGTGGTGGCCGCTTCAACAACGAATCACAAAACGAATCACGGAGAGTACTTCACACCTCGCGGGTGATGCGCTCGGGAGCTTCATTCTTTACGGCTTCCAACCTGACCCTGAGAGTCGCAGCGAGTTCAGTTGGGTGGGGATGTGGAGGGGAAAAACCAATCTACAATCCAGTGTTGCTGGATCGCACGTAAAAGCGATCCTCGCACCCGTGGCAAACAGGGAAACTTATATTACGGACAACCCTCGTATTATCACTGTAATCTTGAAATCATTTTGTTGTTATAGGTACTTTTCGCTGTATAATGTATAATATAATTATGTGTTGTTGCCAAATAATAAATAAATTATGAGAGAACATGATAATATATGTATGTAAAAAGGGAGGATCAGTCGTCTGCATCTCTCGAGTATCTTATTGTTATAACCCAAAATACGAGGTAAATATCATGTTGATATGTTAATAATAAAAATAATACTTAATGTATCTAAGGGATAAATGAAAGCAAGCGATAATGAGTGTAATTTTGTATGGTACCGGATTAAATAAGGTTTAATTATCCAACATGATATGTTGTACGATTTAATTTGGCTCAAATATCCAGACAACCCGACTAATGAAGTAATGCGGACACAATACACAGTAGCTTCAGTCAAAGGGTTGACTGGATTAGGAAATATGTAAACAAGGGATAAAGATCGATATATTAAGATATAAAAAATAAATCATGTTCACGAAGTAAATTATAAAAAAATAACTGTGAATCTGTTTCCAGTTTTAATAAAATAATTAAAGGCGCATTTTTAATTTTTTTTTATTTTTGATCTCTTGTTTATTGACAATCTTTTCAAAATCTCAAAAGAGACGAAGTTGGGATATCATAGAATAACCAGGAACTTAAGGCACCTACAGGGCTCACGACCTGTCATCGAATGTTTACGTGATCACTTAATGTGCTTGCGCAACGCTCATTAATTATGCCTTCTTATTGAGTTCTCTTATTAATGTAATTTTTGAAAGTTCTATGTATTTAAATAATGTATAACGATTCACCTGAAAATAAGTCATTATTACTATTGCCATCTATGAAGTAACGAAGAAACCTTTTTGTAACGTCATCTATTGAGAAATTGGTTTATTTGTAAACAGTGTAAGTAACAGTCCTTATGAATGAGGGGACGGTGTCTCGCACATATCTCACCCCTGAACTGCGCCAGAAATATTATTTCATTATTGGGCTTGTTTATCTATTTGTACCAATGAGTTCCTGGTTCTTTTATAACATCCCAACTTCGTCTCTATTGGGATGTTTGATAAAGTTAGTCAGTAAAAATATCATTTGATTCCCGACAGGGAAAAAATCCAATTTTTGCGTATATGATACTAAACAAATATTCGATTTTTAATCTCGTAGTATACTAATGTAGTTTTAAATATATATATATATATATATATATATATATATATATATATATATATATATATATATATATATATATATATATATATATATATATATATATATATATATATATATATATATATATATATATATATATATATATATATATATATATATATATATATATATATATATATATATATTTTTATTTTATTTTTTATTTTATTTATTAACCAAACAAACATACAGTCATTACAGAATATATTAAAAAGACTAAAAAAATAATTACACATTATAAACCATTTCAGTTTGCGGATAGTTACATAGTGCAGTGTTAACAAATTTATGCTCATTTATTATGGAAAGTTTTATGGAAAATTTACTATGGAAAATTTATACAGTTAAGGAAAGGAAGAAAAGGATAATAAATTAAGAATATTAGGGGGAAGGGAAGCTGTGGGAATCGTAGTCAAATTGAACCAAGCAGAAACCAGTTATCGCGAGCCTAGAAGGGCGTCTGATATGGCACTTTTATATTTAGTTTTAGAGTGTCTAAATATGTCGACTGTCTTAAAAAAGTTATTATAAATATTGCATGCTCTTTGAAAGAAGGAGTTTTGGGTATAATTGGTCCTACAAAGGGGAAGTCTAAAAGTTACGGATGATCTGGTATAACGAGAGGGACAATTAAAGGGGAGACTCCCAACTAGAGACTCAGAGTCAACGGCACCATCAATGATTTTATGTAAATATATCATGTCTGCAATTGTGCGTCTATTTTCTAAAGTTGTTAATTTATGATGACGAGCTGAGAGAGCTTTATCATCAAAGGCTAAACGACATCTGTAATCAAGGTGTTTCAAAAATTTATTTTGTATTTTCTCCAATCTTTCTACATAAGTTATATACTGGGGGTTCCAGACAATTGAGGCATATTCAAGATATGGACGAACATATGTAAAATACAATGATTTTAATGTATCGGTTGACTCAAATGGTTTCGATATTCTCAATATATAACCTAGTTGCCTGAATGCTTTTTCCGCAATGTTATCAATATGTGCTCTTAATAGCATTTTTGCATCAAGAGTTATTCCCAGGTCTCTCACCACCTCGCTTCTTTTCAAAGGAACATTATTTATCATATAATTATAGGGTATAAGATTATTAGAGCGCGTGAACGATATACAGACACATTTGGAGATATTCAAATAAAGTTGGTTATTTTGGCAATACATGTGCAAACGATTCAAATCTGCCTGCATATTTTCACTATCTCTTAAGCTAATTATTTTACTGAAAATTTTTATATCATCAGCATAAACAAGGAATCTGCTGTGTTTGAAACACTTTTGAATGTCATTGATATAGAGGATAAACAGTATTGGACCGAGGTGAGATCCCTGGGGTACACCAGAGAAACAATGTCGAAATTTAGATGAACAGTTGTTAATTGCAACTGCTTGAGACCTTTTCTCTATGTAAGAAGCTATCCACCCAAGCAGATTGCCGTGCACACCATATTCTCCAAGTTTACGTACTAATATTATATGACTTATTTTGTCAAAAGCCTTTGAGAAGTCGGTATACACAGCATCAACCTTCGAACCCTCCCCCATTGTCCTCAAAATGTAATCAGTGAACTCGACCAAGTTTGATTCGACTGACCTACCTGGGAAAAAGCCGTGCTGATTGGGTACAATAAAGGATTTGACTGCTGGTGTGATCTGCTTCACAATAATCTTTTCCATTATTTTCCCAAACAAACATAGCTTTGAAATAGGTCTATAATTTTCAATGTTGTGTTTGTCACCTGATTTGTATACGGGTGTAATGTAAGACCTCTTCCAAACGGAGGGAAATACGCTTTCGGTATATGATTTCGTATACAATAGAGTTAGGATAACAGATAACTCTTCCGAACATTTTGCTATGAACAGTGGAGGTATACCATCGGGACCTGGACCTTTATTCAAATCAATAGCCCTTAATTCAGTAAGCACTTCTACATTATTAAAATAGATATGGCCAAGATTAAGTTCCCTCAAACAAGTCATCGGCGCTCCTCCAACAACTCCACCTCTTTGAAATGCAGAGTCAAAAAAACCAGCGAAGAGCTCACATATGGTTTCAGTGTCATTAGCTGAAGCATCCTTATAAAACATGTTTTGTGGATAACCGGTATGCGGCTTTCCGGACTTCACGAAATGATGTAATGCTCTGGGGTTTGTTCGTATTTCAGCTTCAGTTTTTTTAATATAGTCATTATAACATTTTTTTTGTATGTGTTTTTGTCTAGATCTAAGCAAAGAGTATTCATCATAATCATGAGAGGAACCTGAGCATTTCCACCTCCTATGAACTCTTAATTTTTCTTTAATCACCCTAATTAAAGAGTCACTATACCATGAAGGAAAACGAGCTAATTTGGACGTTGCTTTGGAGGGAACGTATCTAGATATAGCATCATTCATAATACTATAGAAAAATTCAATGGCTTGCTCCACATTACGAGACCTAAACTCTGTCTCCCAATCGTGGGTTGACAGGCACTCCTTAATCATAGCATAGTCAGCCCTATGAAAATTCCTCACAGATCTCGGAATAGATTTTATAAACAACTGATTTTTGGCATAAAGACTGATCATGATTGATCTATGGTGTGTATCTTCATCTATTAAAGGTTCATCACACACAATCACTTCACAATCTGTACTATTTGACAGAACCAAGTCAAGGATTCTCCCATTTCCATTGGCAATATCATTAAATTGCATATATATATATATATATATATATATATATATATATATATATATATATATATATATATATATATATATATATATATATATATATATATATATATATATATATATATATATATATATATATATATATATATATATATATATATATATACGGTCACTTGACGGTGAGCTTTCAGTGTGAGTAGACGTGTGTCGCGCGCGTGCTTTTCGTTAAGTCCTTGAAAATGCCTGGTGATATTCAGGCGAAACGTCGGAAGACAAATGGTCTTAGTCAAGACCTACTGACACGGGAAAACCGAGATAAAAATATTATAACATATTTCACCCGTGAAAACATCAAATATAACATATATATATATATATATATATATATATATATATATATATATATATATATATATATATATATATATATATATATATATATATATATATATATATATATATATATATATATATATATATATATATATATATATATATATATATATATATATGTTATTATTAAGTATTTTGGGGATAACCCGCGTCAAATTATGATTCCCGAGAGAATCAGTCGTCTGCCGACGTTTCGTCTGAATCACATCAGACATTTTCTAAAGGTCACATCAGACATTTTCATCAGACATTTTCTGCCACACTGTGTACAGAAAATCAACACATACCAACAGATATCTCCACGCATCGTCGAACCATCATCCAGCACAAATCGCCTCTGTAGCAAACACCTTGGTAACACGATCATTAAGGATAGCCGACTCCGAAAACGTTCAAAACGAATTAGAGTATCTTAAAAACGCGCTACGAAATAACGGTTTTTCTAATTTTACGATTAATAATGCAGTAAAAAATCAAACTAATAAAAATTTTAATAAAAAAGATACGTCAACTAAAGTAAAGCCACTCTCCATTGCATTTTTGCCTTACATAAAAGGCACTACAGACAAAATCAGTCACCTACTTTATAAACACAATATTCGCACCATTTTTAGAACAGACAACAAAATTTCATCCTTTTTAAAAAGTCCGAAAGATAAAATACCATTAGAGTCACACGGTATTTACGAAATCCCATGCGGTGATTGCTCAAAAACTTACATAGGCAGGACAAATCGCAGAATCTCGGCGCGCGTCTCTGAACATCGCGTAGATGTTAAAAACCGGAAACTAACTTCATCTCTTGTAAATCACTCATTGACCGAAAATCACTCCATAGACTTTGAAAATTCAAAAGTAGTCGCGAATATTAACAATGAAACATTTAGAATTTACAGGGAAGCAATCGAAATATATAAAAGAAGCAACAGTATAATGAATAACAGGGACGATAGCATTCGAATCCCGACCGCATGGACAAGTGTACTTGAAAACAACATTTTTAAAAACCATAGTAATCAAACTACCGATATTTCAAACAATAGTCACATTAAAAACATTAGTAAAATTCTTAGTAAGCCGAAAACTGATAATCCACCTGTAAACAATATACCGTTAAGTACTAGAGTCACTAGAAGCCAAACAAAACGCAATAATGACGTCATTGGGGAAACCCACCCTTCCACTAACACTTGACGCGGCTTCCTTTCAAACTTTCACTTGGTAGTAAGCTTTCGACTCGAACGGACGTGCGTGCACTATCCCTCGAGACGAAAATTTATTAACAAGGCGCCTTTAGAAAATGTCTGATGTGATTCAGACGAAACGTCGGCAGACGACTGATTCTCTCGGGAATCATAATTTGACGCGGGTTATCCCCAAAATACTTAATAATAACATATTTTGTACTCGCGAAAACCTTAGATTTAACATATATATATATATATATATATATATATATATATATATATATATATATATATATATATATATATATATATATATATATATATATATATATATATATATATATATATATATATATATATATATATATATATATATATAGGTATACATGTATCTAGTAACTTATAGTCATCACATTTTACTGCGATAAAATAGACGTCAAAATAATGTATTGCAAGAAATTGAAAAAATGGATTCATGTGCTATGAGTTAAATAATGTGCTATGAGTTAAATATACACACCCTCTCTCTTACATAAGCGGAATAAATAAAATACTTTATTACTTGCACTACACACACAAACAAAAATGTATTTGACACATGTAATTGACAATAGATTAAGAAATTTGATGTATAATATATATTATTAATCCATGTTATCAAACTATCTAATGTTGTTTGTGTTAAATAAAAAATTAAATTAAATTAAATAAAACAGATGATGACTGCCTCTTGTGTGAATGCCTGCTACGATGTAGCGATGCAGCGGGTTACGTTGCTATGTATGTATTGGTCGAAAAGTGCTTGAATGCTGCTGACACGAGAAAGGAAGAATTAGAAGTTAAATATTTCTAATTTAAAAATTTTAACTATCTCTTAAGATGAACTTAATTTTATATTATAATTATTTAAACATACAATCACTATTCCTACACACTATAAAATACTTGTCGCTTCCTTCAACTTGTACCCACAATTTCAATACGAATACACCATATGTACATCCTTCTACACCTACCCGTTAAGAATTCACGCAGCCCGGCTGTGGAACCAATGGAACCAATGGTTTAGCTCAATGGTTTTCAAAAAGCTTCTGAAGTCACACTTTTTATCACATACCTATAATTCCATCAAAACCCATCCTTTTCCGATTTTTGGACATTATCAGCATATCGCCACATTGCGTGAATTTTATTATTATTCTTAATTTAATTTAAGACGAAAGTCAAATGACTGACTACAATGACAAGGTTGTCGGCAATAGGAATAAAACAAGGTACACTCAAGTGTTGATAATTATCTTTTTCGATTATCCTCAATTTACAATACAATAAACCTTTCGACTTTCGCCGGCCGCCCCGATGCGAGATCCGTTCAATCCCTTGGAATTCCTAATGGAAGTAGTGTCTACGTATAATTTACTCCTATGTCTGAAACTTGATTAAGAATCATCAAATATTTGGAGAATTCAATTACCTATATCGTTTCATTTCATTTCAGTGTGTGTGCTTTTGATGGTCCCAACTATACCAAAACTACAGCACACATAAACACATCAGCGAGAGTTGAGAAGTTCTCCTCAAAAACTTTGCCGACGTCTGTGATTAAAATATAAATACAACTTATATCATAATTATCCTTTAACCCGAATAAAGGCAAGTGCAAAACCCTACGTCTATCTTTGATACCCACCACAACGGCATGATTCTTGTTTTGCTCTCATCCAACTGTCGATTTGTTCAGGAGAACTTTGTTCTCTTAACATATCGACAATGTATCAAGCCAGAATACGCGAGAATTGTATGGAGAGGTCTACTTTTTTCACGGCTTTTCCAACTTTGAAGTCAAAAAACACCAACTTAGAGGCTTCGCAGCATATATGTTCCATACACGGATTTACTCAGAATTCGGAGTAGAACATTTCGTGTGTCTGTGTGTGTGTGTGTCCGTCCCCCCCTTATAACTTTTGATCCGCTCAATTAACAGAGCCTAAAATTTCAGAATATATAAACAGTTACAGGCCTACAAAACTTTTATACTCGGAATTTTGAATTTTTGTTTCAGTCAGGGGTTATCAACTTTTGAATTTTTATTTTATTTTTCCATATATCTCAGAAACCATAAAAGGTAGAACGCTGAAAATTGGTACAAACATAGACAAATACAAAATCTCAAATTAGTTTTTTCAAAAAAATTCCAGGGTTTCTCAAACATTTTTTATTAAGAAAAATATTTTTTTTATGATAAATTTATGAGTTTAACTGCCTATATTTCCAAAACTTTTACAATTATCGAAAAAAGCCGAAACACCCCAACTAGATAATTTAATTTTCTATAAAAAATATTAACATTGTAGTAGAAGATCTCAATTTTTTTTTAACAATTTTCCAACTGTCGATTTGTTCAGGAGAACTTTGTTCTCTTAACATATCGACAATGTATCAAGCCAGAATACGCGAGAATTGTATGGAGAGGTCTACTTTTTTCATGGATTTTCCAACTTTGAAGTCAAAAAACACCAACTTAGAGGCTTCGCAGCATATATGTTCCATACACGGATTTACTCAGAATTCGGAGTAGAACATTTCGTGTGTCTGTGTGTGTGTGTGTCTGTGTGTGTGTGTGTCTGTGTGTGTGTGTGTCTGTGTGTGTGTCTGTGTGTCCGTCCCCCCCTTATAACTTTTGATCCGCTCAATTTACAGAGCCTAAAATTTCAGAATATATAAACAGTTACAGGCCTACAAAACTTTTATACTCGGAATTTTGAATTTTTGTTTCAGTCAGGGGTTATCAACTTTTGAATTTTTATTTTATTTTTCCA
The DNA here is from genome assembly GCA_963576475.1 of Molanna angustata. Taxonomy (NCBI): domain Eukaryota; kingdom Metazoa; phylum Arthropoda; class Insecta; order Trichoptera; family Molannidae; genus Molanna; species Molanna angustata. The sequence continues at coordinate 16,706,080 of OY754977.1, read as the reverse complement.
TATATCTCAGAAACCATAAACGCTAGAACGCTGAAAATTGGTACAAACATAGACAAATACAAAATCTCAAATTAGTTTTTTCAAAAAAATTCCAGGGTTTCTCAAACATTTTTTATTAAGAAAAATATTTTTTTTATGATAAATTTATGAGTTTAACTGCCTATATTTCCAAGACTTTTACAATTATCGAAAAAAGCCGAAACACCCCAACTAGATAATTTAATTTTCTATAAAAAATATTAACATTGTAGTAGAAGATCTCAATTTTTTTTTAACAATTTTTTTAAAAATTGAATTTAGTGACGACATCGCTTCATACATTTTGTATGGCAGTCGCCTATACACAATATGTAAGAAGACTTAATAGTTTGTTACTTCATCTCCAAACATACATACATACCATCATGCAATTTGCATATTCTGGGTAGGAAAAAGGATCTTCCTCCATACTATCCTATCTTGACATACATACCTACATATGTTGTATAGAAAACAAAATATCTGAAAATATTCCAACTGTCGATTTGTTCAGGAGAACTTTGTTCTCTTAACATATCGACAATGTATCAAGCCAGAATACGCGAGAATTGTATGGAGAGGTCTACTTTTTTCATGGCTTTTCCAACTTTGAAGTCAAAAAACACCAACTTAGAGGCTTCGCAGCATATATGTTCCATACACGGATTTACTCAGAATTCGGAGTAGAACATTTCGTGTGTCTGTGTGTGTGTGTGTCTGTGTGTGTGTCTGTGTGTGTGTGTGTCTGTGTGTGTGTCTGTGTGTGTGTCTGTGTGTCCGTCCCCCCCTTATAACTTTTGATCCGCTCAATTTACAGAGCCTAAAATTTCAGAATATATAAACAGTTACAGGCCTACAAAACTTTTATACTCGGAATTTTGAATTTTTGTTTCAGTCAGGGGTTATCAACTTTTGAATTTTTATTTTATTTTTCCATATATCTCAGAAACCATAAACGCTAGAACGCTGAAAATTGGTACAAACATAGACAAATACAAAATCTCAAATTAGTTTTTTCAAAAAAATTCCAGGGTTTCTCAAACATTTTTTATTAAGAAAAATATTTTTTTTATGATAAATTTATGAGTTTAACTGCATATATTTCCAAGACTTTTACAATTATCGAAAAAAGCCGAAACACCCCAACTAGATAATTTAATTTTCTATAAAAAATATTAACATTGTACTAGAAGATCTCAATTTTTTTTTAACAATTTTTTTAAAAATTGAATTTAGTGACGACATCGCTTCATACATTTTGTATGGCAGTCGCCTATACACAATATGTAAGAAGACTTAATAGTTTGTTACTTCATCTCCAAACATACATACATACCATCATGCAATTTGCATATTCTGGGTAGGAAAAAGGATCTTCCTCCATACTATCCTATCTTGACATACATACCTACATATGTTGTATAGAAAACAAAATATCTGAAAATATTCAATAATTTGTATCTATGGGTTTATAGTTTGGTACATATTCTTCAACTATACATACTATCGCTATCGACAGTTGGATCTCATGTGTTACATGCAACTAGTTTTAAAAATTGAATTTAGTGACGACATCGCTTCATACATTTTGTATGGCAGTCGCCTATACACAATATGTAAGAAGACTTAATCCAACTGTCGATTTGTTCAGGAGAACTTTGTTCTCTTAACATATCGACAATGTATCAAGCCAGAATACGCGAGAATTGTATGGAGAGGTCTACTTTTTTCATGGATTTTCCAACTTTGAAGTCAAAAACCACCAACTTAGAGGCTTCGCAGCATATATGTTCCATACACGGATTTACTCAGAATTTGGAGTAGAACATTTCGTGTGTCTGTGTGTGTGTGTGTCTGTGTGTGTGTCTGTGTGTGTGTGTGTCTGTGTGTCTGTGTGTGTGTCTGTGTGTCCGTCCCCCCCTTATAACTTTTGATCCGCTCAATTTACAGAGTCTAAAATTTCAGAATATATAAACAGTTACAGGCCTACAAAACTTTTATACTCGGAATTTTGAATTTTTGTTTCAGTCAGGGGTTATCAACTTTTGAATTTTTATTTTATTTTTCCATATATCTCAGAAACCATAAACGGTAGAACGCTGAAAATTGGTACAAACATAGACAAATACAAAATCTCAAATTAGTTTTTTCAAAAAAATTCCAGGGTTTCTCAAACATTTTTTATTAAGAAAAATATTTTTTTTATGATAAATTTATGAGTTTAACTGCCTATATTTCCAAAACTTTTACAATTATCGAAAAAAGCCGAAACACCCCAACTAGATAATTTAATTTTCTATAAAAAATATTAACATTGTAGTAGAAGATCTCAATTTTTTTTAACAATTTTTTTAAAAATTGAATTTAGTGACGACATCGCTTCATACATTTTGTATGGCAGTCGCCTATACACAATATGTAAGAAGACTTAATAGTTTGTTACTTCATCTCCAAACATACATACATACCATCATGCAATTTGCATATTCTGGGTAGGAAAAAGGATCTTCTTCCATACTATCCTATCTTGACATACATACCTACATATGTTGTATAGAAAACAAAATATCTGAAAATATTCAATAATTTGTATCTATGGGTTTATAGTTTGGTACATATTCTTCAACTATACATACTATCGCTATCGACAGTTGGATCTCATGTGTTACATGCAACTAGTATAGAAAACAAAATATCTGAAAATATTCAATAATTTGTATCTATGGGTTTATAGTTTGGTACATATTCTTCAACTATACATACTATCGCTATCGACAGTTGGATCTCATGCGTTACATGCAACTAGTTCAGGAGAACTTTGTTCTCTTAACATATCGACAATGTTTCAAGCCAGAATACGCGAGAAATGTATGGAGAGGTCTACTTTTTTCACGGCTTTTCCAACTTTGAAGTCAAAAAACACCAACTTAGAGGCTTCGCAGCATATATGTTCCATACACGGATTTACTCAGAATTCGGAGTAGAACATTTCGTGTGTCTGTGTGTCTGTGTGTGTGTGTGTCTGTGTGTGTGTGTGTCCGTCCCCCCCTTATAACTTTTGATCCGCTCAATTTACAGAGCCCAAAATTTCAGAATATATAAACAGTTATAGGCCTACAAAACTTTTATACTCAGAATTTTGAATTTTTGTTTCAGTCAGGGGTTATCAACTTTTAAATTTTTACTTTATTTTTCCATATATCTCAGAAACCATAAAAGCTAGAACGCTGAAAATTGGTATAAACATAGAAAAATACAAAATCTCAAATAAATTTTTCAAAAAAATTCCAGGCTTTCTCAAACATTTTTTATTAAGAAAAATATTTTTTTTATGATAAATTTCTGAGTTTAACTGCCAATATTTCCAAATATTTTAAAAATATCGAAAAAAGCCGAAACACCCCAACTAGATAATTTAATTTTCTATTAAAAATATTTAAATTGTAGTAGTAGATTCAATTTTTTTTAACCTTTTTTTTTTAAAATTGAATTTAGTGACGACATCGCTTCATACATTTTGTATGGCAGTCGCCTATACACAATATGTAAGAAGACTTAATAGTTTGATACTTCATCTCCAAACATACATACATACCATCATGCTATTTTCATATTCTGGGTAGGAAAAAAGGATCTTCCTCCATACTATCCTATCTTGACATACATACCTACATATGTTGTATAGAAAACAAAATATCTGAAAATATTCAATAATTTGTATTTATGGGTTTATAGTTTGGTACATATTCTTCAACTATACATACTATCGCTATCGACAGTTGGATCTCATGTGTTACATGCAACTAGTTTAATTACAAAAAGAAAAATAGTCTCATAGAATTTATTTCGAGATCAAATACCTATAGTCAATTTCTCACAATATTCAACGTGTTTTAAAAGTTTGTAACTACATGCATTTCAAATTAGCGTATGAATAAATTCGGTCAAGGCAGGATTCGATCTTAGGTCAGCTGGATTGCTGGTCTAGCTAACTAATCGCTCTGCACCTATTTTCATCTTCTTCTTGTGTCATGTCAGGTCCCCTCAACGTTGACGACCACTATAGATAACGGCTCCCTGTCCTGGACAGTGCGAAACAGCTCCCCCACAGTTCTTGTACTGGTCCATTTCTGAATGTTTCGAAGCCAGAAAAGTTACCCCTCTACGACCCTAGATCTATCAATTCATGACAAGCTGAAGGATGCTGTATTTTTCACCTCTCAGAATATGGCCATAGTTACGATACTTAACGGAACTTTATATTGGTGAATAATTCTCTGTTGGAGTTGGATTTACGTAGTACCTCAATGTTACTGACCATGTCAGCGGTGGACCTATAATACCTAAGTCTAATAATATCTGTATACTTTGAGGCATGGATTTTACACATTTCACGAGCAATAAATGACCTCTTTGCTAGACCATTGGTTAGTTATATAATTCGACTATTTATAACTAGTTGCATGTAACACATGAGATTCAACTGTCGATAGCGATAGTATGTATAGTTGAAGAATATGTACCAAACTATAAACCCATAGATACAAATTATTGAATATTTTCAGATATTTTGTTTTCTATACAACATATGTAGGTATGTATGTCAAGATAGGATAGTATGGAGGAAGATCCTTTTTCCTACCCAGAATATGCAAATAGCATGATGGTATGTATGTATGTTTGGAGATGAAGTATCAAACTATTAAGTCTTCTTACATATTGCGTATAGGCGACTGCCATACAAAATGTATGAAGCGATGTCGTCACTAAATTCAATTTTTAAAAAAATTGTTAAAAAAAAATTGAGATCTTCTACTACAATGTTAATATTTTTTATAGAAAATTAAATTATCTAGTTGGGGTGTTTCGGCTTTTTTCGATAATTGTAAAAGTTTTGGAAATATAGGCAGTTAAACTCATAAATTTATCATAAAAAAAATATTTTTCTTAATAAAAAATGTTTGAGAAACCCTGGAATTTTTTGAAAAAACTAATTTGAGATTTTGTATTTGTCTATGTTTGTACCAATTTTAAGCGTTCTAACGTTTATGGTTTTTGAGATATATGGAAAAATAAAATAAAAATTCAAAAGTTGACAACCCCTGACTGAAACAAAAATTCAAAATTCCGAGTATAAAAGTTTTGTAGGCCTGTAACTGTTTATATATTCTGAAAGTTTAGGCTCTGTAAATTGAGCGGATCAAAAGTTATAAGGGGGGGACGGACACACAGACACACAGACACACACACAGACACACACACACACACAGACACACGAAATGTTCTACTCCGAATTCTGAGTAAATCCGTGTATGGAACATATATGCTGCGAAGCCTCTAAGTTGGTGTTTTTTGACTTCAAAGTTGGAAAAGCCGTGAAAAAAGTAGACCTCTCCATACAATTCTCGCGTATTCTGGCTTGATACATTGTCGATATGTTAAGAGAACAAAGTTCTCCTGAACAAATCGACAGTTGGAAAAGACATCAAAATGGTACATAGTAGAAATAGTTCTCGCTAAGTACAGGGTGTATCAAAATAGAGTTTATATTTAGTGGATCGATTAAAAAAAATTAAGCCGTGTATCGAAAAAATGTTTATCAATTATTAAAGTACGCAATTTGGGAATTTATTTCTCAAAAATAATATCGTCCAAATGTAGACTCTCGCGTTCGCAGCACTCATTTAATCGAACAATAACATTACTTATGATGGCACGGCAGGTGGACTCAGTGATGGCTACCATTTCGTGATGGATATTTTCTTTCAAATGTGCCAGGGAAGAGGTTTACTGGCATAATCATAAGATTTAAGAGATGATTGATAATCCCATAGGGGGTAAATCAGGACTGCGTGGAGGCCAATTTATGTCACCTCACCTGGAGATCAATTTGCCTGGGAAAATTTCACGAACTCGTGGCAGAGATATATTGGACGTGTGTGATGTTACTCCATCCTGCTGTAACCATGTTCTTTGGTTATAGCCAGGAAAGTTTTGCAGTTCAGGCACCAAGAAGTCGTCTAACATCTCCACATAACGCTCTGAATACAAATAAAAACTTTCTTTTGAGGCACCTTGTATAGTAAAATTTATGATTAATTAGAGAAATAGAATCCAGATGAAATCATAAAACAAAACAATTCTCAACAAGTTATGTGATAGTACATAAATTGAGTTAATATGTCTTACAATATTAACCCTTAACCATTATGAGTGTATTTGATAGAGTTTAACAAAAGAATCACGTCTCCCCTCGATACATTGATTTGGGTTAACAATAAACACATAATGTTATAATAGAGATAACATAATATCTTATCTGATAAGGGTTAAGATTTGGATCACAAGTGCAACTTCCTTTCTCTTCCCAACTAACCATTAGTCATACTAACCTGTGAATACTCTCGTCTTTTTCTTGCCTCGTACACTCTGTCTCCTTTCTCCTGAAATGACATCAATCATCATCATCAAAGTACCAGCCTCCTGAAACAGGCATCACCTACCCCTGTTATATCAGAGCTGGTAAACATTTTAATAATCATACTTAGGTTTAGATAATATTTTGATGATAGTCTTTTACGACGGACGTGTCAGATAAAAGTTATAACTCGACTCAGGAACAAAAGAAAATATATACACAGTCCTTGAAAATAGTTTAACAATTGTACAAAAAGCTTTCAACATTTGAAAATGAGACATGATATTTTTGTTCAATAGGTATACTTTTCTGATTCAGAAACTCAGTGAGTAGTGTATTTTTGTTATAGTGATATGTTATAATTTCCCAATTTTAATAGTTAACTATTAAATTTTTTGTCTTGTATTTAGACAAATCAGTGTTAAAGATCAATCGTTTTCATATTTATTTCATAAAAATGAATAATATTAAGTGCTTTTTAGATTTCAATAGACAGCGCTTCATTTAATTTCTTTAACCTTTCAAAATATACAGAAATATACTCATACAATACTGAGTAGCAAATCTTTCGTAAAATATATGTATGGTTTAATAACATATTATTGATGAATCGCGCAAAACTTCATTCAGATGACATTTTAAATAAGTAAGCTTCACCAAGAAATATAAAATGCAGAATTGTTCAATAATAGCAGAAATATTAAGTGAAAATCACTTGTCAGTGACCCGAACTCAAAAAATATCGTCCTTTTTCTGGAATCTAGCCCACGATCCCCTCAAAACCTTAGTTTCAGGGAAGAGGGTTTTCCAGAAGAGACTTTTCCTGTTTAACGAGAATGTGAATTAGTCATGTATTTAGCAGTCACATCTGTGAGTGTGATCTAGAGGAGGAGACTCTGGATCATACGGTTTTTGATTGTCATAACCGGTCTTATGTCAGTGGTTTGTATCAGTTCTTGATAGACACTGTTCATACCTCTCCAATAAATATCTCCCACCTGTTATCTCTTAATGATTCAAACATGTCTGTCTTATTAAAAAAATTTAAAACACACAATATTGAACTGTTATTTAATTTTGTAATCTCCTTTAACAATTCCTAGCTTTCCTTTTTTATTTATAAAGCGATTTTTGAAATATGTTTCATTTAATGAGAGGATAATTAAGATTATTACCAGTATTGTTAACAACGTTCAATTGTATGCTTGTCCGTAATTCCTGCTTTATTCCTGTAAAAAGTAATCCATAGATATATAATTAGATAAACCTGTTCCAGAAATTGAAGTATGTAGGTATGTTCGTCTACATGTACCTCTAAACCTTCCTTCCTAGGTCTATGGTGAACTGAATACCACCCCGGGAGAGGTCTACCACTCCATAGCTTCTATACAAGGAAATTGTGTACTGGATTGATCCTTTTGTTAGGCGACCCATGGAGACGTAATCCTTAGCTGGATTATGTCTTCCAACGTTATATTGTATAGACCACGACGGAAAAACACACAAGATTCATTCACAGATTCTCAAATACAATTTTTCAACAATCTTATCCTTATGCTATAAACAAGCATATATAAATAAGCATAAACAAGCCAATATGTCATTATTTTTTTAAATAAAACACTTCCAACAAATTTCTCTATGTAAGAATCAAATCATCTTTTGAAGCACTCAGAAGGTAGAAGGCCAAAGAGATGATTCAGAAAAACATTTACCCTGAAAACTCAATAGATACATATTTGAAATAAATAACAGTTAATTTTTACATTATTATTCTACAGAGTAAGTTTTTTTTTTATTTGAATTATTAAATACTTTTCTTGTAAAATTAAATTACTTTTTAAACAGAGGACATCGTTCGGCGGAGTAGATCCAAAATAAGACATCGGAGAAAAACATAAATAATTGTAGATTGTTTCGTTTAAAAAATATCCAAAACTTTATTAGGAGTCAACTGTCATATGACAAAATGGCGAGTATCGGTGGTTCAGCGCATGCTCCACTCAAGGGTTTGGGATTCGAAAGAGTAGATACTTAATTAATATTTGATTTGATATAACTTGTTGAAAAATAGACCGATGATATTTATTCATTCAGTTTATTTTTTGTACATACGTTTTATATCATTTTGAAAATAGATAATCGATCGTTTATAAGGAACACTATAGTTTTTTTTTTACATTGTCATATCACATTGCACATAAAATTGTTAATTTTGTTCTAATTATACTATCAAACAATATATTTTAAATAAATGTAAGGAAACTGAACAAATCAATAAAAAAATGCTAGCATCCAAATAAGGAAACCTATAAAAAATATATCGCGGAACAGAGTTTGAATATAATTGCAATGATGTGTCCTTTTTATACCATTTTTCACTTTATCCTCTGTTATATTGTTATGAGGTATTCCTGTTGCAACATTTTATACTTTCCTATAATTTACCTTTCAAGATGTTTTTCAAGAAACCTTTTGAGTACCTACAGTTTAATGGGTATCATAATACTGCTTCATATTAACTATAATTAAACCATTATTACGAATTAGTAATTTGCGAACTTAGAACGTTAAAAAAAATCGTATGATAAATATTTGTAGGACATGGCGTAATTATATTTTTAAATCATCATCATCATCCGTGGCTCTAGAAGCCAGGTCTGGTCTTGGCCTCCAGTAGAGTTTGCTTTGATGACATTAAGCACAAGCATTTATGCTTAATTTAGGGATTTTAGGAAGATGTATATGTACTTATTTGACAAGGACATATTCATTTAAAAAAATTGTTATGTCGCATATTCTAATGCAATACCCCAAAACTAGCAACAATGTATACAGATTTTTAAGATGTTCAAAAAAATTCAAACAGACTTACCTACACCATTTCTCCATTTAGTTGAGGAACTAATCACCTATCTCCTAACTTCTTTCATATCTGTCAACATTATATTTCAATTCTAATATTAAACATATAATACTAGAAAAATTAATAACCATATTTTTGATTACACATTAAATGATGAACACATATTTAAGAAATCTTGGGATTTGGGATTATTCTTGGACAGCAAATTAAATTATAGACAACGTATCGATAAAATTACAACAGCAGGTTATAAAAAATTAGGTTTTATTTTTAGGATAAGTAAAGATTTAAAAAATCCACAAACATTTAAAATATTATTTAATTCACTAGTCAGAAGTATACTGGAGTTTGGCTCTATTATTTGGAACCCGCAATATCGAGTGCACATTAATAATATAGAAAAAATACAGCGTAAATATTTGAAGAGATTGGCATATCGAATTATTGTTGCACCTATTCCACCGTCACTAGAATCAAGACGTAAATGCCAAGATATACATTTTATTTACAACATATTGAACAATATTATTGACTGCCCGGAACTTTTATCGAGTATTGACTTTAACGCTTACACACAGACACACACACACACACACACGCACACACACACACCATCACACACACACACACACACACACACACACACACACACACACACCATCACACACACACCATCACACATACACACCCTCACACACACATATGATTTTGTATCTTGAATATATGACTGTATTTTGTAATAAATTATTTTTTATTTTATTTTATTTTATTTTATTTTATTTATTTAGGTAAAATATACAGGATTAAACCTACAATTATTTTACACGATTAATCATAAAAAAATAATTACATCAAATTTGTATAACATTTCAAATTTCAAAGTATAAAAATTAAAACAATCCAAAAGCATACAAGGTAGTAGGTATAAACTCAAAATAAATTAAAGCATACAAGGGTCATTCGCTTGTTTACAAAAATATAATCGAAGTAGGTAGGAAAGAAACAACCAACAATATTCGCACCTACATAACATTAACTATCCCGCATTGCATACTATGTGGGCACAGATTACACAAGCTCCACAAATCAAGGCAAGAAAATACATTTTTTAAATTCATTTAACTCTGAGAAAATATCTACAAGAGGTCTGGACAACGATATAATATTAAAATCGCGAGTAATTCTAGGGAGGGGGGAGAAATATCCTATATTAGTTTTATATGAATTTAAAATAAAAAAGTCCCGAGATCTTGTATACATTTTTTTTACGTTAAAATTTAATAGACGCAGTATATTGGGGGCATCTAGTCTGACATTGACGACATTATATAGGCAAATTAAACCAACCATTCTTCTTCTTTCCTTCAGGGAGTTTATTTTATAAAAGTTCATTTTTTTTTCGTATGTATGTATCTAGATTTGATTTCTTTGAGCGATAAGCCAGAATCCTGAGGAACTTTTTTTGAATTCCCTCAATTCTCTGACTATGCACTTCATAATTCGGTGACCAAATAACCGAATTATATTCTAAAACAGAAACTACGAGACTTTTGTATAGACTGAATGCTACTATGATAGTATTGTAAGCTAATAATTGATGTATGGAGATGATAATTGTTATATATGATATTTTTATACATATATACTATTCTTTGTACATTGTTAGATTCAATTTGAAAAAATAAAAAATAAAAATAAAAATAATATGCACATTTTTACTCCTCACTAACCCAAAGGGACATAGTGGGGAATTATGATTTCGCATTTTTTAAAGGTATTTTTTTATTGAGATTGAATTCTGAAAGTTTCATCACAATGTATCTGTGTGTGCTGTGTATTACGTACTGCGTGTTTATTCTACTTTATCGACCAGAGACTAAAGTACTCATTCGATTCTACTCATTCGATTAAAATTTGTAAATATGTATATTTAATACTCGCTTCGACTCCATACTCTCTAAATAAGAAATATAGTTGACGAATAAGTTAACAAAAGCATTCTTGTTTATGATACAAATAACATAATCTATTTACTCATGAAATCATTTCTCGTATTCATATAATATGTGGCCCAATTAATGTTAATTTTTTACAAAGGTTCCAAGGATTCCCATCCAATTAAAACATTTTTCCTAGCAAGGAATAAAAACTTTATTACGTTCATAAAGGTCTAGTGTCGTAGCCAGTTGAAAATTTTTGTCGGAGAAGGACTTGGCAAAAAAATCAACAAACCGACCCATCGGACTGGACGATGAACGGTAGGTAGACGCTGAAAAAAGGTTGAAAAGAGAAAAAAACACATTGAAATCAGCGACAGAGCGAACAGCTGCATAAAATGTTTCATATTGAAACTAATTAAAATTTCCGAAACAAATTGAAAATATACCCCTCCGTTATAACTGTGTAATTATATCGTGGCTGGTTTTCGATAGGTTCAAACATTACCCACGTTTATAAATTCAATATGTACCTATGTGTTTACCTTGTTACCCAAAGGTGTAAAATAGACATGAAGTAAAATATTATATATTGGGTGTTACCAATATGAAAATTTCTTTATGAAAAGTACTGTTTTATTCGACAGTTGAAAATTCGTTACAAGGCTGCGTTGTTTCAACAAAAGTAATAGAATAGTTAAAATAATATGTTTTCATAAAATTGTTCAAAATTGTGTCGTTTGACGGCATTCGATTTCATTGAAACAACCAAAAGTATTGCACAATTTTATGAAATCAAAGAAAGTATTTTAACCATACTTTTACTCGAGAAACTCAGCGGGGTTTCAAATTGTGAAAATTTAACAATCATATATACATATTGATTTAACTAAGTTTAGTTTGTCGATCGACAATTCTTGATAGAACTCCATTGTACGTTAATATGTTATAAAAAAAATATAAAAATACTTGGTTATAGTTCTATTGTTTTTATTAGATTATTGACGCGTTTCGTGCAAAGCACATCGTCAGAATAATGCTCTACAAGACTGAGACTAGTGGTTATATACAAAATTACATGACAGGTGTATAAAAATGTTGGTTTTTGAACGGTTGAAAAGAAGTTATATAATGCAAATGAATCTATACAAATCTACGTTTTAATACAGTGAAGGTAGTTGGGTCACTGGTTGTAGTCCCCTGTGTCCATTAGGTCTGTAACAAAAGAAACGACAGCAGTAAAATTCGAAAGGTAAATAATATTGTATTTATTGGTTTATTGTTATCTTTTAAGTGTGGTTAAAACCAATGTATTTCATAGCTATTTGGTAGTTATAATTATGAACTGCTTAATTTTAATCTTAATGCATTTAACAACAAAGGAAGGTATATGTCTGTCTAACCCATTGGTCAATAATCTAATAAAAACAATAGAACTATAACCAAGTATTTTTATATTTTTTTTATAACATATTAACATATATACATATAATTTGGATGATTTATATAGCGCCATTTTCGTGAATATCTCACCTAAAGGGCGATGAAAATTGATAAAGAAGTATCATTATGGCTTTGGTAAGATTTGCGAAAAAGATGTGCTTTGAGATTTTTTCTGAAGGTAGATATATTTTCAGTTTGTCTGAGGGTATTTGGGAGCTTATTCCATGCATTTGGTCCTGCCACAGCAAACGCACGATCACCGAAATTAGTGGTATGCACCCTGTTTATTTCAAATAATTTTCCAACCATGGATGAAGATGCAGAACGAAGTGATGATTGTCTGTCGTTAATTGAAAGAGGAATGCAAAGTTCGGAGAGGTAAGTAGGAGCCATACCGTGAAGTGCTTTGAAGATCATGAGACAGAGTTTGAGAGATGTGAGAAAATTTGGAGGCTCCGGTGATGAGCCTGGCTGCAGCATTGAAAACTGACTGAATTTTATTATTTTTTTTTCGGCAGATTCGCATATATACCGTTACAGTAATCCAAACGGGAGACAACAAAGGCGCTATCATGTTATGTTTTATCCAAAAATCGAAAGTTCTGGGCCCTATTTATTTATTCACGGTTTAATATGCCACAAGGATTATTTAAAAAATATTGTTTAACTTATCCCTTTGTACAAAAAATATAAATAAATTGTACATAAATTGTACCTACACTAGGGTATAGTTGCTATTTTGAAATTTCTTTCAAATAACCGAATACATACAAAGTAAGACAGAAAATTATGTATGCTACAGAAAAAAATATTGATACAAAAAAAACATATCATTGAGGCAAATAATAAAAATTGTAAATGGCAATAAAATGAGAGGAGATTGTATAAGATGTCATAATAAATATTTTTTATTCTTTATCGAAAGTTTACACTTTTTACTACTCACTACCCCAAGAGGATATAGTGTGGAGTTGTGAATTCACAATTTTCAAGGATATTTTTTTATACAGATTATTCATTTATTTATTTATTATAATTTACAAAATCATTTTTTACATATTAGGTATACATATATGTATATCCACCTCACTAGGCTTAGCCTGCACTGAAAAAAAAATTATGGTAAAATTAATCGAACTATAGTGACTACAAAACAATTCGTTTTGTGCTACTTAATATTTTGTGCGCTTAACCAAACAGTACAGTCATAAATGGAAATGGATTAACTTATTAATGGATTACTGATAACCAAAGTTTGGCTAAAAACGCAGGTAACCACTTCGGTGGTCACATTTTTTTCAGTGATATTTTACAATCACATTCATACGACAATATTTTCGTAGTATTTCATTCAGTTTTCGCGACAGTGTGTAATCTATAAACTAGTATCATTGTGAGATTGTATTTTGAAAATTTCATCACAATGTATCTGTGTGTGCTGTGTTCTATGTGATATGTGCTTTGTGATTTGCTATATGCTATGTTCTATGTGATATGTGCTGTGTGCTTTGCTATATACAATATACGACGGGTTTATTAAATTTTATCGATTAAAGTCTAAATTACTCAATCGATTCTTTTCAAATTATGAAAATGTATTTATGAAAGATTGTTCAGATTTTTTTTTGTTTTATTCGACAGTTGAAAATTCGATACTTCGACGATCAACAATGTGAAAATTGAACAATCTTAATTTAATGATTATTTGTATTACCACGAATGAGAAATTTCCACGAATGAGAAAGTGATAGCTTCTTCCTCGGGGCAAATCACAACTGATTTCCTATAACATCGCGTCGCTGAACGGTGTTTGGGATGAATGGAAAGGGAGGGGTGTAAATTGATACCGTCGAATTGCTTAGTCGTAGTTCAAATAAGGCAAATTATAATTATTCAGAAAATTTGTAGTAATAAAATATCATTTAGGTATAATGATACATGGTAGTTATTAAAGACAGAATAATAATTGCAATATAAATATCAAAAATATTATAATCATCAAATAACACACATGATCATAGACGTAGAAAATTTTAGGCATCCCAAAAACAAACAGGGTAACTCATTATTCATGAAATTATAATTCACATCAAAACATATCTTGTTTTACATTACAATTTGTATCATATTTTATAAGTACTTATTTAATTCATTAGTCAAATCAAGGTCACCTATACCAGTTAAAACCGCTTTACATAAAGACATAATCAAGTATCAAAAATATTCAATAAAAATTGAAACATTTAATCAAAATCATTGGGTGTGGAAATTTCGAGCCATAGTGACCTATACTCATAAGTTAGAAAACAGACCAATAAAGCAGCCGCTAGTTCAGGATGTCTCAAAAATATCATCTGGCATAACAAATTCATAAGAACGGATAGTAAGGTCAGAATTTATAAAACATGTGTTAGACCAATCATGACATATGCGGTGGAGACAAGAGCCGACACGACCAGAACCAAAAACCTCCTACGAACATCGGAAATGAAGGTTTTAAGGGCTATCACAGGGAAGACGCTTAGGGACAGAATTCGCAATGACGACATTAGGCGGACCTGTGAGACCGATGATATCATACGATGGAGTAGAGCTAGGAAAAGATTTTGGGGGAACAGTGTCAACAGGATGGACGCATCTCGACTCCCATGCATAGCGGTAAACGAAATCCCACCTGGGCATCGCCTCCCCGGAATACCACCGAAGAGGTGGAGGGATAGCTGGACCTCAGCTTCACAGGAATAGCTTTATAGACAAAACAGATCTACGATCTAAAATAAGAAGAAGAACTAATATCGTATTTAATAAAACTAGTAAGTTACGTCTCACGCAAATCTCCATTATATATACCTATTTAACAAAATGATAACAATTCACTAGTTGGTTGAGCAATATTCATTTGCCACAGTAATTGCATAATTTATTTGAATTATTTATTTCAAACAGGTCAACTGTAGGACCAGTCTGCCATCTGTGAATTAGATAGTCACTTATTTGTTATGCTTTCTCGACGTCTGAGCAACACAGGTGGGCGGATATGGTTTGAGCCATCGATATGGAAAAAACTACAGTTTTTGACCAGTTGTCGCACGTCAGCGGTTCAGTGTATTGGCACATTTCGTCATTTTCGTCCTAGACCAAGTTATGTCTTTTTTCTAAATAATCAGAATTTCTTTTACTTGTGCTTTATTAATTACTCCACGGGAGGAATTGTTGTGTGACTGCATGGTGAAGTGCGTTCAGACTTGCGAAGTGGACGAACCATCATCTCCACCAGACCAGAGACCGGAGATACGAGATCTGTGCCTGCGAAGATTGGAGACCCGTCACAGGTAAGTGGCTGTCTCATATTCGCAGAAGGATTTACAGGCTTTCTTCGGTTGACTTGTTGACACATACATGATTCCATCCCCATCATACTGAGCGGGAAGTTACGCCCCCGCTTATTCACTAGTTTAATCCAACTGTCGATTTGTTCAGGAGAACTTTGTTCTCTTAACATATCGACAATGTATCAAGCCAGAATACGCGAGAATTGTATGGAGAGGTCTACTTTTTTCACGGCTTTTCCAACTTTGAAGTCAAAAAACACCAACTTAGAGGCTTCGCAGCATATATGTTCCATACACGGATTTACTCAGAATTCGGAGTAGAACATTTCGTGTGTCTGTGTGTGTGTGTGTGTCTGTGTGTGTGTGTGTGTCTGTGTGTCTGTGTGTCTGTGTGTCTGTGTGTCCGTCCCCCCCTTATAACTTTTGATCCGCTCAATTTACAGAGCCTTAAATTTCAGAATATATAAACAGTTACAGGCCTACAAAACTTTTATACTCGGAATTTTGAATTTTTGTTTCAGTCAGGGGTTATCAACTTTTGAATTTTTATTTTATTTTTCCATATATCTCAGAAACCATAAACGGTAGAACGCTGAAAATTGGTACAAACATAGACAAATACAAAATCTCAAATTGGTTTTTTCAAAAAAATTCCAGGGTTTCTCAAACATTTTTTATTAAAAAAAAAATTTTTTTTATGATAAATTTATGAGTTTAACTGCCTATATTTCCAAAACTTTTACAATTATCGAAAAAAGCCGAAACACCCCAACTAGATAATTTAATTTTCTATAAAAAATATTAACATTGTAGTAGAAGATCTCAATTTTTTTTTAACAATTTTTTTAAAAATTGAATTTAGTGACGACATCGCTTCATACATTTTGTATGGCAGTCGCCTATACACAATATGTAAGAAGACTTAATAGTTTGATACTTCATCTCCAAACATACATACATACCATCATGCTATTTGCATATTCTGGGTAGGAAAAAGGATCTTCCTCCATACTATCCTATCTTGACATACATACCTACATATGTTGTATAGAAAACAAAATATCTGAAAATATTCAATAATTTGTATCTATGGGTTTATAGTTTGGTACATATTCTTCAACTATACATACTATCGCTATCGACAGTTGGATCTCATGTATTACATGCAACTAGTGATAAAAAACATCGTTTCAATAATACTAGTTTCACATTCACATATTGTTTAGCAAACCTTTTGCTGCATAATGTGTCCCTTTTTCACACAGATTAATAATGTGGATAAAAAAATAGCACATGGAAACATGTTCTAACATCGTTTCAAAATATTTAAGTTATTTGTCTAAATATAGTTTTGGAAAATCACATGTCTATTCAAAATGATACTGGGTCTGAAAGAATCAGTAATGAAACATTATAAAAAACATTGTTACACGCATTTATCCAATAAATACAAAAAAAAATTCAAAAGAAATAACATGTAAATTAAAAATTATAATAATATAGATTATAAAATTCCTTCTTCTTCTTCTCCTTGTGTCGCTCCTATTGGAGGTTGGCAACCATCACATCAAACTCATCTCGATCCTGCGCCAACCTTACATATTAGTGATGCCGCATCCGGAATCTCGAACCACTGCCTGAGATTTTTAAGCCACGATATTCTTTGACGACCCATACTCCGTCTTCCCCTCACTATAAATTGGAGGAGGGCATATCTATCACCACCGAATATGTGACTTGCGTATCTTGACAGTGCCCAGCAACTCTTTCTCTTACTCCACCATATTTTGAACTCTTACATTGAAGACTCTATAGACCCATGAGATTCGCATCAACCTTATGTATAGCCACATATCGAATGCTTCAATTAAATAAATTGTTGAGATTTTGAGAGTCTAACCTTCCAATCCATACAACACTATCACGTATGCTTTAAAATCTCTCCATCTTCCTTCCTTCGTAATTCTTTCGTAAGCAAATAAAATATCACCCGTTAAAATCGCATACGTGATCTGTTTATTGGAAATTATCTTTTAAATAGTGCCCCAAACATAATATTTGACGCTCAGTCATTCAGTAATAAATTATAAAGATCGTGTCGATTTGAAACTACACTGCTTGAAAAGGAGTTTTAAAATGTAATAAAAGCTGTCCTTCATTAAAATTTCTAGGTAAAAAATCCAATTATTGAACAAGGCAATTAATTGTACCTATTAAAATTGCTTCTTGCAACTTATATACAAGGTTAAAAAAAAGTATTGTTTAACAATACATCAACTTAAGATTTCGAATTTCAAAGAAATTATTGAAATGGCACGATACAATACATCAACTTAAGATTTCGAATTTCAAAGAAATTATTGAAATGGCACGATTCTGAGAAAAACCCATACGTAACATGAATTTGACATTTGAGGAGGCAATCAATTGAGTCGGTTAATCGAAAATACAACAGCCAAATAACATCTTACAAAGTTTAACAATGAGGTTCACCACCCATTCTGAATGTTGTGCCTTTTTAGGTAAGATAAGACTGGAGTGGGGCCATACACGCACGTGTCGAACTTATTTTTATAAGATTATGCACAGCCGCACACCTGTCGCTGGTCACCCCACTTTGTGGGATGTGCCATGATGGCATGAATGAATGAATAATTTTACGCTATTTTCAAAATTCAATAAAATTTAATAATTTTGTTGCTTTTAATGTTCAAAAAGTATTTATTTATCCAACTGTCGATTCGTTCAAGAGAATGAAATTCTTTTGAAGGAAGAGGCATTTTAAATCCGAGATGCGTGTACGAAGGAACACGATTGTATGCAGGGTCTATATTTTCCACGATATTTCCAATTTCGAAGTCAAAAACACCAACTAAGAGGCTTCGCAGATTTACTCAGAATTAGAACATTTCGTGTGTCTGTGTGTGTGTGTGTGTCCCCTCCTCTATTAACTTTTGATCCGCTCAATTTACAGAGCCGAAAATTTCAGAATATATAAACAGTAATAGGCCTACAAAATTTTTATACTCAGAATTTCGAATTTTTGTTTCAGTCAGGGGTTACCAACGTTTGAATTTTTACTTTATTTTCCATAAATCTCAGAAACCATATAAGCTAGAACGCTAAAAATTGGAATGAATATAGACAAATACTATATATAAAATTCCAGAGTTTCTCAAACATATTTTTATGAAGAAATTTTTTTTATTACAAATTTACGTGTTTAACTGCCTATATTTCCAAAGTTTTTAAAAATATCGAAAAAGCCGAAATACCCCAACTAGATAATTTAATTTTCTATACAAAATATCACCATTGTAGTAGTATATCTCAATTTTTTTTAACAATTTTTATAAAAAATGAATTTAGTGACGACATCGCTTCATACAATTCGTATGGCAGTGGCCTATACACAATATGTCTTCTTCTTCTTCTTTCTGTGCCGTATCAGGTCCCCCCGACGTTGGCGATCACTCTGGAGAATGCTTCTCTGTCCTGCGCCATTCGGACCAACATGTAAGAAGACTTAATAGTTTCATACTTAAATCTCCAAACATACATACATACCATCATGCTTTTTTCATATTCCGGATAGGAAAAAAGGACTGACCTCCATACTGTCCTATCTTGACATACATACCTACATGTGTTGTATAGAAAGCAAATTATCTTAAAATATTCAATAATTTGGATTTATGGGTTTATAGTTTGGTACATATTCTTCAACTATACATACTATCGCTATCGACAGTTGGATCTCATGTGTTACATGCAACTAGTTTATTTATCTTCTTGTACATAGTATAAACTAATATTATTGTATTTTTATGACATGTTTTTTTTAATATCTCAATAGAGACGAAGTTGGAATATTAAAGGAGAATTGGGAAATCAAGTCACCTACAGGGCTTACCACCTGTCAACCGCTGTAGAAAAGGCACTAACACTCTAAGTTAAAATGAAATTTGTCAAATAGTGTGTTTATAAAAAAATATTATTATTTTCAATATTATTTATCTAATGTTCGTCACTTAATTTTGAATTTTAGCAAAAATTCCTTTAAAATATATTAAAATGATCCCTTTAAAAAAATAACAATATATAAATATTTATTGCGACGAATTAGGTTAACATACAAATACATAGACATATATCAACAAATGAAAAGAAAAACCACTTTTCTGACTCAAAAGGACCATGCTCAGCTATGTTGCAGAAAGACAAGCCCCCCAGCAGCTGACTTTCAGCATGATCCTATTGCTTATGTATTATAATATAAATATAATTACAAAAAATGTTCCAAAACATACTGCTTTGCAGTTTGGCGGGAAAATAAATATGTATTACTTTTTATTAAAAAATAAACATCTTAAAAAAAATGTATAAATATACACACATACATAAATATACCTACATACACTCACATACATATATAAACTCATATTTATACAACCACACACATAAATTCTAACTTCTCTTTCTTCATTCACACTATGTATGATTGCGAGGCCAGAAGCATCGCTCGACAATTATCTTTAAAATATTAGATTTTTTCCACTGCTTTTAGCGGTGAAGGCAAGTCATTCCAGCATTTTGTTGCAGCGTATATGGAACTGCCTTCAAACACTGCCCCTCTTTGCCTAGGAATAAGCAATAAGAAGCATCTGGTCCTCGCACCATAGTTGTGAACACTTTCAGACCGTTCCAATCAATTAGGTACCATATTTTGGAAAATCATCCACAACTATACTGTAGAGAAATAAATCTTTTGTGTGCATAAAATTAAAATGAATGTTCGCGATAGTCAGGTTTGTTCTTAAAATGCAAAAGATCAACAAATTGTGGGGTTTCCAATATTTAAAAACACATATACATAAGTACCTAAACCCTTTTTAACGCACGCGGCATTTGCCCTTGCTAAAGATTGCTGCGCTCCTGCATAAATGCAATGTGCATATCCTCGAAGTTCAGTTCTCGAAGATTTACAAAGGTTAAGGAACTCCAGTTCATCGCCGTTAGGGCAACATAATCAAGTACTTACATTCATGCGTCAACCGTCAAAATGAATGCAGTATCTCGTTTATCGTAGTTTTATTTGTTCCGACCCTTAACACCCCGAACAGCTGAATTATTATTTAAATAAGTATAATTATTTTAATCTTAATTATTTTATTTTTATTTTATACACATGTACCTACCCCCTTAATGGGGCGGTAACATATTATTTGGTATGTATGTAGTTTTGTTCAACAAAAACAACAAAAGGTAAGTGTGCACACATCAATTACATAAATATAAAAAGTAAATACTAAGGAGTAGTAAAAATACAACATTAATTAAAAAAAAGGAAATTAAGTTACGATGATAAAGAAATACGCAATATAAATGACCTTCAAAGTGTATTGTAATATTTTATGTATCATGTTTTAAGTCACTAGATAAACCGTTATAATGCCCCTCTTAAAAACTGAAATAGTTGTAAAAAAGAAATATTAAATCATTTAAAAAAAAAGTTGGAATTAAATCGCTATCGACACCGAAAAATTTATATGTAGAATAAGAAAAAATTATATTTAATATTTATTTTTAATTAAGTAGGTTTATATTTCTACATAAAATATTTGTTTTTGGTAAATGCGAAAAAATGTAATTTTCCAACTCTTTGATTTTTTTTCCTTTAATAATCTACTCGTAATAATTTTATTTAGTGTTTGGAAGGTGGCAAGTTCGCAAAGTTGTAAAAGAATCTTCGGGTCTGTTGAAATCTTCAACCCTCGTCCGGTGAACTATTCGGCGAGCAAATTTTTCGGTTCACGTAAAAAGAAAATTTTTGGAAACTAATTTGACTAAAGAGAAACTTTTGATAGGAACTTTTCCACAAAGCTTTCATACAAAATCAACCCCCCCTCCTGCCTCCCTCATTCCATGTCTCGTACCCCTTTGATGGCGGCGGCGGGATATTTATTTTGATTAGGGGACTTTTTCGTTTCGCCAAGAAAATAATAATAATGGTAATAATAATTGGAGTTGCCAGGGAAAAAACTGTTTCATATGAAGAAAATAATAATTTCTAGTCGAGAGCCATACTTTGAATAATTTACACTTAAGCCGTGACAGTATTATATTTCAAATGTGGTTTAACCAAAAATCTAAAGATTCGTTGTAAACAATTTAACCAATTTCTCAATATATGACGTTTCAAAAAGGTTTCTTCGTTACTTCATTGATGGCAAAAGAAATAATATCTTATTTTAGGTGATTAGTTAGTTACTCATTATTCAAAAATATAGAACTTTCAAAATTAACTTGGCAAACGTTGCGCAAGCGCATAAAGTATTCACGTAAACCAGACGATGACAAGTCGTAAGCCCTGTAAGTGCCTTGAGTTCATGGTTCTTCAATAATATTCCAACTTCGTCTCTATTGAGATGTTGAAAAGTTTATCAAAAAAATATTGAATAACAATGTCAGTAATGAAGATGCTTATTAACTACATACTTAACATCTACGTTGTTATAAATACTATTTCTTTACGCAGAAGAAAAACAGTTTAGAGAGAAGGAAAAATTGAAGAATGTGGACTTACTGTACCTATCTCTCTCACGTCGAGTTTCATTACTTCTCGTCACTGGTTCAACAATTACTTACTTTGAATGTCTTTAATAAACGTGCGAATGCCGCGATCGTTAACTACTTTTGTGCACAATTTGCGCACGGCGCGGTGTTTGTATATGTGTCCAGCACGAGGTGAGTATGGAGACAGAAAAATGGCAGAGAAATGGCAAGATTATTGTTACCGCGTTTAAGGTGTGAATGTAAATATATATATAATGGATTTTGGGATAATAATAAATAATACTACACACTTCCATGCACCCTGCGCAAGTGGCGAGTTTATTGTCATATATGGCAACTTACCAGTCTTTCCAGCCCAGAGAGGTAATATTAGCGTGAGAAATGATTTTAAATATATTTCGTCTCTACTGGCGATCGAATCCAGGACGCACGCACAGAAACCAATAGGCATACCAACTGTGCCACGGCGGTTGGTGGTATGTCATAAAGATGAGAATAGGTATGAATTCAAATTATTTTTTATAGGCGCCACCATACCCAATATGCACGTTTATGGATTTAATAAAAACAAATAGCTATTTCTGCGCTCCTGCATAACTGCAATGTGCATATCCTCGAAGTTCAGTTCTCGAAGATTTACAAAGGTTAAGGAACTCCAGTTCATCGCCGTTAGGGCAACATAATCAAGTACTTACATTCATGCGTCAACCGTCAAAATGAATGCAGTATCTCGTTTATCGTAGTTTTACTTGTTCCGACCCTTAACACCACGAACAGCTGAATTATCATTTAATTAGTATAATTATTTTAATCTTAATTATTTTATTTTTATATTATACACATGTACCTACCCCCTTAATGGGGCGGAAACATATTATTTGGTAGGTATGTAGTTTTGTTCAACAAAAACAACAAAAGGTAAGTGTACACACATCAATTACATAAATATAAAAAGTAAATACTAAGGAGTAGTAAAAATACAACATTAATTAAAAAAAAGGAAATTAAGTTACGATGATAAAGAAATACGCAATATAAATGACACAAAAAAAGGAGAGGAGAAAAAATAGTACAATTTTTATATGTAGATAAAAAAACAAAGCAAAGTAACAACTAAAACGTATAATTAGCGTTAAGTAACCATCTGTAGTCTGTACATTAAATATATCAACATCACTATACTGATTTCCAAGGTGATGTAATGTGTTGGTGAATCAATAATGAAATGTATACGTAAATTCTCAATATGAAATAGTGTATTTTGACGCGAAGCATAGGTACCGTTTATTAATGTTCATAATAGTATACTATGGTATGTTGATCATGTAAGTAATCTTTTATTTGAAACCCTTCATCATTTTAAATTGAATATATTTTTTTGAACTGACTGACTTTTGCAATATTATATTTGGAAGTAGATGATTAAATAATAAACCTTTCGAACACGCGCATATAATCTTATCCTTATGATAAATAATTTTAAATTATGATTGTATTTTTCGAAGCAATATTACAAAGCATGGACTTGTATGTTGTTTAATATTCAAACTATGTAGATTGTGCATAAATATATACTAAATGATCACTACGCAACAAGAATAATACAATTATCACAAGACTAAGAGCATAGAAGCAAATTGAATTAAATTGTATTGTCCCTTGAAAGGTCGTATCCTATTACGATTATCGATGACACCGCAATATACTTCATGTAGGAACCAATGTACTTCCGGTCCGTTCCTTCTCGATTGCCAAAAACCATTAATTTAACTAAGTTATTTTTGTGCAAATTAGCGTTAGTCTAATTTATTAAGTAACAAGCTTAATTGTGTTGAGCAAACGCTGAATCTATAATTTTTTCCCCTTAATGGCAAACCCGACTAACATACAAAAATATTACGTCCGAATCTATAACTTTTTAAAAAAATTCCGGCTAAAATAGGTGCGTTTCTATTCGACTTAGTCCAAGTTGATATTCTATAACTCTGAAATAGGAACATTCTTATTCCAATTAAGTTACAAATAAGTTCAATTCGCTATTCTATAACCACATTATTAGTCTAATCAACTGTCAAAACGTACCAAATTTTATTTCATACCTAATTGGAAGCGTACTAGTTATTTTCACAGCATTCCGGGATATTTTAGTTAAGATGAAAACACCAGTTTTTGTGTACGGAAACAAATAAAAATGGATGGTTTACACGTGTTACGTTGTGTTGAAAATAGAAACCAAAGAATATTCTTCTTCTTCTTCAATGGCTCTACAGCCCATATCAAGCCTTGGCCTCCAGCAACTTCCTCCTCCAACCTCTCCTGTCACCTGCTGCGACCCTCCAGTTTGGCACATTCAGAAGCTGGGATGCATCCCTCCCAATATCATCTTCCCATCGCAGCCTCGGTCTCCCGACCTTTCTTTTGCCACCTGGGTGCCCCTCTAAGACTCTTTTTGGTACCCGTGATGATGGCATT
The DNA here is from genome assembly GCA_963576475.1 of Molanna angustata. NCBI lineage: Eukaryota > Metazoa > Arthropoda > Insecta > Trichoptera > Molannidae > Molanna > Molanna angustata. The sequence goes on along the minus strand of OY754977.1, from coordinate 16,681,018 downwards.
CTCTGAACATGCCCGGCCCATCTTACTTAGCCTGCTTAGTCTTATATGTTCAGACAGTTTGGGTGCTTTGTAAATCCTGTACAACTCATCGTTGTATCTAATTCTCCATGTTTGTCCATCATTCACGGGTCCCAGGATCTTAAGAAGCACTCTTCTCTCAAAGATGTCCAGCATCTCCGTAGACCTTATTGTCAGCGTCCAAGCCTCACACCCATATGACACAACAGTCCTGATGATTGTTTTATATAGGGTTTCTTTTGTCTTTCTATGGACACTTCTAGACCTGAACACCGGTAACAGAGAGAAGAATGCTTTGTTACCTGTCATTATTCATCTTTTTATTTCTAGGGTATCTTCATTATCTTTATTAATAGTAGAACCCAGGTATGCAAACTGCTCTACAGTTTCAAAAGTGTATTTTTCTTTGAACGTTATGTTGCTTTGTAGAGCGCTTCTAGCATTTATAGTTTGCTTCATTATTTTGGTTTTATTTACATTAATTTGCAAACCTATTTCTGCTGCTGCTGTTTCAAGTGGGTCAAAGACTTCCTGTAGGGCTGCAAGGGATCTTCCGATAATATTGAGGTCATCTGCATAACCAACTATTTGAGAACTTTTAAAAGAATATTAGTGCAGATCAATTGAAATGTTAGGTTAGGCGACATTACGCTGATATGACATAAATAAACATGGCCGAACAGTGCGCAGTACGTATGCATAGTCTGCGCCATAGACAATAGACAATTTGAGTTCAAATTGTTATATACGGTGCACTATTTCGTTTGATTTTTGTTTTAGTTCCTATTTTAGTTCAAAAAGTTACTGATTATTATCACGTTATCCTTGCAAAAAATCATGGATTCATTTCATTCATGCTCATGCATCGTATCATACATGCACCTCGATTATTCGAACTTCGTTTGTTTCCTGATTCTTAAAAAATATATACATACACCCTTTTAATAAATAAACACTCGTTCGATCGTCAATGTATAATATGGGTTGCTATATGAATATGTAATTAATACGCTTTATGAATAATCAAGGTATTTAATAAAAAAAATGTAATTATAAAAATATACCTATCGCTTTAGATAGCGACGCGAATTTTACCATTAATCTTTTTCTTCAGCCCCTTTCACTCCACTGCTGGATAAAGGTTTCTTACTGAGTTTTCCACTTCTCCCTGTCCTGGGCGCTCTGCTTCCACCCATGTCCCACCAGTTTGACAATATCGTCAGTCCATCTCCTCTGTGGTCTCCCTACACCTCTTCTATTATGATAGGGTCTCCAATTCAGAATTTTGGGGGTCCATCTATCATCTCTCTGTCTTGCCACATGACCTGCCCATTGCCACTTCAGCCTTCCCACTCTTTCTGCAATGTCTGTGACCTTTGACCGGCGTCTTATTTCCACGTTTCTTATTCGGTCTCTCAAGGATACGCCCAACATTTGTCATTCCCTTGCTCGTTGAGTACACTTAAGATTGTGGAGACTTCTGGCAGTAAGTTAATAATGTATTTTATTACTAATGGGTATTTTAAATCAAACAAATGATTTGGTCTACATATATATTTTTTCCTGAATCCAGGACAACCGTTTCAGTTTATTATGCCCTTATCAACTGGTAGGGAAAAAATATATATGTAGACCAAATCATTTGTTTTATTTAAAATACCCATCATTATGGAATTCTACATATTCAACACCGTCAGTATTGACATAATTAAAAAATCGTATTTTATTACCACTACCAGTACCATTAATAATGTATTTATTATTCATTTAATTTAATTGATACATAAAAACAACTATTTATAACAGTAGGTACCTATTCACAAATTTACTTTCAATTACAAATTGAATTTTAAACCTTTTTAAGGCTCTTTTTAGTAGGTACAATGGATTAGGAAAAATATTGAGAAATTGCTGGAGGGAAAAAAATATTACAAAGAAAAAGGGAAGCAAATTTACTTATTCAAAATAACAAATTCATTAGTTATGTATTAAGCCATTTGTATCCGCACGACAATAATAATAATTACAAACATTACCTATACCAGTCTTATTTGTATTAAATTCAGAAAAACAATTTCAGTCATTTCCAGTATGTCCATTTATAACTACGTTGTTCCAAAATTGATAAGTCGTTATCTCTAATAAACGAGTGGGTTGTCACCAACGTCATAATCCTCGCTACTAAGTCACTCCACAAAGTTTTGAAATTTCGTATGGAAAATTTTTTATATTTTTATGAAACAAGTTTGTTCAATAAGTTTTATTTAAATATTTTACTATGCAAACTTGATATTTCTTCAATGCTATTGTATGAAAGTGGTATGCCTTTTTACTAATTTGAAAATACTAATTTCTCATTTTACGCTTCCTGAGCTTGGGGTCACTATGAAGTATTTGACAGTTAAAAAAAATGAGAATCACTATTCAGATAACGTTCAAAATCTAATGGGGTCTAAGTGAGTATTAGATATACAAATTTGCAAAAGTTCAAAAGAATCGAATTCGTACTTTAGTCTATAAGTGATAAAATAAAATGAACACGCCGTATATAGCACATAACACTTAGCACAAAGCACATAGCACACACCACACACACATATACATTGTGATGAAACTTTCAAAATACAATCTCAGCATGATACTAATTGATAATCTGCAATAAAAAATAGCTTTTGAAATTGCGAAATCATAACTCCCCACTATATCCCCTTGGGTTAGTGAGTAGTAAAAATAAATTATCATCATCATCATCAGCCTGTGTTTGCCCACTGCAGGACATAGGCCTCTCTACTCCTTCTCCGCTCCTCCCGTTCCTGTGCGACTCCCATCCACTGTAGAACAACAAATCTTTTAATGTCGTCCATCCATCTATAGTGATCGCCCTTGTGGTCTCTTGTCGCCTCTCGGTCTCCACTCCACCAGTCTTTTCGTCCATCTATTGTCGGTCATTCTTGATTTGTGTCCTGCCCATAAATACTTATTTTAAATACTTGTTTACTCTTTTCCTTGACAGAAAGACACGAACATGAGTATAGAATTGCCCAGTTAACTGCCACTTAACAAGATGTATTCTGTTATCTTCCATTAATAGAAAATAATAATAAAAATAATTTTGTCAAAAGATACAGTTTTTTTTAATAACAAAAAATTCATATTTCGAGCGTTATTATAGGATTAAATATTTTCAGGTGAACGTTACTGCGCAGAAAAATTCTCAACACTTCGGTCGTTCTTTCAGGAAAAAAAAATTAAATCTTACAAGCATTTTTTGTCCAAGTCATATAAAAATAACATTTTTAGATGTAGAAATATTATGATCTTTAGTTGTAGTTTTGATTTATATACAATAGCGTATAAGCTTCACTTTCAAGATATTTTTTTTTGTATTATAAACAAGCTTTTCTTGTAATGTTTATGGTTTTTCTAAGAGCAGCCATATAACAAACGATTCATTATAATTCGCAATATGGCCGTGCGTTTGTTTATTAAGAGTCGAAGATTTAAAATGCTCTGTATTCTTTAGCGAAAAGTTTCACCGAAAATGATGGAGAAAAATTTAGATAATAATACCGCTGTGGTGTTTCGAAAAAATCCCGTTGGAAGAAATTTACGACTATGGTCTCCCAAAATATGAAGCATGCTCCAAACTCCAAGGGTTTCGAGGCGGATAGGAGAGGGGGTGTAGTTCATTTCCGGTGGTAAGGAATAAGAGGCTGTGTTGGCTTCCGGTGCACCTCGTGACGCATGGTTTCCCGCTACCATAACCAATGGAAATAAAGCCTCCCCCGACCCCATAACACATATCAGAACTCCCGATGAATTTTCCTATCCCTATGGGAGCATGACCTGTTATACCCACAAAAGAAGGTGGATTTCAACACGATATAGGAAAAACAAGAATCGTTATGTTGATAATATTTGGGTGAAACGTTTAAGGAATGCAATAATAACTGTTTAAAAATATATATAGGTATATATACCACAGAGTATACCGAGCTGATATAAGATACAACTTTAAGTCAGGGGATTGGAAAACAATGTGAGGTGGAACGGGGGTATTATAAACACATTCAAAGTTTACATATAATGGCTAGAATAACATGAATTATGTCTCGTGGAAAATTGGTTTAATTCATAAACATGCAATCTTGAAAGGTAAAGTTTTTCTTAGAGCGAGTGATTCTCTCGAATCTTGTGGTTCACACTATATTATGAAAAATGTTTAACGAAACTTGACGGTCAAAAAATATTTATAGATTTAAAGATAATTAAATACTTAAACTCAATCGAAAAAAAAACCATCCCAAAACTGTTTATATATTAATTATTTATTTAATTTTTTTTTGTTTATTAGTTTATTTGTTTATTTAATTATATATTTATTTATATATTTATTTATTTAATTATATGTTAATTTATTTATTCTTTATTAAATTATTTACTCATTTATTTTTTTATTTACCTATGTATTTATTTATTTATTGATTAAAATAATTACTTATTTAATTATTTATTTATTTGTTTATTTATTTTTTATTTATTTATTTAGACATGGAATGAGTGAATGAATATTTAATATTTTTATTATTACATATGCGCAAACATTGGATTTTTTTCCCTTACTTTATGCGCTTGCGCAACGTTCACCAATTATGCCTTTTTAATGAGATCCCTATCAATTCAATTTTGAAAGTTCTATATATTGTAATACTGAAATTCTTTTCGCTTGAAAATAAGGAATTTTTACTACAGCCATCTATGGGTGAAATTATGAACAATAATCTTATTATTTTTTATTTATTTTGTTGTAACGCCATCTATTGAGAGAATTGTTTTTTTTTTGTAAATAATGAAAGCTACAATTCTTATATCTGAGGTGACAATGCATTTTTCGCATAGAAGTCACCCCTGAATTGCGCCAGTAATTTGCGCAAGCGCATAAAGTGATCACGTAAACCAGCCGATGACAGGTCGTAAGCCCTGTAGGTGCCTTGATTTCCCGGTTCTCCTACAATAAATATTCCAACTTCGTCTCTATTGAGATAATTAAAAATCTGTTAAAAAAAAGAATGAATATTTATTTATTTATTCACTCATTCGATGATTCATTTGTTTATATATTTGTAAAAGTATGTTATCAAGGTTGGAGCTTCATTTGCTAAACTTCTAACATAATCTTGCAAATCTTCAAAACATTCAAATTTGAGATTTCGCTTATTGTTCCAAATATAAGATAATACAATACAATTATCTAACATTCATAAATTATGCATGTACGAATTATATACTGTTGAAAAAGTTTACCTTCTAAATGAAGAGAAGAAATAAAGTAAAAAAAAAGTACCTAGATATAAAGTGTAAATTTTTATAATTCCTTTTATATAAGTTTGATATTTTTATTATTCTTTTACTATATAAATGTTCATCAAATTCGGTTCAGCCGTATAGGAGTCAGGGACATACACACGTACAGAAGAAATATATATATGTATATATATATATATATATATATATATATATATATATATATATATATATATATATATATATATATATATATATATATATATATATATATATATATATATATATATATATATATATATATATATATATATATATATATATATATATATATATATATATATATATATATATATATATATATATATATATATATATATATATATATATATATATATATATATATATATATATAACGATATTTTGTTGCATATACATATATTTTCCCAATACAACAATCAAATTACCGTCTTGTAAATTTATTCGATAGAATGATGTCAGATGTGTCAATAGTTCTTACTAAGTCTAGTCCGCAAATTAACGGTTGAATATAATATTGAATTGATGCGTACCGTATTGTATATATATAATTTATTGTTGAATCGTTTGAAATAGGTAAATTCAAATATCGCATAACTCCGAAACAAATATGGATATCAAGTACTGAGAATATGCGAATTCTATGTGTGGTTGAGACACATTGTAACTGTTATTAAAATACATTTTCAAGATGAAAAGCTCACATCCACATTAACTTATAGGGCTATAAATCAAGTGTACTTAATAACATTGATACGAGTACGTGCAATTAATATAAGAACCATATTCCATTATTAACGTTTAAGTCTGATGAAGAATAAATTTGTTTGTTAATAGTACCTAATAACAATTGAAATACTTGAGCTTTGGAAAGCGTTGGTACTCAATTGTATGTCCAAGATATATAATTAATTAGTTATGAGGGTTATTGAACAAATCGTCTACACTAGTACCTTTTGTAGATTGTAACTTTTGGGATATTATCTATGGATCATATATAAAGAAATATGTCTTAATAAAATAATGAAAGCACTATTCTAAGCCGGTGCCTCATAGCAAATATTATTTATCAAATATCGTCGTCCTGTAAGAACTGGGTAAATAAAAATATAAGAGGCAAAACAACATAATGGCAAACTTCAGCAATGAGAATCACCACCCATTCTGAATGTTGCCTTTTTAGGCTTCGTAATTTCGCATACCCGTCGCTGGTTACCCCACATTATGGGATATGCCGTAAAGGTTTATAATGGACCGAGTAGCAAATTTCGATTATCTATTCCCCAGATAACTCAAAAAATACGTCTATGAAATAATTAACAATTTATTTTTACATCTTAATTCTATCGACTGAGTTTTTTTTTAATTTTAATTTGCTAAATGTTTTACTTGTTAAACTTTATTATTTTTTTTTATTTTTGACAAGTAAATAAATTTTATAGGCCCATAAAGTAGATTTTTACTTCGAAATTCACATCTTAACCTCAAAATCATACTATTATCTAGCAAAAAATATTGTATCACAGATACAATATCTGTTCGTGTTTCACAATAACAACTGTGCAAATGTGTGTACGTCCCGTTTGCCATAGGTTAACATGCGCCTTAAAATAACTTTAAATTGAAATAAAATAATTTTTGTACAGCCTTGAAATAACAATCGATCGAATTTAGCCCTCTTGTGTCAATCTAAAACAATCAGTTATATTCCATTTCGATTTAAGAGAGAATTAGGTACGCTACGGAGTGGGTACAAAAGAGTGATAAGAGAGTAGGGTTGGGTGTATACGTAGGGGAGGAAGATATGAAGGTAATGAATAAATTGTAGCAAAGGTCGAAATAGGATTCAGTTAGGAGTAAATTGATTGGGGGGATAAGTTGATGTATTGAACGAATGAAAGACTGATTCGATATTGAGGCCATATTAGATTAGTTGAGACACGCCGTAATAATATATACCTAGCGAGTCAAGAAATGAATATTCAACAGATACTAAGAGACTTCATTATAACTTCGACTCGGTTTACCAATTTTCTTCTCGGATTTGTAAGGCAATGATAAAAAGCGAAACTCTACTAACTCAACGATATTTTGACTAAATAAAGATGAATGTTTTGATTTTTGCGGATAAATGTTTGAAAGAACTAACTGACCGGCAAACTTCCTATCCGAGCAGAGTAAAAACACAAACTTATAACAGAAATCCACTTTAAAAAATCAAGAAATAAGATGTGGAGATCTAGCAATTCCATTATTCGAAAAGCTGGTATGTGGTTTTATTCTCCAATTCACAGAAGATGGGCATCAATTTTTCAGTGAATGTTTAATATTTACTAATTGATGTGTTATTATTTTCTTTTTATCTTTTGTTTGTTCTTTATTCTTACTTTTCCCTCTGTTATCCATTTTTTTATTTGTATGTAAACCTAATTATTAAATAATGTATATATGATATGGTTTGTAATTACATTGTACCCCGGCCGCGGCCCCTGCTCACGAACTGAAATAAAATCTTATTATTATTATTATTTATCGATTATCATTTTATCATCAGTGCATAAATACTGTCGCATACCTATTTGTTTAATATCTCAATAGAGACGAAGTTGGAATATTTACTGTAGGAGAACCGGGAAATCAAGGAACCTACAGGGCTTACGACCTGTCATCGGCTGGTTTACGTGATCACTTTATGCGCTTGCGCAACTTTCACCAATTATGCCTTTTTAATGAGATCCCTATCAATTCAATTTTGAAAGTTCTATATATTGTAATACTGAAATTTTTTTCGCTTGAAAATAAGGAATATTTACTACAGCCATCTATGTGTGAAATTATGAACAACATTCTTATTATTTTTATTTATTTTTGTTGTAACGCCATCTATTGAGAGAATTGGTTTTTTGTGTTATTCTTAAATGCAAATTTCAAGTGACATGGGCTTGCTTTTGCCATATCTATGAAAAAAATATTTATTTATTTATTTGAATCTTCTTGTACATACAATTTGTACACTGGCAGGCTTATTGCCTAATGGCAATTTCTTCCAACCAACCACATTAAATTAAAGACCAGAATAAAATAATCCTTCAACTAATCTGTTTTTTTTTTTTCAATTCAAGCTTTTTCTTCTAAGAATACTTACAATGGCGACCCCATAGCCGTTTGGCTTCTGTGCGGGCTTCCTGCGTTCGATCACCAGCAGAAAATAAATTTATTCAAATTTTTGCTTCTCTAGGCTGGAAACAATGGTATGATTAGTCGAAAGAAATTGTCATTTGGCATGATACTCTCCTGAGTGATTTGTTTCTTTGTATATCAAAATTATTAATATCAATTTGCCTATAGAAAGCAATCAATGGTTTGAGTATGGAGTTTGGTAAGTTAGTTTGGACGTGTGCCAAGTGCAGCTGCACTCACTCATTGAACTCAATCTTCGGTATTCGACTTTACTTCACAAGCATTTTGTCAGCATTTGTTGGAAGCTGAGAATTTAATGCCAATGCATGTATGAAACATACCACCTTAATAATCTTGCATTTGCTGCGCAGGCAATTTTCATAGCCATACGTCATATTAACGCCTTTGACTTCTACACTCATCCATGCTTGAAAATAGCAAATTAAACATTTAATCAAAAATAAAACTAAACATACAGCCGTACTGTCGAATGTATTATTCTGTACGTAGTCGAATGTATTATTCTGTACGTACAACTGTCGAATGTATTATTCTGTACGTACAACTACTGTCGAACGTATTATTCTGTACGTACAACTGTCGAATGTATTATTCTGTACGTACAACTGTCGAATGTATTATTCTGTACGTACAACTACTGTCGAACGTATTATTCTGTACGTACAACTGTCGAATGTATTATTCTGTACGTACAACTGTCGAATGTATTATTCTGTACGTACAACTACTGTCGAACGTATTATTCTGTAAGTACAACTGTCGAATGTATTATTCTGTACGTACAACTGTCGAATGTATTATTCTGTACGTACAACTACTGTCGAACGTATTATTCTGTACGTACAACTGTCGAATGTATTATTCTGTACGTACAACTGTCGAATGTATTATTCTGTACGTACAACTGTCGAATGTATTATTCTGTAAGTACAACTGTCGAATGTATTATTCTGTACGTACAACTGTCGAATGTATTATTCTGTACGTACAACTGTCGAATGAATTGTTCTGTATAATTTAGGAAAAATGTCCAGTGTATTTTCCTGTGTAAGTCTGTATAACTATATTCCTACATCTTTTTTTACAATAATATTATTATTATTACTGTTTACATGTAACACACAACCAACATTTTTGGTTCTAATTTTATTTAGGTATACCCAAAAACAAGCTAAGCCTTGTGGGATTTTTGGTATGTGTAATAGATGTAAATAGGTCTGTGTGTATGTGATAAAAAATAATTATAACCAAATGGAAATTTTATACACTAATAAATAATTAAAAAAAAACTAATTCAGTTCTGTTGAAAATTTTCCATACAAGATTTGAATACATTGTGGAGTGACTTGTTAGTGAGGAGTAAACGTAGGCCACAACCCACTCGTTTCTTGTCGTTGCTGGTATTATATTTTTTTCAAACCGAATCATTTCTGCGCAAAATATTTTTGTCACTCAGGTTAAACATTTATTATTATAATTCATCTCGGAATTTCAATTTCTCTCATTTTACTTTAAGTTCCAGTAATTTCGAGAAACTGACGCTTTGATCCATACATAAGTCGGGGTGTCGAATCATGGATCTACATTTATGCGAGGGTTTGAGTTATGTCTTTAAATATTCCGCTTCATCTAGACAAAATGTTACAGCACGCCGCAGATCAATTCAGCAAGACTAAAGAGATCATGGAGAAAATAACCAATTTCACAGAAGTGGAATATAATCCTTTTCTTTATTCAACGTTGCATTGGTTATTTTCTATTTTGTGTATTTTCATATTTATACTAGAGGGCTCAAGCAGACATTGTTCTGCCACAGTCAGCTTTCTGTATAGACCATATTTTATGAATTTTAACAAAAACGAGTGGGTTGTGGCCAACACTAAACTCTCTACTACATAGTAAGTGTAATAAGTTTCTTCTTGAAATATGGACAATCTCAAAATGCATTTTTATGAAGTAGGTACATTTTTATTAGATTCTTACACAAATATAAAAACAGTTTTCACAATATACCATACACACAAAAACATTGTCACGAAACTCATAGTATGCACGTTCCACATGATACCTGTTGAGAAATTTATGCATAAAAATTGCATTACTAGCAAGATGAGCATGTATGAGACAGTGTATCAATGTTGATGAAGCGATGGATATGTGTCAAGATAGAAGAAAGCGGTGTTCGGTTCTCACTGTCTACCCCTTGAGGAAGATAGAAGTGGAGAGTAAAAAAATACACTTGTCTATCCTCCTGAGTCCTGAAGCATTATTTTTGTTATTGAGTGCTAATTTTTCGGAAATATTGTAGTAATTGGAGATAAAACAAATGTTTGTTCGGGTTTTTTTTCAAAATATTTATGTTTTTTTTTTGGAAAATGTGGTATAATATACTATACTTCGGGATTAAGTTAATACAAATACATATGAAATAACAAGAAATGATAATATGAAATTCTAAGAACATTTTATTAAATACTTTATAAGTATTTACATGAAATGTAGGCTGGTTAAAAAATATAATTATAACAATACTTAACTTTAAAAAAAAAACATTTGTAATTTGGCATTAACATACCTAAAACCTAAAAATATGATATGTTTATTTCAGGTTTTAGGTGTGTGAGTTAAAACACAATTTCGTTCTGCATTCAAACATAAATAAATGTCACATTTGGTGCATCTGGTCCTGCACAATTTCTTGCACCCTTGCACTTTTTGAATATTTTCAATTTATCGACTTCTCGCATGTGCAGGGCCCCTTTGACCAACGTATTCATTTACCAACTGGGGTTTTTCGGAAAATTGGTTAAATAACAACAAGGCGCTTTTATTATCCATCCATTTTGTCACGGCAACTTGTTAGTCCTATCGTATCAGAGAACTCATGGATCCTCGACCCTTCGTCTGTTGCTCTTTGTCTGACGACAGTCTGGCATTTTTAGAAATTCTGTTAGAGTCAACTCTTCCAACTGAACCCAACCCTCAAGCTAATAAAGAGCCTGCCAATTTAGAGGACATAAAATATATATACCCTCACACTTCTATACAAGGTCTTAAACAACTCCAATGCTCCAGTTTATCTACGAAATCAATTTTACTTCCTCTCTGAACACGGGTTGCCTCTTCGTTCAAATACTGAAAGAACGCTCAGTATCCCAGTACACAATACTTCCTTTTTCACCACCTCTTTCTCCGTACAAGCAGCTCGTCTTTGGAATCACATCCCATCGCAACTTCGAGTTTCATTAACACTTCCCGCTTTCAAAAGAAATTTGAGGAATCATTTCCTTACACATAACACTTAAATTTGTCTCCTTATCCTATCCTTGTCCCCCCCCCCTCTCCTGTCCCCTCCGTTTCTTTATTGTTTTTGCTTATATATGTTATTTTTTCATTTTATATGTTTTATTTTCTTTCTTTATATATTTTGCTTGTATTATATAAAAAATTTGGTACATGTCATAAATGTAATAGTATTTCACCAAATGAATATGGTTGGTTGGAAGATATTGCCATTTGGCAATAAGCCCGCCATTGTGCACTTGTGCTCAGAAAGTCTAAAATAAATAAATAAATAAATATATCGTGATATATTATATGTCCAGGATGCAACGATTTTACAAGTGATAAAACTTCCCTTTATCCCTATCCATATATTTTCATGTCTGTTGTGAATGTTGTAGGCCATTGATATGGTAACAGTCACTCACTAGACCATTTGGATTTGTCATTGTAAAAAAAAAATAGTCGGTTTTCCTCTAACATAATACTTTATATTACAATTAATTGTGAATGGAACCATCATTTCATAAATATCTAAATATGTTTTTCCCTATTTTGTATTAGAAGAACATATCTTTAGGGTTCATTTTAAGAATTTCCAAAGATTTCAAAAATTTGTACACATTAAAATTACTTTATACATCACTTGTAAGAAGCATTGTCGTGTTCAACTCTTCAATATGGTCGCCCTATTATCGAGTCCTATTATAAAGCCCTATTATAAAGCACTTAAGGTCACGACTCATCTCTCGTAAAACAAAAACCCTCATTTACAAAACTCTTCTTAGACCGGTCATGACATATGCATCAGAATGCTGGACATTGACCAAGAAGGACGAAAATGCATTGTTGGTGTTCGAAAGGAAAATACTTCGCAAAATATTTGGTCCTACCTGTGAAGGAGGATCTTGGAGGATCCGGTTTAACCACGAGCTAGAAATAATGTATGGCGAACCAAACGTTGTCCAATACATCAAAATACAACGTCTACGTTGGCTCGGACACGTTTGTAGAATGGAGGATAACCGGGTCCCAAAGAAAGTATTGGACACCTGTCCTGAAGGAAGAAGAAGCAGAGGGAGACCTAGGATGAGATGGCTTGACGACATCGAGGGCAATATAATAGCGATCGGACAGACAAACTGGAGGAGACTTGCTGTCGACAGGGCGGGATGGAGGCAGTTTCTTGAGGAGGCCAAGGCTCGCACCGGGCTGTAGCGCCATTGCTGATGATGATTATCGAGTCCACTCGGACTCTATAGAAAAAATTCAGCATAAATTTCTCCGTTTTGTTAATTTTAAAATGGGTATACCAATAGAAAGATTAAATTATGACTTTCTTTTAAAATCAATGCATTTGTTAAAACTTTCAGATAGACATATACTCACCGATTGGTTTTTCTTGTTTAAAATTATTATGCATAGCGTGGACAGCCCTGACATACTGATGCGCATCAACTTTCATATACCGCGTGTTGGTGCTCGCGATACAAACCAATTTTATTGTGACAATTCCCGCACACTAGCGCATCACAATTCTGCATTAACAGAATTCAGATGTTAAGTAATGAATATGCTAACGATATGGATCTGTTTATGGGCAATATAAATAACCACAGGAATACCCTTCGTGTTAAATTCCACTGATCGTGTTTAGTTTTATTTTTCGTTATTCATTTAATACCTCATTTTCCTTTTATGTTTTTTTGTTCTTTTATACTTTCATTGGTTATTCTTAATCTATTTAGTGATTTCCAGGTGCGCCAGTCCAGACTGTGACCTGGGGGGAGATGCTCCCGAGGTTCGATGAACTTTTTTGAAGATTTTTCTCGCCACAAAGTGAGCCTGGCTTCCTCTGGAGATGTTTTGAGCGGCTCAGTGTACCTTAGGAAGCCCTTACGGGATTTCAGCCTGGGCCGGGCAGTCTCACAGTTGTAAAGGCCCGTTCTTAATCACTAAATAGATTAAGAACGGGCGTCGGCAGATCGAAAGATAACCTAAGGAGATGGGGAATCATATCAGACGACGACTGCCTCTCGTGTGAATGCGGCCTGCCGCAGACCACTGACCACCTACGAGATTGCCCTGCATGCCCTGCTACCTGCTCACTCGAGGACCTACTGCGCTGTAGTGGCGAAGCATCTGACGTTGCCAACTATTGGTCGAGAACTGTTTGAATGCTGCTGACACGAAGAAGAAGATTGGTTATTCTGTTTATTATTTTGGTTAATTTTCTTTGTATGTATTTTTATATGTATTTTTTTTATTTTGTATAAGTTTCTCTTTATATTTCTTCTTGGTTTATTTTCATTGTTTATAAATTGGATATGTTTGTTTTTTTTATGTATTTTCACAATGTACTATATTTTGTATCTTTTGAATACTACATGTAAATGGCAAACGCCGTTAATAAAATAAATAAATAAATATCTCTGATCATGGCATTTGTGATACCCTTTTTAGTGATATAATTTCTACCGCATTTATTCTACTTTCATGCGCCTTTTGCCACGTCCATGTTTCACTGGTATACATCAAAATAGGCACTGCGATTGCAGTATGTACAGCAATTTTGTATTGCTTTGAGATTCTTGGATTCGACATTACTGCACTGAGTGCTCCGTTTTTTGCTATTATCTGCCATTAATCTTCTTTCAATATCTTTATCAAGTCTTCCCGTTGAAACATACTTCCCAAATATAAATATTCCTCTACTTATTCTAGCCATTCGTTTTCTGATTTTATCAAACATGTAAAATATATAAATTTAAAAATTAACTATATATGGTTTATAACAATCAAATCAATATAGTCACTTGTTTAGATTTTTATATCTTTATGTAGGTACATTTAATTTTTATTTAATTTAATTAAATAATATAATATTATATTACACCTGGCAGCATTCACTGATTCAGTGTGGCTGTTAGGTAGTTATTCGCACCATTAATTTTTATTTATTCAATCAGTAATATTCTTATGTTCGTGCTATGTATTACTTTATTTTATTTGAGATTTTTTTTAATTCTTTGATTATTGCACTTTTAATTTTGTTTACACTGACAGCGTTTACTATGTAGAATTCCATTTAGTTGAAAAGTCCACCAGTTGAAAAGGCCTTCACCAGGCGAAACGGTCGTTCTGGAGAGTAAAAATAAATGTAGAAAGAAAAACAAGTGTTTAATTTATTTTAAAAAATCTTTGATTATTAATGTACGAACTTTCGTGTTTAATTTACCTTTCTTATATGTTTTTATTTTTTTATAATATCCTCTGCTACCGTTGATATGTCTATTATGTTATAAATGTTTATAAATTGTATATTTTTGGTTAAGTTTATACTGTGTCATCTAATATTTTGTGTGGTAAAGGACTTTGAGCCTTGAATGTCTCAATAAATAAATAAATTAATTAATAAATAATATTAGGTTGAAGAAAAAACTTGATAAAAAATATGATACGTAGAGCGATGGACATCCAAGTGCAGGCCAGAAGACCAGGCAGACCGCTGACAACGTGGCCATCACAAGAGAGTTGCGGGAGGCAGACTTGCGCGAAGGAGACTTGGCGAATGAGGACGAGGAGGGCCGACCCCACATAATGGGAAGAAAAGGCCAGGACAAAGAAGAAGAAGAAGGTAGAAGAAAAAACTTGGTGAAAATGGGAAAACAATCAAGAATTACTTAATAAATACTCAGAATTTTATATTCGATATCGTATATTTTCCTCACGTCATTCTATCTCTTTAATCAGTCATTTCCTTAGCAATCACTTTTACTTTCACAACTTATGTTACTGACAATATTCTTCATATTTTTTCTTAAGATTAATGTGGTTCATTCGTCTCTTTTACGGCCGCCTTAATTATTTTTGAAAATATATCTGAAACATGTTAGACAATCACTTTCTTTATCCGAGAAAATCGAAGTGATTTTTCTCAGTGGCAGCCATGGGAGAGTATTCCCAATGGTATCGAATTTTTCTTCATACTATTCCAATAATAATTACGTTGAGTGTTCTAAGATTGGAGATTAAATTTTGAAAGATTTATAATTCGAAGACAACAAGTTGATATTCGGTATAAACACTGAATTTGATCTTCAATTTTGAAAGACACAACGAAAACAGAAGTTTTTTAACACTTAATATCTCAATTTCACAAATCAATAATAGCCTTTAATACAAACCTATACTTAAAAAATGAGCGTTAATTATGATCTAGTAGTAGAAAATCAAGCGAATTTGGGATCAACCATTTCTCAAACTATTTTCTATGCCTATGACTCAAGAATTTCCATGAAATATAGAAATGCGTGAATTTATAATATCATGTGTAGCACTATGGATTACTGCTGTGATTCTCTGCAGGGCATTTATTTATATTCATTATTCCTTTAAATGTTGGAGTTAGGTCTTCTCCATCTGTTTTCACTCGTTTTTTTTTGTCCCCTAGTTTTACATCTAGTATATATCAGCCAACTGGATAATGTCGGCAGACCATCTTTTCAGTGGTCTACCAACTTTACTTATGGATTTTGAGGGCATACGATTGCATAAATACACTATTGGAATATTCATACAGTGAGTCCGGATAGTTTGGCGGACTCTTAAACTACAAACATTACCCACTGGTTGTTAAGCTATAAAATTTCCCTGAAAGTATGACGGAAAAATTTTGGTTAGTCAATGTTTGGAGCGATTGAAATGTAACATCGGCATATTTTGCTAATGATGTAACTTCCGAGTTCTGAGTACCCCGGCAGATTGTTCTAAGTTCCAAAGTGACATAAACTTTCTCCATTATTACTGTTTTTACGAAACTTTCCAACTCATCGTTGTTAGTAGCTTGTTTATGTATCGCCAAAGATTGATCTAAATGTTACTTATGAGAAATTTATATATCTCTCAGAAATATCAACAACGCAAATAATATTATTCTTTTATCTAATAATATATTTATATTATCAAATACTTTGTCAATAAATTCTTTAAGATATCCAATTACTTTGGTAGGCAATAAATAAACTGAAGACATTTTCACAAATTAGATCAAAAGAGATGAAAGAATATTCTGATTATATTTTTTTATCATTTAGCAATGTTTACATAATTATATCTCTCTTGTGGAGCATAAACCTGGAATCTTATTTGAAGTTGCAAAACCATTTTTGTCAATACTCCTTTCAGTATTATATAATGTTAGATTGTCTCAATTCTTTCCCATCTTCAGCAATTTGTTGATCACGTTGATTCTATTTTTTTCAGTACATACCTCTTCTAGCATTATTGCTCTTTTTAATATTGTATAGGACATAATACGAACCAATGTATACGGATATTTAGTTTGAATTCATGTCAATAAATTAGGAGTTAATACATAAACACCGTTTATTATCAAAATAATTGACACATGTCAAAGATTAGTCAAAATAAGTTGGTAGAATTGAAAAAATGTGTTCAGAAATTATTTATAAAAATAACCGACCAAGTATGCAAATCGATATCAGGTGGAACGCCAAAAAAATAATTAAAAAAGTATTCAAATGACATAAAAAGCATTCTTTTTAATGATCAGTAAATAAATAATAAAGAACGAAGTAGTCTGGAAAGACGGAAATGATAGAAGTATGTATGAACAACAGACAAACCTGTATGAGTTTGTGTATCTGCAACTATAAAAATATTCGATACAAAATATTGATTAGAAATTAGGCCGGTCAAATTTTAGTAACTAACACAAGTAATAATAATTTGCTAGAATGTCTGAAGTCAAAATGTGTGAAAGAGCATGCATCAACAATGCTTCAGTATATTTTATCAAAACGTTTTCGAATGTCGGCAGGTGTAAATCCACTCAGAGTGTTTGTGTTCGGAGAGATTCCATCACAAATTACATATTATATTCGAGATTTACAAGCAATTCCATATTCTCAAACATGCATTACATCCCCCTTTGCACGGAAAATGCATTTCGTGAGCAGCGTATAAACGATAATAATTTCAGATTTAAACATCATGAATATTTGCTACTGAAATTGCGAGATTTTGGGTACACAGATGATCAAAAATATCACCATGCTATCGCAATAAAAGATATTGTTTTGTATGGAATTTGTAAAGGAAATATAATGAAATGGCATGTGAAAATACAATGAAATGGCATGTGGAAATCCCCAAAAATTTAAATAATTTAAAAAATATTCACAAGTATCTTGTTCTGATCTTATTTGTATAGGTATTCTCTTTCATGATATTGAAATTTTGAATCCAAATTCTTTTTATCACTTTTCCTTTTCATACGATCCTTTTTTTTATAAAAATAAAATATTTAATTTATTTTTATCTTTTTTATTTATTTCTTTATCACACCATTTAAATAATCTTCATTAAAAATAGATAATTGCTGCCCAACTAGGTATACCTGTTACAGTGTACATATTATATTTCACAGGAGTAACTATTTGCATTTTTAAAAAGTATCTAAACAATATAAACTTAACTAATAATGGGTATTTGAAATAAAAAAAATGATTTGGTCTACATATATATTTTTTCCTGAATCCAGGACGACCGTTTCAGCTTATTAGGCCCTTATCAACTGGTAAACATAGAAACTCTGCTTTTTCTTATATACCTACTAAAATTCGGTACATTTTTGCAATTATGAATTGTTCATAAACTATAATACAATTGTTTTGAACAATCCATAATTGCAAAAATGTACCGAATTTTAGTATATAAGAAAAAGCAGAGTTTCTTTGTTTACCAGTTGATAAGGGCCTAATAAGCTGAAACGGTCGTCCTGGATTCAGGGAAAAATATATACTTATGTAGACCAAATCATTTTTTGATATAAAATACCATATTATGGAATTCTACATATTCAATACCGTCAGTATTGACAAAATTTAAAAATCATAAACTTAACTATTCTACACAGATTAAGAACAAAAAAATGTTATTTAAGTCATCATGATTTGCATATACATAATATTGTAAAGGTAGGTATCTTGTAATTTTGACATTTAAGTTATTTATGAATATGTTTTATCTTTAGAAAACCTAAAAACGTAGATATCACGACTCGTTTCTCTTTCCTTTTAATTAATATACCTCCAAATGTTTAATCACCAATAATGAATGAGCGGGGGCGTAACTTCTCGCTCAGTTTGTTGGGGTTGGAATTATATAATGTGGTGCGAACAAGTCAACAAAAGAAAGCCTGTAAATCTATCTGCGAATATGAGACAGCCACTTACCTGTGACGATTCTCCAATCTTCGCAGGCACACAGATGTCGTATCTCCGGTCTCTGGTGGTCTGGTTGAGAGGATGGTTCGTCCACTTAGAATGTCTGAACGCACTTCACCATGCGGTCACACAACAATTCCTCCCGAAAATTCTTACAATTACGATATGTTATGAAATATTTAAAGGTGCATAGCAAATTACATTATTGCCTGCAAGTTTCAAGTGAAACGCGACAGATTAGTATCTTTAATCAGCGCGGCGTAATTAAACAAAGCACAAGTAAATTATGGCTATTTAGAAAAGACGTAACTTGGTCTAGGACGAAATATGTCAATACACAGTACAGCTGACGTGCGACTACTGGTCAAAATCTGTAGTTTTGTCCATATCCATGGCTCAAACCATATCCGCCTACCTGTGTCGCTCAGACGTTGAGAAAACATAACAAATAAGTGACTATCTAATTCACAGATGGCCGACTGGTCCTACAGTTGACTTGTTAGAAATAAATAATTCGAAATAAATTATACAAACTTTGGCTAATGAATATATTGCTCAACCAAATAGATAATTTTTTTTTCATCTTTACATAAATATAATTTCCTTTTTCAACGTATTACACGCTGTGTAATCGATATCTAAGTATCGTGTTACAGGAGTTATTTAAGAATAATGTAAGGAAAAGTTGAGGTCCCTTAAGAAGTTTTCTCGCAGTACGGGACCTTATCGTAATAACCGTAATTTGACCCTAAATCTGAGAATAAGATAGAGAGCTGTAAAAGTATACGTGTTACCAGTACTGTTGTATTGAGTCGTTGGTTAGATATTCAAAATCTCAACAATTCACAAAATTAAGGCATTCGATATGTGGCTGTACAGAAGGTCGATGCACATCTCATAGGTCGATAGACTATCCAATGAAAGAGTACTAAATATGATGAAGAAAGAAAGAGAATTTCTGACCACTGTCAACAGACGCATACTTGGCTACATATTTCGTGGTAATAGATATGCTCTTCTACAACTTATAGTGGAGGGGAAGATAGAGGTATGTCAAGTAAATCGAGTAAATAAAACTAACTTCGGTGATCGTGCTTTTGCAGTGGCTGGTCCATCATCATGGAACAAACTACCCCACAAGCTAAGACAAGTAACTAATATTATGACTTTCAAAAAACAACTAAAGACACACCTCTTCAGAAAATCACATGGAAATAACTGAACCAACCTAACTGACATGACTAACTGACAAACTTCAAATGGTTTTATTCTAAATGTCTCATGGCATTAAACTAGCAAAATAGAATTTGTATATGTTTTAATAAAGTCAATATTAAGGTCACTAACCTAGATTTTAAGCTACCACTAACTCATGCAAAAACCAATGTAAAGCGCCCTTGAGGTGAGCTCTCACAAAAACGGCGCTATATAAATCGTCCAAGTATATTATATATACATAGAGGGAAGACGGAGTATGGGGCGTAAAAGAATATCGTGGCATAAAAATATGAGGCAATGGTTCGGGATTCTGGATGCGGCATCACTAATTAGGTTGGCACAAGATCGTGATGAGTTTGCGATGATGGTCAACAACATATCTTAGGAGCGGCACATAAGGAAGAAGAAGAATTTTAATGTGATTAACAATGATTTCCTCTTCAAGGTTCCATTGGTCATGCGGATTTTGTGATCTCGAAGAACAATTGCAAAGCCTTCAAGAAGTTCTGTCATAGATATAGTGCCTTACTACAGGTTGATTCCCATTAAGTCTATTTTATTAAAAAAATCTTAGTCACACCTTGCTTTGACACATATGCTTTACTTAGTCACAAATGCTTTACATTTGAAAATATCCGAAGTCGATGACAGTCCACGAGTATGAAACTTTTATTCACATTCGTCGATTGTTCTTTTTGCACATATGGTGCCGAGAATGCTAATCTAGAGGTCTCCATGAGCTACTTTTCGTGCTATGCATTTTCTTTGTGTCGCTCGTTTAGCGTTCTGTGAAGGGGCCGTTTACAGTCCCCACATGCAGAGCGGGTGGTGGTGAGTGTAGCGAACAATAATTGTGCATAAATTTGAATAAAAATACGTGTATTTCCTAAACCTCTGATACAAAATATTTTTTTAGAACTGGCATAAGTTCAGCTATACTATATTCAGGGTAGGCAGATAGAACCGAATAAGAATCAGTATAGATTCTATGCCGGCGTTTTGGGAATCGTTTCCCAGCAGAGGAAAAATATATTCAAAATCCCTTCTTGCCCAGATCTAATCTGAGCTAGACACTAGTTGTACTGGTAACTTAAAAAATACCATTTTGCAAAAGACTCGCCACTTGCACTTGTGTAAATAATTGTTAAAATAAACAAAATAACGATTAGTTTCTATGAATATGAAAACATTCATAAAAATAAACAAGCATATAAATCGAATCAAATAGATTATGAATGCTTTTTCACAACCTGTGAATCAGGCTGATGAGGGATCGCTCAGTTTCAACCGGTTTTTCCAGGCAAAAAGATAAATAAAAATATATAAAAATCACGTGTCTCGATGTTCGTACTCGCTAATCTCCGAAATAGCTCATCCCATTTCAATGAAATTTTTAAATGTGTATGGTTGGTTTCAACTAAAGACAGTATAGTTTTGAATCCGAAATGCGGTGCTGTTATGGTGTTCCACTGGTATTGTAATGAAAAAAAGCACTATGCACAATTTGCGACTTAATTGTCAAATTTCTTCCAACTAACTAGTGTTTCCTGCCCAGAGACGCAAGTATTGCGTGAGAAAAAAATAAAATACACTAAATTAAATAATTCCATAGTTCTTAATACAAATTAAACTCATAATACATTTAATTTACATCAGACGCCGCGACGACGACGCCTGCATTTTGCTGTTCACATCTGAAATCTCTTAAAGTCATTGTAAAGTTCCCCGGGGGCTCTCAAGAAATAAGCGCCTTAATCCTCGGAAGAAACCATAATAAGGAGCAAACAACAATATGAAACACTTTCACCACACCACAACAATAGTTGCACCATTATACAAAATTTATTCCCCGTTTCATTGAGCAGTAAAGAGGTACTTTGGGAGTTCTTCAAGGAATAGATGGAGAATTAACACCAAACTAAAATAAAATGAATTACCAGCGGTTGGAGATACAACTCTTATGTCGAGAATATAAATACGAGATTCAATATTCATTACGTATACGATATTTGAATAAGCTTAAAATAAATAAACTTTGTAAAAATATTGTCCATTTGTGATTGGTTTATATACTATATTTATATTTTATATTTTCAATATACTAGTTGCATGTAACACATGAGATCAAACTGTCGATGGCGATAGTATGTATGTATAATTGAAGAATACGTACTGAACTGCATATTTATTTTTTTTATCTCAGAAAGCTACTGCTATAATTTATTTATTTTACATTACATTTATTGTATAAAAGTTGAGCCAAAAGTGCTTTTTTCAATTTAAATTAATGGTTATACAGTAATTGATTACATGGTTGAAAAATTCATAAGAAAATACAAGATAACAGAAAAAAGAAAATTTAATAATTTAATTTCAAGAAAATTTAAATATACATAAACGCAAATTTATAAACGTTTTGAGATATTTTATTTTCTATATAAAACATGTAGGTATTGTATATATTTATGTCAGGATAGAATAGTATGGAGTTCAATCTTTTTTCCTACCCGGAATTTGAAAACAGCATTTGAACATTATGGTATGAATGTATGTTTGGAGATAAAGTATCAAAATATTGAGTCCCCGTAGATATTGTGTATACTGCCTTACAAATTGTATGAAACAATGTCGTCACAAAATTATTTATAAGTTTGAGATAATATTTTATTATAATGTTAATATTTTTTTTTAATAAATTTAACTATCTATTTGGGGTGTAACGGCTTTTTTCGTTATTTTTAAAAACTTTGGAAATAAAGGCAATGAAACACATAAAAAAGAATTCCAATAAAAAAAATGTTTGAAAAGAACTCTAAAATTTTTTAAATAAACAAATTTGAGATTTTGTATTTGTCTCTATTTATACCAATTTTCAGCGTTCTAGCTTTTATGGTTTTTGAGATATATGGAAAAATAAAGTAATAATTCAAAAGTTGATAACCCCTGATTGAAAAAAAAATGAGTATAAAAGATTTGTAGGTCTATAATTTTCTATATTTCCTAAAATTTTAGGCTCTGTGCATTGAGCGGATCAGAAGTTATAAGAGGGGGACGCACACAGACAGACACACTAAATGTTCTACTCGGAATTCTTAATAAATCCATAAATGGAACATATATATGCTGCGAAGCCTCTAAGTTGGTATTTTTTGACTTCAAAGTTGGAAAAACCGTGAAAAATATAGACATTGCATAAAAATCTCGCATATCTTGAACAAATCGACAGTTGGATAATACACGACCAAGATCCTTTACAGTCATTGATTTTAATAAATATTTTTATTTTAATTTTCGGAATAAATGGTATTTTTTATAGAATTGTTAAAGTCTATCTATAAAAAAATGGGTTATATATATTAAAAATAGAATGAATATGTCCTTAAAACAAATACATATACATTCTCATACATTCCCCAAACTGTGCATATTGCTCGGTGAACGAAATCCGTCTTGGCAGGATTCGAACTCGCGACCACTGGATTACTAGCTCAGCGCGCCAACCACTCCGCCACTATCCATATCTATGATTTACATTTGGAAATATTACTTGCATACTCATCCAACTGTCGATTTGTTCAGGAGAACTTTGTTCTCTTAACATATCGACAATGTATCAAGCCAGAATACGCGAGAATTGTATGGAGAGGTCTACTTTTTTCATGGCTTTTCCAACTTTGAAGTCAAAAAACACCAACTTAGAGGCTTCGCAGCATATATGTTCCATACACGGATTTACTCAGAATTCGGAGTAGAACATTTCGTGTGTCTGTGTGTGTGTCTGTGTGTGTGTGTGTCTGTGTGTGTGTGTGTCTGTGTGTCCGTCCCCCCCTTATAACTTTTGATCCGCTCAATTTACAGAGCCTAAAATTTCAGAATATATAAACAGTTACAGGCCTACAAAACTTTTATACTCGGAATTTTGAATTTTTGTTTCAGTCAGGGGTTATCAACTTTTGAATTTTTATTTTATTTTTCCATATATCTCAGAAACCATAAACGCTAGAACGCTGAAAATTGGTACAAACATAGACAAATACAAAATCTCAAATTAGTTTTTTCAAAAAAATTCCAGGGTTTCTCAAACATTTTTTATTAAGAAAAATATTTTTTTTATGATAAATTTATGAGTTTAACTGCCTATATTTCCAAAACTTTTACAATTATCGAAAAAAGCCGAAACACCCCAACTAGATAATTTAATTTTCTATAAAAAATATCAGCAATGTAGTAGAAGATCTCAATTTTTTTTTAACAATTTTTTTAAAAATTGAATTTAGTGACGACATCGCTTCATACATTTTGTATGGCAGTCGCCTATACACAATATGTAAGAAGACTTAATAGTTTGATACTTCGACTCCAAACATACATACATACCATCATGCTATTTGCATATTCTGGGTAGGAAAAAGGATCTTCCTCCATACTATCCTATCTTGACATACATACCTACATATGTTGTATAGAAAACAAAATATCTGAAAATATTCAATAATTTGTATCTATGGGTTTATAGTTTGGTACATATTCTTCAACTATACATACTATCGCTATCGACAGTTGGATCTCATGTGTTACATGCAACTAGTAAATATTACAAATTGCATTCGTTTTGTACTTGACGTAAAAGTCAAGTAAAAGAAGGGAGATTAAAATATTTTTGAACAAATTATTTTACTCTCTCTTCTTTTACTGGACTATTACTTGACGTAAAAGTCAAGTAAAAGAAGGGAGGGTACAATAATTAAAGACAAACTAGTGCAAACAAATTGCATGATGGTATGTATGTATGTTTGGAGATGAAGTAACAAACTATTAAGTCTTCTTACATATTGTGTATAGGCGACTGCCATACAAAATGTATGAAGCGATGTCGTCACTAAATTCAATTTTTAAAAAAATTGTTAAAAAAAAATTGGGATCTTCTACTACAATGTTAATATTTTTTATAGAAAATTAAATTATCTAGTTGGGGTGTTTCGGCTTTTTTCGATAATTGTAAAAGTTTTGGAAATATAGGCAGTTAAACTCATAAATTTATCATAAAAAAAATATTTTTCTTAATAAAAAATGTTTGAGAAACCCTGGAATTTTTTTGAAAAAACTAATTTGAGATTTTGTATTTGTCTATGTTTGTACCAATTTTCAGCGTTCTACCGTTTATGGTTTCTGAGATATATGGAAAAATAAAATAAAAATTCAAAAGTTGATAACCCCTGACTGAAACAAAAATTCAAAATTCCGAGTATAAAAGTTTTGTAGGCCTGTAACTGTTTATATATTCTGAAATTTTAGGCTCTGTAAATTGAGCGGATCAAAAGTTATAAGGGGGGGACGGACACACAGACACACACACAGACACACACACAGACACACACACAGACACACACACAGACACACACACACACAGACACACGAAATGTTCTACTCCGAATTCTGAGTAAATCCGTGTATGGAACATATATGCTGCGAAGCCTCTAAGTTGGTGTTTTTTGACTTCAAAGTTGGAAAATCCATGAAAAAAGTAGACCTCTCCATACAATTCTCGCGTATTCTGGCTTGATACATTGTCGATATGTTAAGAGAACAAAGTTCTCCTGAACAAATCGACAGTTGGATTATTTATATATATTTACATAAGTGAATGTTTTTTGTTATTAGTTACTTAAATATATATTTTTTATTATGAAAACCATTTAAGTGTGCATGACGTTTTTATCCAAAAAGATCAAATACAACTACATATAAAATATACTTGTTTAATTGTTTTAATAAATAAATACGAGAAAAAAAAAATTTAATATGATTATTTAAAGTGCATATTCAAAGTTATGATTATTTGTATCATTAAAAGTATAAGTGTATCATTTAATATCAGTATTTAATGATTTACCATTGCAATTTACAAATTGCTGAAATTAATTCAATCAATTCTTCATAATAATGTCAATGTGGCGGACTAATTTCCTGCAGGTAATTTCTACCAGTCAAACACCATAGTACATATAATTTCAGGCAGTTACAGGAATAATTAACAAGAAAATACAAATGAAAATTGGTATGATATTAAAAATACAAAATAAATATATAATTAAAATTAAAAAAAAACAACATATATTATATAGGGATACAGGGAAATAGACGTGAATTTGTGGTTATGTGGATAAAAAGTCTGACTTGAGACGCTTTTTGAATGCTATCAAGCTAGTGGCATCTCTGATACTTTCCGTCAATAGATTCCACATTCAAGCTGCATGTACACTATGTACAGTGAACGAGTAAGTATAAGTAGAGGTGTGGTGTATTGGTATTGTATGTGTGCTATTATGTTGGGACCGTAAGTAAGTATAAGTAGAGGTGTGGTGTATTGGTATTGTATGTAAGTGTGCTATTATGTTGGGACCGTAAGTAAGTATAAGTAGAGGTGTGGTGTATTGGTATTGTATGTAAGTGTGCTATTATGTTGGGACCGTAAGTAAGTATAAGTAGAGGTGTGGTGTATTGGTATTGTATGTAAGTGTGCTATTATGTTGGGACCGTAAGTAAGTATAAGTAGAGGTGTGGTGTATTGGTATTGTATGTAAGTGTGCTATTATGTTGGGACCGTAAGTAAGTATAAGTAGAGGTGTGGTGTATTGGTATTGTATGTAAGTGTGCTATTATGTTGGGACCGTAAGTAAGTATAAGTAGAGGTGTGGTGTATTGGTATTGTATGTGTGCTATTGTGTTGGGATCGTAAGTTAAGACCACGTGAGGATAAGTGGGCGAATTTCTCTTTGAGGTATGTGGATATAAGAGGGTTATAAAGGATTTGGTAGAGCAAGGAAAAATCATGGAAATCTCTTCGATCACGGATCTTTAACAAGTTCAGTCGTTGCCTGCTTTCGGACACGTAGTCGAACTTCGAGTCCAAACACGAGTCGAACTTCGAGTCGAAAGCAGACATTATGTAACCGTTCGAGTTTGTTAAGTTGATCTTCAGTTGCATCTATGTCGGTAGGCAACGTCAGCGTAGTCAAGTAATGGTAGCATGAGTTGTTGATTTTAGTCAACATTGAAAGAATATCTTAAGAAACATGTGATTTTTTACTTTGTTCGTTATGATTACTAAATTTTGAGATTTTTCATATATTTTTACAAAATTTTTGTAACAATTTTTTTATTTTACAATTAAATATTTTATTTTAATTTTTACTGGCGGGCTTATAAATTTCTTCCAACCAAACAGAACTCAAGGCACCCACAGGAATTACGACCTGTCGCCGGCCGATTTACGTGATCACTCTATATTATGTACGTGTTCAACAATAATTATACCTTCCTATTGAGTTCCCTTATCAATGAAATTTTTGAATGTTCTATATATTATATATATATATATATATATATATATATATATATATATATATATATATATATATATATATATATATATATATATATATATATATATATATATATATATATATATATATATATATATATATATATATATATATATATATATATATATATATATATATATATATATATATATATATATATATATATATATATATATATATATATATATATATATATATATATATATATATATATATATATATATATATATATATATATATATATATATATATATATATATATATATATATATATATATATATATATATATATATATATATATATATATATATATATATATATATATATATATATATATATATATATATATATATATATATATATATGAATAATGTGTAACAATTTACCTGAAAATATGACATTATTACTATTACCATCTATGAAGTAACGAAGAAACCTTTTTGTAGCCTTATATATTGAGAAATTGGTTTATTTGTAAACAATGAGCTTTTGTTTATAAAGTAACAGTCTTTATAAACAACAGTCCTTCGATTTACAAAAAAATATATCCTGGGTCTTGTGTGTAAATTTGTTTATATTGCTTTTTTATTTGTTTATACAGTATGTAAATCTTGACTTGAGATATTGGACAACCATAGTTATTATATTGTTTTGGCAATATATACCTATATTTTCTTTTTTTATAAAAATTAATATGTCCTTGTTAAACAAGTACATATACATCTTCCTACGTATCCTAAAATAAGCATAAATGCTTGTGCTATAGGTGAACGAAATCGGTCTAGGCAGGATTCGAACTCGTGACCACTGAATTACTAGCCCAGTTCACTAACCGCTCTGCCATCATTCAATTACTCGAGCATGCTTTACAAAGGGAGAAAAAGTTTTGAAAATTTTCAATTTGATGGTTATTTTTCTTTCTTTGTCATATCTTACCTTGAATATTAACACAACCCCCTCCACCTTTGAACGTGATGTGTCCGAAACATTTCTGGTTTTTATTATTTCTCGTTGTTTCTTCGCTCTTCTTCCACCTCGTTGACTCGCAGCAAAGAAAATAAAAATAAGACATTTTCGCTTTGCACGTCAATGGAAAAGCATCTTGGTAGACCTTTACAGCGGCCTTTTTATCAGATGTTGTTCTCACGAGGCGATTCCTTCGCCTGTGACCTAAATTCACTGCGAAATCTGGCACTCCGCTATCCACACTTGACCTTTTTCTGAGTACAGAGAAAAGCCTTTGAAAAAATTAACCGGCCGTCATCAGAGAAGTGACGCATAAGATATTTTATTAGGGAAAACCGACAGCTTCTATAATATTACAAAAATATACATAAATAATATGACATACGTAGAGCCAACACCAACACAGAATTATTCACCAATGTTTAGCTCTGTTACGTGTTCTATTTCGGCCATTTTCTGAGAGGTAAAAAACATGCCATCTTTGGGGGTACTTCTATGTTTTAATCTATTTATTTGATTAGAAGGATTATAAAAATATTACAAATGTTCGTGTTCAAAAGGATCTTATTTAATTTAACCTCACATTTAATTACCTCCAATTATGACATTGGCTATGTCAGTTCATTAAATATTTGATTTGGGATGAAGGGTTTCAAATAAACTAACTAGGAACTTACATGTTCAATACTGGTATATTCGAATAATTAAGAAAGATAATATGTTTAACTATGTATTTGCGATGTCGTGGGTCGAAACTAATAGTTAAGATTTTACTACGACGCGACTCTATTATGTTAAACGATCAACGCATGAATGATAAGAATAATAATTATTTTACGATTGACGGCGATGGGTTAAGGTTCGTTAATTGTTGTGAATCTTCAAGATTCATCGAGGATATACACATTGCAGCTCGCTAACAGGAGTACTGCTACACATCCTTCGTCTTGTCATGAAGGAGAAGATTGAGGGTCGGAAGAAGGCAGCTTTCCTGGCTGGAAAACATCTGAAAATGGACCGGTATGAAAACTGAGGAGGAGCTGTTTCGCACTGCACAATACAGGGAGGCTTTCTATGATGGTCGTCAACGTCCGGGGGACCTGACATGATACAAGAAGAAGAAGCATATATAAAAAGTGCATGAAGCATGCCATTACGTGGATTACACGAAATTGTCATAAGGTATCAAAGAAAAAAAAAAACATAATATAATACGTAAAAAAGAGAAAAAACAACAGATAAAAAAAGACAATATTTAGAAAGAAAACAAAAAAATAACAAGGATGGAAGAAAAAACGGGAAAGGAGCAAATTGGAAAGGAAATCCATGCCGACAACATGACTCACAATTAATTATTATTTGATGCATTGTGATGGATTTATAATTCTGACAAGTTTCGTTTATAATTGTCGGCCTTCGTGGCTCAGTTGGTTGGGTATCTGACTGCTGATCCAAAAGCCCCGATTTCGATTCCCGGTTGAGACACAGTTTTTAACTGTGTTTTCAGTCTGGGTCTGTGAGACGATTATTATCGTACATAAGTCTCCAGAATGTGGGAACTTGTTGGTGGGTTCGTGTTTAGTAAATATTTGACAAAGTACCTGTAATATGCCCGTGAAGCAATATTAAATAAATAAAAAACTTAAATTTCTGAGAATTTTGTTATGTTATAACAAAAGAAATCCAAATTGTTGAGTTTATTATTATAATATTATTTATTTATTTATTTATTTATTTAATATACAGAGACACCAACAGAACACTGAACAACACAAACAAAAAAAAACATGAAACAAAAAATAGAATCTCCAGTGCTCCAATAACAGGTATCTCCCGCATGGCTATTGTGCATAGTTAGGTATGTACAATCAACGTCTCCTGACCATTCATATTATAAAAAAGACCTTACTTTGCACAGTTAAAAGAAAAGTTTAAAATACACATATACATATATGTAGGAAAACAGAAAGAAAACAAATGTTGAACTAATAAAATAAAACATAAAAAAAGAAGGAACAATTGAACCGAGACAAAAAAAAACAAATAGATTTTACCCAGCATATTTTAAATTGTCACAACGTCATTACATTAAATTGTCACGTAGATTCAGACGCAACGTCTGAATCTACCAATACAATGACACTCCGACACGGCAGAATGTCACTGTATTGGCAGGTACAAACGCGAGTGCAATGTAACGACAGTCAATAAATAACGTCGCGGACAAAATCGCGAACTCGGCAACATGCCCGTCTAACTAGAATATTTTTAGTAAGACTTATAAGTTAATATGTTGTCGAATTTGCTGGTTTATATGTCGTACTATACACGTGTTAGTATTTTTTTATTTTTAAAACTATAAAAACTAAATAAGAACAAAACATACAATCAAGATACCAAATTATCCTAATACAAAATACAATATACAAAAGTGGGGAGAAATGCGCAATACAAATCAACACCCACAGAGCCACACAACATCAAGGTGTCCCTATCACTAGATTTCCTCGAATCAAACGTTTGAAAGTGGACACCGGATTATGAAACACATCAAGATCCGATACAACCCTTGACAAACTATTATATGAGCTCATCATTCGGCTTATAGGACAAAACTGTCCCACATTGGTTCTATACCTTTTCAAACGAAACACTTCGCTGCATCTTAATCTATTATTTGCATGAAAGTTTAACAATTCTATGTCAGATGTGTCCAAGTGACCTCGAATCAGCTTACGAAGATACATTAATTCGGCCACACTCCGCCTAACTGACAAACTAACCATATTAAAAAGCGAAAGGCGCTCCTGGTATTCCAACCGGCCACTATGACCCGCTCTAAAAGAAAGAACCCTAGTAAAATATTTCTGAACACGTTCTATTTTGTCTCTATGAGACACATAGTAGGGGGACCATATGAACGATTGGTATTCGAGTAAACTTCGTACCAGAGAATAATATAACCTTATTAAACTATTCGGATCTTTAAACGGTTTTGTTATCCTAAATAAGAAACCCATAGTTCTGTACGATTTATCCGTAATATGATCGTAATGGTCCCTAAACGAGAGTTCAGAATCAAGTATCACCCCGAGGTCTTTGACAGATGATGCACATTCTATTTTAGGGAGCATTCATGCCGACATTTAAATGACAATGGTCAATACCAAATAATTTCTGCAATTCAGTATCACGTTGAGGTACTCAAAAATTATCAAACCGAGCAGCTCAGGGGTCAGATTTTGCAGTTAGAATTTCATTTTTCATTGTTATATTCAAGTTATTGTACCGAAGGCTTAAAAGCATAAATATTTCTATAGTCAATAATGTTCTTAAAAAGCTCCTTACATTATTACGTAAGTAGGTATACATAGTCACAGTCAAAAGGCAAAATTAATTTGAACTTTATTTTTTCAATTTTGAAGATGGTGTCAAAATATTTCTGAAACAGATTAATTAATTGAAAAATTCATGCGCCTGGTATTGATCGCGGTTGTTGTGTTATTGGCACTTTAAAGTGGAATAATTTATACCCCGATATACATAAAGCTCAAATTACCTAATTCTACTTTCAGTTATGTACCTTAGTTAATGATCTATTAAAAGTAAATGCGCCCTTGGAACAACTTTATATCGGTACATTGTTGCATTATTAAATAAACATATTCAGGAAATCATGATTCCTACTGAAGAGCAAAGATTTCTCTATGAATCAATTGATTGGCTTATGTAGCCGACACTTCAACTATGCTCAGACAAAGAAAACAAAAGGATCAGATTGATGAATACATTTGACGTAGTGTTAATTTGATGGTTATATCCTCCTGAATCGAGGGTTAAGTTAGTCACTGTAATTTTATTTTCAATTTCTGGAACGGTCTATTGAAATGACGAGAACAAAGCGGAATGTGTCCATTCACTTTGATAGGTGTCGCTTTGTATGTAAATGTTGTACAATAGATGGGAACGTATGTTTATCTATATAATAATCTTCCATACGACGTAAAGGATATAAAACAATATAAAAGAGAAGAATTAATATCCATGCGTATATTGTTTTTATTGGCGTTGTAGGTAAAATATTTTGTTAAATTATTCATATTATTTTCAGAGTTAATTTCGAGACTAAATGTGATATTTCATTTATAACAATGCTAATCATGATATTTCATTTGTGAGATATTCGATTTGACCGATTACAAAGTGACCACTACTTGATCAATTCTAATGAAACTTTTTCTTCAATACTGAACATGTAGTAGTTTGTCCATAACTTCTATTTAATCGAATTCATATTTTACATTAAGTGAACTCATATTGTTTATTAGATAAGTATCCATCATCAACGACTTATTTGCTCATTTTTCAATATATTCTCGCGTTCTGAAGAATTGTGGATTTGTATTGAGAATATATAAAATAGTTGAAAATTCACAAAAAAGTAGAGAGTATCTGTAGAAACAGGACCTTGGAGCGGGGCTGTGGATGCATCCACGTGAGGGTATCTCAATAGGAGAAGACCTTCCCTACTGTATATGGACTACCCTCAACAGATTAAGGGTCGGTGTCACACGATGTAGAGTGAATCTCGCAAGGTGGGGGTACCTCTCTGAAGATGACACTCTATGTGACTGCGGCGTAACCCAGCATGAGAGTCACCTTCTGATATGTCCACTTATGGGGGAAGGATGCACCCCTGGTGACATAATTATGGCAAACGACAAGGCGATAGCAGTCGCCGCATATTGGAGTGGCAGGGTTTGAACCAGCCGGACACGTTAAGTAAGTAAGTAAGTAAATAGATATGTGCTGTCAGAAATAATTTCATAAAGAAATAATAATTAATTATTAATCAAGTGATTTTGGTCTAATGCAAAACATTCAAAGAACAACAGTCAATAGTATATTTGGCATTGATATTTTGGTCTATGATTACGACATTCTTCTTTATTCAAAGAAATCGGAATAAAAATACATCGTTTTATGCGTTTTAATCTCGATTCTTGTTAACATGTGGAGCAAGTGGTGATTAAAAAGTTATAATACTGAAGTGTTCTCACAATCAAGTCAGCCTTCATGGTTCAGTTGGTTAGGTATCTGACCGCTGATACAAAGGTCCCGGGGTCGATTCCCGGTGGAGACACAGTTTTTAATTGTGTTTTCAGTCTGGATCTGTGAGACGATTAATATCGCAAGTCTCCAGAATGTGGTAACTTTTTATTGGGTGCGTGTTAATTAATATTTGACATAGTACCTGTTAGTTGCCCGAGAAGCAATATAAAAATTAAAAATAAAATTAAATCACATACAAAATACATACAAAAATAAAATTAAAATTAAATAGGAATGAACAATAAACATTTCAACTTCAAAAATTACGTTACAAATTGACCAACAGACATTGAATATTATTGATGTAAAGTAAGAAAAGCATACATATTTAGGTTGGTAGCTACTATGTATATACGAAGAACTGGCTTTCACATTTTGTGAAAGGTACATGATATTTTCGACTTTGCTAAATTTATCACAAAAATCCAACGAAAATTATGTACATCCATCTTCTGGAGTTTTTTCATTACGAACTCTTACCCCAAAATCAAGAGTCAAAACAATTTTCTCTGTATGGGATATAAAAATCCCAATATGATGATTGACAGCCTTGAGAAATTGGAGGGAATTCGACTTTGTGATATATTATATACTTATTACATACTTATATATGTATATATCCACCTACCTGTAATATTCAATTAGAAAGATCACTCAATTTTACCAATTACGAAGGTCTACATACTACAGGATATTTTTGAAAATAAAATTAAATTAATCAAAATATACCAAACGACAAAAGCTCTTAGAAGAGGCCTACATCCAGCAGTGGAGAGATGGCCGAGAAAGAAGAAGAAGAAGAAGATACCATACGACAAAAGATTTAAATTGTATTTTTTTTTTCAGCAAATTTTTTGTAAATTCTATAACATTCAAAGAGTGAAATCCTATTTTTCAGCCAAAATGACATTGATATCAATGTTAGGAAGAACTTGATTAAAACTCTTGTCTGGAGTGTTCAAACCAATCCTATAATTTGACCACGAAGATTCAAAAATACTTATTCGTATGGAATGCTTCATGAGAATAAAAAAGAGTACCTAAAGAAATATAAATAATATATGTAAAATATAACTAGTCACTTTTACAGTCACTTTTAAATTGGTTTAGTAAAAATTCTCATTCGGAGTCAATAAAGTAAGTATTAATAAAAACTAGTTGCATGTAACACATGAGATTCAACTATCGATAGCGATAGTATAAGTACCAAGAATAAGTACCAAACTATAAACCCATAAATACAAATTATTTAATATTTTAAGATAATATTTATAAAAAATAGATAATATTTATAAAAAAGTGTCTATTTTGCAAATTTTCAAAGATAATGTTATACAAAAAATTGAAAAAATTAAGGCTCTGCGATTCCAAAATGATTTTAAAATACCCAAATGTAATACAGGACAATTACAAAACAACTACATTTATTTGGGAATAAAATTTTTCAATTGCCTCCCAAATGAATTAAAGCAGATTAAATAATTTAAAGAAATTAAACATAAATTAAAATTGCACTTAACTTTCTAAAATAGTAGTTTTCGATTTTGTTGTTTTGATCTGTTTCAATTTCCAGTATTTTCTTTTTTTTATTTTTGAATATGTGTTTTGATATATTTGAATCGTCTATAATAGGCATGATGACTAATTTTGAAAAACTATCTCACGATGTTTTTACGCATTCACTGTTTTCAAATATATATACATTTCTACATAAAATAAAGGTTTAGTAGCAAAAATCGCCATTTTAAAATCAAATTTGACATTTACGCCAAAAAAAGCTTGTAGTATCATGGCGGCTGCCGACCCTGACGGTGACGTCATGGTATCGTAAACTGCATATCACTACTATATGTAATATATGTGTTCTAAGACGATTTGTATATTAATAATCAATTCAAAAGTGCATAAGTGTTGTGCGGTCCCTAAATGTACAAACACGACGAAAAAAACACCTACTGAGGTATTTGTTTTCGTCCCACGCGAAAAAAAAGAGAAATAAGTGATTAAATTTCGCACGGCGAGACACAAGTGAATTTTATTAAGTACGCGTTTACAATGAAGTACAGTATTTGTTCCCCCACTTTTAGCTCTCAATAATATAATATTTACCATTATTTAGGCAATAAGCATATAAAGAACTTCATTAATGTCCAAACGTCAAAATAGGCCATCATAAGTTTCCCGCGTATGTTTTTAGCTTATGAACACATAATGTAGAGAGAAGAAGGAGCATATTTTATCGATTTTCGAGATGTAAGTTGTATTTAAATTACAGATAAATAAAGTACTTATATGTACTTATTATTAAGTTTTTACGTTTCGAAATTCTGATGAACAAAAGTCTTTGTTCGACGCAAAGAAATATCCGACCATCAAAAGTTCCATTCTAGTTAAGAGTAGTTAAGACAGGCAGAAAAATAACTACTATGGCTGCTATTGCTAAAAATAACGATAGCAGATAAATATAGCTTGTTATGAACACAATACAAATAACGAGCGCTATGTAATAATTCGTATGCTGCTAAAATTGTAACGATGTTTTAAAACGCATGCTTCGCGTAATCGCCGTCGTTTCGCAAATCGCTTCATTGCATGAAAAAAATATAGCTTGCTAGTTTAGTTTGGCAGTGACCAGCATCATAACATGTCGAACGTTCGTCAGCTCACCATCGCGTGACAAAATTGTAGAATACTAACACTAAATTAGTTTACCATACGTTGCGAGCGTTCATTATTTATTTATTTATTCAAAAAAAACTAAGTTACATACAAAATACAATTAACATAGGCCCGATATTACAGTCGGCCCTCAACTCATTGAGTTTGCCAAACTCAAGATTAATGTTAAGGGGAGATTGAATCCATTTCCGTATTACAGTGCAATATGACATGTCAGTTACTAAATCTTCAATTATAGACATATTTCACTTTTTCTGTGGTTATTATCTGTCAAATTTAAATAACCTCAAATAATACGAAATACAAAACGGGACGCTACGACTTTAAATACCATTGTTTTATTATCCAACATGGTAAATTTAATTTTTTTCACCAAAATTATGCTTTTAAATGCCCGTGTTCGTTTCAATACGGCTGTCAGTTTGTTTTGTTGTGTGGCGCCACCTTCGATACAACACTGAAACTACACACGTTGCCTAACGCCTCTAGTGATAGAAACTGAAACTACACGAGTTGCCTAGCAAATGACAGTTGACTCACAGTTAAGTACTTAATCTGCCAGAAACGTTGAGTTAAATATTTGTCGTTTTAGTGACGTATTTGAGGGAAGATTAGGTCTAAACGGACACTGTAATACGCTATATTTTTGTAAAACTTGAGTTTAGCTCTTAAACTGACACTGTAATACCGGCCCATAGTGTCCCCCGATAGGTAGGCGAGTATCTAGGTAAATTGAAACTATTTGCTTTGATGAATACTTGTTCCATTTATATTTAATTTGTTTTAGTTTTAAGTATCTAATTAAAATATTAATATATCGATAACACCAAAATAAACATAGTCCAGACCGACAATTAATGCGTATATTGTATTGAAGACTATCAGAAGAATTGACGCGACCATACTATGACGTCGTGCGCTCTGATTGTTTTTTCTCATAAAATGGCGGACTAACACATTTTGTATTTTTATATTTATAATATTATTATTATTCACTCCTATAAATTAAAAAAAAAACATTTTTTAAATCTTTATAACCTATTTTATTTTTTAAAATCATAATTTCAATGATTTTTTTCTTACAGTCATCACACCTATTACATATTTTAATATATTAATCATAATATGTATATGAATCATAACAGTTATCCCATATGTATATTAGATTCATCATAATACATTGTGTATTTCCATTTCAACCTCATGTATCACTGTACAACTCCCACAAACAATATAATTACATCATTTTATTTTATAATCAAGCAATGAAAGCCACCAAGTTATTTATTTCTGAAACGTTAAATATTCTCCACCACGTTACAATACTCGGTGCGTGTTATAACAGATGCGTCAACGATTCAATAGAGCGGATAGCGATATTATTTGGTTTATTGTCCCAAATAAACCAAATAAATCAATAAATAAAAATAGCATGTTAAAAATAAGCAGCATATTCCATATAGCTTGTTATGAAAAAAATAGCCATTTCGAACAACACAACAGTTGACAGTAACAAACACAATTGACAGTGACAATATGGTGACGTCATGCGCTCTGATTGGTGTTTCACATAAAATGGCGGACAAACATATTTTGTATTTTTATTTTAATAATATTAATATTATTTGCTCTTTTAAAATGAAAATAAATATATTTTTTCAAATCTTTATAACATAATTTATCTAATAAAATCATAATTTCAATGATTTTTTCTTACTGTCATCACGCCTATTCTATATTACTCATTTTTCAATTATTTTCATGTTTTTCTTATTTTTGGTTTGAATATGTATTCTGATATGTTTTCTCATTTGAGTATTCTTCTTTTTCATTTATTTTCAACCTTTTTTTGATGTTTATTTGATTTTTTTTTTGTTCATGTATGATTTGATTTAATTACTTTTACTTTTATGTTGACTTTGCTTTGTATTGATATTTTTTATTTTTTTATAAGTGCTTCCCTCATCAAGCACAAGATTGTAATCTTTTTGATGAGGTACTGCAGGGAAAAATTTGTAAGAATATTATTACTAGTGAATTTATATATTGATTTGTATTATAAAATATATTAAATATAAAATAAAATAAAATAATAATATTTAGTTTTCTATACAACACATTTACCTATCTATGTATGTCAAGATAGGATAGTATGGAGTTCAGTCCATTGATCCTACCCAGAATATGAAAACAGCATGATGGTATGTATGTATGTTTGGAGATTATTATCAAACAATTAAGTCTCCTTAGATATTGTGTGTAGGCGATTACCATACAAATTGTATGAAGCGATGTCGTCACTAAATTCAATTTTTATAAAAATTGTTGAAAAAAAATGAGGTGTGATAATACAATGTAAATATTTTTTATAGAAAATTAAATAATCTAGTTGAGGTATTTCGGTTTTTTTTGATATTTTTAAAAAATCTGGTAATATAGGCAGTTTAACTCATAAATTTATCA
Organism: Molanna angustata; assembly: GCA_963576475.1. Lineage (NCBI taxonomy): Eukaryota > Metazoa > Arthropoda > Insecta > Trichoptera > Molannidae > Molanna > Molanna angustata. Next base: position 16,642,100 of record OY754977.1, on the reverse strand, counting down.
TAAGTAATATTTTTCTTAATAAAAATGTTTGAGAAACCCTGGAATTTTTTCGAAAAAACCAATTTGAGATTTTGTATTTGTCTATGTTTATACCGATTTTCAGGGTTTTAGCTTTTATGGTTTCTGAGATATATGAAAAAATAAACCAAAATTTCAAAAGTTTATAACCCCTGATTGAAACAAAAATTCACAATTCTGAGTATAAAATTTTTGTACGCCTGTAACTGTTTATATATTCGGAAATTTTTGGCTCTGTAAATTGAGGGGATCAAAAGTTGTAAGGGACACACACACACACACACACACACACATACAGACACACACACAGACACACACACAGACACACACACACACATAACTCACATAAAATGTTCTACTCCGAATTCTGAGTAAATCCATGTATGGAATATATATGCTGCGAAGCCTCTAAGTTGGTGTTTTTAGCATGCAAAAAGACCACTACGCCATACAAAATGTTCCTTCATACATTACACGCTTCTTGGATAAATACTGTCGATTCATTTAGAGAATTGAATTCTCATGAATGAATCGACAGTTGGAAAAGAGATTCAAGACCATCTTGAAAAAATCACGCTTTTTCGATTGAATAACTGTCAATAATTTCATATTGAAATATTACTCGAACTAAATTATTGACAAGCAAAGAGGCATGTTTAGATTTGGATTTATATTTTGCTTCGTGGCTGTTTTGTTTTTTTTTCCTTTTCATACAAAATGACTGCGCCAAATGCAACAATAGCAACTGTCTTTTGAAACGTAATAAAAAAACACACTGGTTGTTTTCTTATGTCACAGTTACCTGTTGTATCATAAATAAAACATAAAATATTGAAGATATGAAAAATCTCGAACGCCACGATTCTGCAATAGGTACATATTTGAAATATCTCCGGAGGTATTTTGAATTTTCATCACAAAAGAAATGCAAATTTACGAACGTCCAAGTTGCATCTTCCCGCCAAGTCGTTCAAACTTTCTTTATAATTCATTTCATATCGCAGAATGACGTTGAATTCCAATAAATAAACAGTGAATTCATAATTGAAAATAGCGCAAAGCCTTTTTCAGTTCCGTTGAATTATATGGCAAAACTTAAAACACTTCTAGGAAGATCCGAACACAATAGGTCTGGACAAAATTTTTAACGATTAGTGAAATATTTATTTATTCCAGTATACATATAAGCGCCTTTGGGATAGTATTTTACCACACAAAGGCGCTATAAAAATCTGATTATTAGTAATATTAACATTGTGAATTACTTCAATTTAAAATTGAAATACAATGACCCGACATAACAATAGCATCATACTATTGCAATATCGGGCCTATGTATGTCTTAGATTTTGCAATATTTTTTTTATGTAATGTAACGCCAATAGCCATTTTGTTATTTTATTGGGACAATATAATCGCCAATTTATTATTATTCTTCTTCTTCTTCAGCCCTCCTTCGTCCAGTAATGGACATAGGCCTCACCCTGAGACCTCCATAGCTCTCTTTCATGAGCAGACCTCATCCAGTCATAAATCAACTTATTTGAGGCCCTCCAACACTTCTTTTGCCTGTTCTAGGTCGCCATTATAGCACTTTTCTAGTCCATCTGGAGTCTGTGGTTCGGGCGACATGTCCTGCTCACCTCCACTTCTGCTTGGCAACCTTTTGAACAACGTATGTTATTGTGGTTTTATCTCTTATCCACAAGTTAGTTTCTATCTCTTACCAAAATGCCCAGCATTTTTCTTTCCATGGCTCTTTGTGTTACTGCTATATTATGTAGCATTTTGTTATTAAACGTTTGTAAAAGAGTTTCACAGCCATACGCCAGTATCGGGAGAGTGCAAGCATCCAAGCCTTTGTTTTTAGGATAATTGGCGTACTTATCTTTAGTCCTATGTAATATTAATGAAATAAACTAAACTGGATATTGTGTAGACCATAAATGGATCTGGAAAATAAAAATAATAAAAGGCGAGATTCATAACAAGATTATGATAGGTCCAGAAAAATAGGAATGAGACCTTGGGCAAATACGAGGTATTGGTAGGCCACAAAAGATTGGCTTGTATCATTGTCTGGATAGAATTAAGGGTGTGGATTTAAAAAAAAAACTCAGTTCATTAGAAGTGGAAATCTTCTGAGAGAACAAAGGAGAGAACAAAGCTGAAGGAGAATTGCGTAAATTGTTTAAATAAGTCCTCCTATTTTCACTACATGAAAATACTAATGATTAAGTTAGTTTGATTACAAGGCTGAAGGAGGATTGAGTAAATTGTTTAAATAAGTCCTCCTATTTTCACTGCATGACAATACTAATGATTAAGTTAGTTTGATAGCAAGGCTGAAGGAGGATTGAGTAAATTGTTTAAATAAGTCCTCCTATTTTCACTACATGAAAATACTAATGATTAAGTTAGTTTGATTACAAGGCTGAAGGAGGATTGAGTAAATTGTTTAAATAAGTCCTCCTATTTTCACTGCATGACAATACTAATGATTAAGTTAGTTTGATAGCAAGGCTGAAGGAGGATTGAGTAAATTGTTTAAATAAGTCCTCCTCTTTTCACTGCATGACAATACTAATGATTAAGTTAGTTTGATAACAAGGCTTAAGGAGGATTGAGTAAATTGTTTAAATAAGTCCTCCTCTTTTCACTGCATGACAATACTAATGATAAAGTTAGTTTGATAACAAGGCTTAAGGAGGATTGAGTAAATTGTTTAAATAAGTCCTCCTCTTTTCACTGCATGACAATACTAATGATAAAGTTAGTTTGATAACAAGGCTTAAGGAGGATTGAGTAAATTGTTTAAATAAGTCCTCCTATTTTCACTGCATGACAATACTAATGATTAATAATTTTAAGGTTTTTTCGTTAACACAGTGGAAGTTCATAATTATAAAATAGAAGGTTTTATTTTAATAATTAAATAACACAGTTTTAATCCAGAGCTAGTTTTAATTTTTACATTTTTTTTATTTTTACTAATGATTAAATTAGTTTGATTACAATGCTGAAGGTGGATTGAGTAAATTGTTTAAATAAGTCCTCCTCTTTTCACTGCATGACAAAACTAATGATTAAGTTAGTTTGATAACAAGGCTGAAGAAGGATTAAGTCAATCGTTCAAATAATTCCCCCTTTTTTAACTGTTTGACAATACCATTGATTAAGTTAGTTTAGTAACCAAAAGTTACAGGTTCGACCACATCGAGGGAGATCGCGATCCACTTCCACGCCGGCGACGCTATAGAGCCCATTGGCCCTGTTCACCACCGGACGCGGCCGCAACATCGGACAAACACAAAATATCCACCATCCATCGGGTTCAACCACTGCCCCCGAGAATCCAACCTCACACGTCAGGGCCTCCGATTGGTCTCAAAATCGGCCGCTATGTACACTCCGTTTCAAGTCGGAGGGGCTTGTACCCCGACCCCTCGGTACTCGTGTTGGCGTCCGAAGGTTTCGCGGGCTAACACCGGGGGCATCCGACGCAATCATCACCTGTCAGATTTGACGTCTAGTTGTCAACACAGGATGTCTGACCCGACGTCTGCGCCGGCGGTGTGCCCGAACCACACAACAACATTCGCCACAGTTTGACGAGTAACTGCCGAGCGAGACTGAAGGCGTTCGTCCTGCTCTTCTCTAAGTACAGAATTGACGAGGGCGCAACAGCGTCGGCCGCCCACCCCCGCCTTTAATGCCTAGGCCCTTAGAGCCTCAACCTAGGTTCGACCACAGTGGAGACACAATTATTTTCAGTGTTTCCAGCCTATAGAAATTAATAAAAATAAATTCTTCCTCTACAAGGGATCGAATCCTGAAGCACAGGAGCCAAACTACTCACTAAATGTGATACGGCGCGCGGCGCGGCGCGCGGCGTGGCGGTTAGTTATAAATTACATACGAGCCAATAAAAAAAAAACTTAAAAACATTCTGAAAAAACCGACCATACATCATGTCAATATTTAGTTTAATTAAAGATTTGTTCCCCATTTCAGTATTTCTTTTGTTCTGAGATATACATACGATAGCGATAAATCTATAATCTAGCAAGTAAGAATGGCGTGCAAGTTAAAGCATTGTTTTCTATATAAAATGTATAAACAATGCATTTTACCGATACTCCGGGGAAATAATACATATACCATAAATTCTCAGAAACAGACGTCCAATATTTATATCGTGCTAGAACTATTTGTGTGTAATGAAAGCTACCTGAATTCAACAGCGAACAAATGCAGTCAAGATTTGTAGGTATAGAAATTTACGATAATCGGAGATATATTCTTCGATGACGATAATCGGAGATATATTCTTCGATAATGATCTACATAATTAGAGTTTCCCTTGAATTCTATAGCAAATTCAAAGGAGCATACCTATATTATTCAATATATTGTATTTGTCGATTGTTATTTTGTTTTTAAATAAGACTTCAAGTACCCAAATAATGTGTCAGGATTTATTTATTAAACGAGTGGGTTGTGGCTGACGCTAAACTCTTCACTTACAAGTCAATCTTTAAATTATTCCATTTTTGTATGGATAATATTTAACATTTTCCTCCAGGTTTCGAGCTGCCAAGAAGGCTGTGGACCTCCCTGAATAGGATGCGCACTGGACATGGACGCTGCAACTACCTTATGGCAAAGTGGGGCATTGTTTCATCCGCACAATGCGATTGCGGCCACCCCTTTCAAACAATGCAACACAAATTGGAAGAATGCAGCGTCCATGCATATGAAGGCCCCAAGTCGGACATTTGCGAATTGACACCGGCATTTGTGGATTGACTCGGAGCCCTCATTGCCATATCGTGCTGTTTTGTATTTGATTGCTGTCATTGCTGTGTTTTGTTCATTTTGATTTTAAACATTTGATTCACTAGTACCATACGATAAATAATGAAATGAGTTTGATAAATTATATTTTATTTAAATATTTTATTATGAAAACTTCATAACTCTTCAATGCCATTTTATGAAAGTGATGTGCCTTTTTAACAATTTGAAAATAAAAATTTCAAATTTTAAATTTCTTGAGCTTGGGGACACTTTGAAATTTTTGACAATTTAAAAAAATTGAGAAGCAATATTCAGATATCCTTCAAAATCTAATGGTATTTAAGCGAGTACTAGATATACATATTTGCAAAATTTGAAAAGAATCGAATGAGTATTTTAGTCTATAATCGATAAAGTAAAATGAACACGCCGTACATAGTGATGAAACTTTCAGAATAAAATCTCAGCATGATACTAGTTGATAATCTGCAATAAATAAAATACCCTTTAAAATTGCGAAATCATAACTCCCCACTATATCCCCTTGGATTAGTGAGGAGTAAAAATATATCATAAATTTGACCATAATATTGTCACTGGAGCAATGCTGACCTAATGTGTATATATCTTGTGTGCGTATATTCCAATGTTCTGTTGGTGTCTTCAATAAATCTTATTATATCAAAAAATCTTATGATATAAAAAAAATCTCGTGCCCATCCGATTTCAATGAATTTTTCTATTTTTTTATGGTTGGTTCTAGATAGAAATATAGGATAGTTATAGACCCAATTAGTGGCGCTGTTATTTTTCATCCAAAATTACATATAAACACAACATTTGACTTCCCTTCACCCCCTTCAGTAAGAATTTTATAAGTGAAAAACGGTCAAGATTCATTTTTAAATCTTATAAGCTTTTAATATATGGCGTAGTGAACAAATCTATTGCAATAATTATTTTACGTATCTAGAGAATATACCACAAAAAATAATGTCCAAAAAAATTGGTAAAATACATAAAATGAAGTATATTTAAAATGCGGTCTACATAGAACGTAGTCTGTGGCAGAACAAGGTCTGCCTGGGCCCGCTAGTAGAATAATAATAATTACCATGCAAAATAATATTTGTTGGTCCGGCTCCGAAAACAACGCAATTAGCAAAATTAAAAAATATGCTACATTCCCATTGAACTCTTCATAAACTCAACGTTCCATTAAAAGTTTTGTTTTAAATTTTGTCGGTCTGGGTACTGGGTATAGGCTAAAAACGATCGAAAAACTTTTCTGTTTCACGGATCTACGATAGAGATTCAAAAATTACCCTAACGCGGTTAAACATAGAAAATTACCAGCCCAACTCACCTACACACCCCACCTTTAAGGTTTTCCCATTTGTGAGAAATATTCGGTGTTAATTTATATAAATACACTTCGTTATTTATTCTCACCGTGGGGTTTTAATGTAAATATACCTACGAAAGCGCCAACATAAATTATACCGCCGCGCCGTGCCACATTTCTATATCTACACACGATAAGATATACCTACCACATTTACTAAAAAGAAACATTTGCATAATAATAATTCACGATTTAAATATCTGAATGTGATATTGTAAGTGGTTAATTTGTGCGTGTCTGAACAAGCCAATTTGTATGTGAAGTGTTGAAGGTGCTCTTCGTTCTGCTCAGAACAGATTAGCATGGAGGCGGGACAAACAAAGAGCGATTGACTTGAGCGGCGGATCGCGGCATTTGCAACAGTGATCGCCGACGTCGGGGGGACCTGATATGGCACAAAAAAGAAGATGAAAAATAAGTATATGAAATGAAATAATTTATTTCCATTATTTATAAATAATAAAAACAATACGAAATGAAATAACTGTATTTAAAAAACTTATAGTGAACATGCATAGTCTGTACAATAGTGTTCCAATTTGGAAATTTACTGCATCACTAGACGATTGTGTTCTGAGGCCAGTACTTTATTTAAATTTGGTTTTATTTACATATATTTAAATTTTATTTTCAATGCATTGCATCCTATTGGATGGTTTGTGCCAAAAAATCAGCAATTCAACAAATAATCTCAGATATGGAACTCAAATAGTGACACTTAATAAGTGAAATAACAAAAAATATAAATTAAATAATAAAACAGGAAAATAAGCAGTAACATCTCAGTTATTTGAACCCACAAAAGTTAAATGGAAATGATGGATGGCACCAAGCTATAGTGGAGATTATCCATTAGGCTCTCGCACTATCTGGAGTTCAAAAACGTACAACAAGAAATGTACATATAAAGATTAAAAAGAAACGTACATATAAAGATTAAAGGTAACAAGAAAAGAGTACTGCCCCTTTAGGCAACGTGTCATTTAGCTCAAGAAAAGTAACAAGAAAAGATAACTCAATGTATGGAAGTGATAGTTGTCACTTCGGAAGTGATAGTTGACGTAACTGGCAACTGTCACTTCCATACATTGATTTATCTTTTCTTGTTTCTTTTCTTGAGCTAAACGACACGTTGTCTAGGGGGGAGGTACATACATATGAAGGCAAGGAATAGGGAATTCATGTCAGGACATTTAGCAGTATGAGCAGATGTAAATATGCTATATAAATAACAACACTAGAAACAATAATAGTTTGTGTTTACGAATTATACCTTCAATGTCAGACCACTAAAACTTTTGACCTTCGTGCATGTAGAATAAATATATCTAGACTTTGATTACATGTATATTGTTCCTATGTCTCCGATAAAAAACAATATTTGAATATCATTTATTGAAATCCCCTAACCTAAATACATAATAACTACTCGTGCATCTTTATGTAAACTTTTTTTTTATTAAGTAAACATAATATGAATAGACATATAGTACAAAAATTTAAATTATCACAGTTTTTTTTTCAAATAGGCACTGTCCCAATAAAGTTTAAAAACTTGTGCTTGGGATTAATAATAAATGGGGTTAATTAAATATATATGTACGTTGCATTTAATACACGAGATCCAACTGTCGATGGTGATATTATGTATAATTGAAGAATACCTACGTACCAAACTATAAAAACTTAAACATAAATTAATAATATTTTAAGATATTTTGATTTGTATACAAAACATGTACCGATGTCAGAATAGGATAGTGTGGAGTTCAGTCCTCATTTCCCACCCAGAATATGAAAACAATTTGGAGATGTACTACAAAAGCGCATATTTTTTTATAGAAAATTTAGTATCCAGTTGTGGTGTTTCGGCTTTTTTCGATATTTTTAAAAGCTTTGTAAATACACATAAAAAATGTTTTTCTCAATAAAAAATGTTTGAGAAACTCTGGAACTTGACTCCCGTAGAGAAAAAAATACAATATTTTTATATACGAGTATGCAACTGTATTTATAAATGCTTATGCGCAAACTACTATGAAATATGTATGCTATTCAGATTGATTTGATTTTACATAATTAGTTTGAAAATCAGCCGCATTAAAAAGTTCATAACAGAGATTACCTGCTTCAATATGGAGCGATTAATATTAAATTTTATAATACTTTTGCAACCCAAAAAATGTAATGGTGTGAAGACTTGAAACTCGCAAAATACCGTTTATGTTTATTCTTCATTGCTAATTGAATGTTTTGCGTTGTAATAATGTTCGTGTAAACATTTCTAAGAATCCATAATATTATTTATCAATAAAGGTTGTTATTTCACGACTATATATGTAAGAAAGTATGTAAGTATATTATTGAGAGGAAGGAATTAGAAAATTGGAGAAGTAAGGCTTGAATTAATTTACATGTTATTTGATGGCTGAATGAGTGGCAAATAAACTTGGTGACTGCTGCCAACGTACCTATTTTTTCAATTTGAATTTGCATCATTACTACAAAACGAATCATTTTGAAAAAAATATCCTAGGTACCTTGTTTGGATATTAATAAAGAAAAATATACCTTAACTTTTTAATTATGTTCTGTATATATTCTTGTAGGAAAATAATAAGCATACCCCGATTTTTGACATTAATCTTAAATTTCTAAAAAACTATAAGTTATAGAGCATTATATTTTTTTGTAAATTGAAGAAGATCAAAATATCTGGAAAAATACGATGTAACGTTGCATTAATGCATCAGGTTAAGTTAATAAACCAAAAAAAACTATTATTTCGCAATGGCGCTGAATGAAAAATAAATATTTTTTTGGTTTGTTTACTAAACCTTAAACATTAATGCAAGGTCACATCATATTTTTCTAGATATTTTTGTCTTCTGTAATTTAAAAAAAATATGTTGAACTACGCCTTATATTTTATTAAAAATATAAGATAAACGTTGAAAATCGGGGTATGCCATTATTTTTGAACAAGAATTTATACAGAACATTATCAAAAAGTAAAGATATAAATTTCTTTACTTACACTCAAACTATCTAAATTATTTTTTTCAAAACGATTTGATAAGAAATAATGATGGTATATCAAATTGAAAAATAGGTACTTTGGCAGCAGTCTCCCCCTTAAGGTTATTTCCTTTCTTTTTACGATAAGATTTTTTTTATTTAAAAATTATCTTTTCAAAATGAAGGTATAATTTTCAAATAGAAAATCATCCTGAGAGTCTTTTTCGTTTTAATTGAATATAACCCAGCTGATTTGAAATGGTTATTAAAAATCATTATTTCAAAATAAAAAAAAAGTTAAATTAAACACTGAAAATCCTTTACAAGGCGAAACGATTACCCTGGATAGGAATATAATAATTTTAGAAGAAAAAAACAGTGTTTAATTTAATGAGGATGTAGGATCTAGCAATTCTATTGTTGGAGAGGCTGGTATGTGGCTTGATTCTCCAATTCATAGAAGATAGGCATCAATTTGGCAGTGACTGAAGTGATTTCGATAGATATTTTTATACGGTTATATTCTTTTGCTTCCGGTTATATAAATATTATCATTATTATATTTTTTTTCTTTTCTGTTGTTCTTTTTATTTCAATGAATAATTTTTGTTATTACGGTTATATATGTATATCTTTTTGTTTGTTCTTTATGCTTACTTTTCTTTCAGTTATTCATTTTATTTGTATGTATACCTTATTTTTAAATGTTGTATATATGATGTGTTGCATTGCACCCCCCTGCTCACGAACTGAAATAAAATCTCATTATTATTATTATAATAGGATTCTACATAGTCAACGCTGTCAGTATGAGTCAAAAAAAAATAATCCCGATTATTTTTTCACATTGAGTCAACATTGATAAATATATATCATAATTTCAGCCTTCCAAAAAAAACGATGTTTGGTTTTAAAAAGAGATCTCATGTTGATGTTATTACAATATACTGAATTATTTACTTATATGAAAATCATTGATGTGAGTTCTCAAAAATATACATACATATATAAGGATTTCATTTAACCTCGAAAATAATTTTCTTTTATGATTTATTTTTGTTAATACAACATATCGTTGGTGTTTTCATAAGACCCCACTAATGGTAAATAATAAATTAAAAAGTAAAAAAAATAACACGAGGGAGAACTTACTTACTGAGGTAATGGAGTTAAAAAAAACCTCAGTTGGTTATATTAACGATTTTGATATCACCCAAGGGCTCATTATATCCCGGTTTTGTGGGATGTATCCTGTCTCTTATCCTCGAAAGAGCTTCCTACAGACGGATGGAAAAGGGGAAGCTTCGTCTCTACGGTTGGAAGAGATATCACCTTTGCACCATGTAATCGGGAGCATTATCTTTGAATTTATTGCAAATCTTACAACACGAAACACTTCTGGATGAACAAAACATCATACTTTAAACGAAACGCAAAGATGATAATTCTTATACCATTATATCTTGATTTACTGTATGCATATTAGTTTGTTGGTGGTTTTTGAGAAAACTATTTATTTCCATTGAGTTGATACAATTTTTCAACTTCCATTTGTTTTTGTTTATTCAAAATCATCATCATATGTACCTCTATATAGAAAACCGAACGAGAAACAAATCGATTCTTATACTCTCATTGCTTCATTCCTTTTTTAAGAACCTTCTCATAGATATTTATCATTTACTCGTTTATTAGTAAGTTCTTTATTTATTCTTTTTTAAGTATTTAATATTTTATTCACACGGTCAATCTATATTTTTCGAATCTCTCTTTTATATTGATCTTATTCTGAACAGCTGTTCGTTATTAATTATTTTAACATGCATATTCAAACGATGCCAAGGCTTTCACTTTATATTAAAGATTCAATTTGACAGATCCCACGAAAGATTAACTTAAGGGGGGACTGCTGCCAACGTACCTATTTTTCAATTTGATATACCTACCATCGTTATTTCTAAGCAAATCGTTTTGAAAAAATATAATTTAGATAGTTTGGGTATTAATAAAGAAAAATATACCTCAAATTTTAAATAATGTTCTGTATAAATTCTTGTAGAAAAATAATGGCATACCTCGATTTTCAACGTTCATCTTATATTTTTAATAAACTATAAGGCGTAGTTCAATATATTTTATTTTAAATTAAAGAAGACAAAAATATCTAGAAAAATATGATGTGACGTTGCAGTAATGCTTCAGGTTTAGTAAATAAACCTAAAAAATATTTATTTTCCATTCAGCGCCATTACGAAATAATAGTTTTTTTGGTTTATTAACTTAACCTGATGCATTAATGCAACGTTACATCGTATTTTTCCAGATATTTTGATCTTCTTCAATTTACAAAAAAATATAATGCTCTATAACTTATAGTTTTTTAGAAATTTAAGATAAATGTCAAAAATCGGGGTATGCTTATTATTTTCCTACAAGAATATATACAGAACATAATTAAAAAGTTAAGGTGTATTTTTCTTTATTAATATCCAAACTAACTAGGTTATTTTTTTCAAAATGAGTGGTTATGAAGTAATGATGCAATTTCAAATTGGAAAAATAGGTTCGTTGGCAGCAGTCGCCCCCTTAAAACCAAACGTCATAATATTTTCTTTATAAATCACTTCCAAAAATATGAACGAAAAAGGAGCTTATGAAAGTCATAATTGATGAATCACAAATGCACACAGTGATTAGGCATGTAAACCAATTACAGATCTACGGTTCATTAGTTCTCTAATTTTTAAAGTCACTTGTATGAAAAATCGATATAATTTTGTTTCGTCTCTATTATACCATAAAAAGTATAAAAGATCTATCCCTTCAGAGAAATCCAGTGAAATGTCCTTCAAAATGTATTTTTATACTTTTTTATTGATTCTTTTCTCAGGAAACTTCTTCGGCCAATTTTTTTCCTCTCCCGAACAAAGACCTCCTCTGTTAAACTTCACGTCTTCCTGTCCTATGCAGTCTGCATCCACGCCATCCCTTCACCTCAACTGCAGTTGCCCCGCACCTCTTTTTCCCATACAAGGTCTTCAAGTTAGCACTCTCTTCATTTCAGAGTAGCCAAAGTCTTGGGAAACTTACAGGTATTAATTTAGCACACACCCAATAACAAGTAGCCATAATCTGGATAGCTAGGTGCTCACAGATCTAGACTGAAAACACAATTATATGTATGTCTCCACCGAAAATTGAACTTCCAGAAATCAAATATTATAAAAAATATTTATGGTACAATTGATTTAATATTTTGTTTGTATTTAAAAAACAGTATTGTCAAAGAATCCTATTAATATAATATTCAGCAAATTTAGTTTTTATTGCTTCAGCTTAAAATATTTCTTGTGGCACTACATTCATTTCAGAATCTTCGACCATGTGGTCTTTTATAAACTTTTTCTGATAAAAATTCCTCAGGCTGCCATACAAAGAATCCTTGACTATCGCATTTGAGCACGTACAGTGGTTGCATTTAAATTGCCTGTCAATGCCTATAATATGACAGACCATAGCATATTGTTATGAATGCAGTAAAATGTATTCAAAGAAATAAAAAAATACTTTTTCTACGATTTAATTTTATTTGTATATAGGGAATTTATATATATATATATATATATATATATATATATATATATATATATATATATATATATATATATATATATATATATATATATATATATATATATATATATATATATATATATATATATATATATATATATATATATATATATATATATATATATATATATATATATATATATATATATATATATATATATATATATATATATATATATATATATATATATATATATATATATATATATATATATTATATATATATATATATATATATATATATATATATATATATATATATATATATATATATATATATATATATATATATATATATATATATATATATATATATATATATATATATATATATATATATATATATATATATATATATATATATATATATATATATATATATGTTATATTTGATGTTTTCACGGGTGAAATATGTTATAATATTTTTATCTCGGTTTTCCCGTGTCAGTAGGTCTTGACTAAGACCATTTGTCTTCCGACGTTTCGCCTGAATATCACCAGGCATTTTCAAGGACTTAACGAAAAGCACGCGCGCGACACACGTCTACTCACACTGAAAGCTCACCGTCAAGTGACTCGTAGCGTACAAGATGGCCGCTTATGTCAAATATTGTTAGCGCGACGTGATTGGCTCCTTGTGACACGCCCACCTGCTGTCGTGTTCGTTGGTAATAATATTTTATCATTATTTTTGTGTTGTGATTTATTGTTAATTTTAGTTGTGACATTAATATTATTATTGTTGTGTTTTGTGGTTATTTTCGCTATGGTATTATTAATATTATTATTGTATTGTTTGTCATATAAAATGTTCTTCCAGGTACTAGGCAAACGAACTCCGTCGTCCCGATTGTTCATTATATCCCTTCTCTTATATATTTCTATAGCTTCCCTGTAAATTCTGAGAGGTTCACTGTTTAAACTTGCTATTATTTTTGAATGGTCAAAATCTATTGTATGTCCTTCTGTGAGCGAGTGTTGTACAAGTGAGGATGTAAGTTTTTTGTTTCTCATGTCGACTCTGTGCTCCGCTATTCGTGCTTCAACTTTTCGATTGGTTCTTCCTTATAATGTAATGGTTATATTGTAATGGTTTCTCAGACTATATAATAAACAAAGCATTTAAGAGTCCAAAAACATATATATATATATATATATATATATATATATATATATATATATATATATATATATATATATATATATATATATATATATATATATATATATATATATATATATATATATATATATATATATATATATATATATATATATATATATATATATATATATATATATATATATATATATATATATATATATATATATATATATATATATATATATATATATATATATATATATATATATATATATATATATATATATATATATATATATATATATATATATATATATATATATATATATATATATTCATTTATTCATTTACTTAATATTTAATATACATACAGCGCAAGTGACAACAATAAGAAAAATTTTAGAACATATAAAATTTCAAAATTACATTACATTTTACAGTAGGTATATCATACATTTTAATAATGAAAATACAATTTACAGAGGGAATGTAATTTTTCCAAACTACTACGCTGCATTAAATATATTGTCTCATTGGACGCCCAACTAGGTAAACCTGTTTTAGGACGTCTGATAAGTAGTAGTACTTGTCAATTAGTATCAATAACCAGTATCAGCACATACATAATGGTACAAAATATGTAGGCTTTACAAAGTTAATAATCTGAATATACTAGAGTGCAGTCAATATATTATTTGACTCCTCTATACCAATGGATATAAGCCAAGCAATTATTGTTTTTTTTAGCACAACTCTTTTCATCATTTTCCAATCATCAGGCAGTATGTTAAACATTTTGGGGCCAAGAAAGTTAAAATTACGTTGAGCGAATGTGGTTTTTGTTTTTTTCTTTATAATAATGGACTTTTGAGAATTACGAGTGGGGTATGAGTGGGTAGCTATCGGATATTCCTGTCTATGTTTGTGAGTATGTAGAATTATTTTGCTAATGTATAGTTGTCTAACATTTAGGACTTTAAAATCAGTAAATAATTGATTACTGGGATATCTGAATGGTTTATTAAGTATTATTCGTATTATTGATTTTTGAACTTTTAAAAGTGGATCCATAACGGTCATACTACATCCCCCCCATCCAATACATCCATACTGCATCACTGAATTACATAGTGCATAGTAAATTTGTCTTAGATCCTGAATTTCAAGGATATTTTTGGTGTTGACAAATATAAATATGAGTTTTTTCAACTTTTTGCAAATATAATCTACATGTACATTCCATTTAAGAAATTTATCTATGTATATGCCCAAATATTTCACACTTTCGACTGAATCAATAGTTTTACAATCGCATATATTTAAAGTACTTGGAGATATACATTGGTGTATTTTTATCAGTTGTGGGTTTTTTGGTTGACCGGTTTCAGTTGGACTGAAACATATCGTTTTTGTTTTTTCCACATTTAATGTTAGCAAATTACAGTTTAGCCATTCTTTAACCTCGTTGATATCCTTTTCAGCTTTCCCGTGTACATTAGACCAATTGCTATCTTCATATAATAACACTGTGTCATCCGCAAATGTAATTATATGTCCCGTTCTTTTGCTATTGCATAGCTCGTTGATGTAGATTGTAAATATCGGTCCCAGTGTACTACCTTGAGGCACTCCAAATCGCAGTTCTTCACATTCACTGAATGTATCATCAACTCTTACTTTTTGGATTCGTCCTGTAATATAGCTTTTCATCCAATTAAGTAGGTTATTTTTGATACCAATATTAGATAGTCTTTTGATTAGAATTTGGTGTGAGATAGTGTCAAACGCTTTAGCTAAATCTAAGAATATAGCAATACATTTTTTTCCATTGTCGACCTGATGCGTAATAATATCAGTAAGTCTGGCAATTGCGTCATCAGCTCCTAAATCGTTTCGAAAGCCGAATTGATTCTGTGAGAGAATATTGTATTTATTAAAATATGTTGTTAGGCGACTTTTAACAATTTTTTCGATTATTTTCGCACTTGTATTAAGTAAAGATATAGGTCTGTAATTTTCAATTTGGGTTTTAGAGCCATTTTTGTGAATCGGGATTACAGTGGATTCTTTTAAATGGTTAGGGAATATTCCTTGTGAAAAACTTAAATTAAATATATGCGCTAGGGGAATAGACACTTGATGTTTTAGTGTTTTTAGTAATTTTGAGCTAATGTCATCTGGACCCATCGCATGCGTGTTCTTCAATTCATCGATAAACTTAACAATTTCCGTTGGTGAAGTTTTAATATCCGTTATTTGATAGGGGACTGATATTTCATTGATATTTTGTTGTATAGAATTTTCTGTTTGTTTATTAGTATATTTTACAATATCATTAGCTAATCTAGATCCAACTGAGGTGAAATGTTTGTTTGCAAGGTTAGCAATTGTTTTTTTATCTTCAATTGTTATGTTATCGATTACTATTCGTTGGAATTGAGATGATATATTTGTTTTTGTTTTCGTTATTTCGCGCATTATGTTCCACATAGTTTTGGGTGATTTTGAATTATCCTCATATAATATTTTCTTGTAGTAATTTATTTTAGCCGTATTCAGGACAGCTTTGCATATATTTCTATATGTTTTGTATTCATGTTGTAATAAAAAATTTTCAGCGTTTTTATTTGCTTTGCTATGTAATTTATTTCTTTTATGTATACATTTAACGATACTGTCTGTTATCCAAGGAGTAAATCTCATTTTAGCATTTGATATAAATTTATTACATGTATGTTTATCAATATATATTTTTAATATTTTTATAAATTTATTCATGGCTGTATCTGTATCATGTATGTTTAGGATAGTTTGCCAGTTTTCATCATGTAATTCTTTTATAAGCTCAACATAATTAGTTTCCTTGAAGTATCTTTGTTTCGTTATATTAGATTTACCTTTTATGCAAAGTGCTGTTGCGTAGTGGTCAGATACAGTGGTTTTAAAAATATACGAGTCAAAGTTCAAAATATTTTTAATATTTATATGATCAATGCAGGAATTACTTCCTTTGAATTCTCTGGTTGGTGAAGTTATCGTTAGGTGGAAACCATTTTCTGTTAATAAACAGGTATAGTCTATAGAGTTAGAATTCCTAGTAGCCAGAGTGTTGATGTTTAAATCACCAATAATTATCTGTCGATTACTTTTTGTTTCAATCAAGATATATATATATATATATATATATATATATATATATATATATATATATATATATATATATATATATATATATATATATATATATATATATATATATATATATATATATATATATATATATATATATATATATATATATATATATATATATATATATATATATATATATATATATATATATATATATATATATATATATATATATATATATATATATATATATATATATATATATATATATATATATATATATATATATATATATATATATATATATATATATATATATATATATATATATATATATATATATATATATATATATATATATATATATATATATATATATATATATATATATATATATATATATATATATATATATATATATATATATATATATATATATATATATATATATATATATATATATATTCACTAATGTAATGACTGTCCTTCATTATATATAGGAAAGACTACAAGAATAATAGGAAACAGAATTGAGGATCATTTGAGATGTCTGAATAGTAACAACTATTCGGAATTCGTCAGCCATTTATTAGAGCACAACCATACATTTGATACTGATTTAGGTCTTAGCATTTTACATATAAATATTATTGATGGGCAATAAGACAGCTACGAAATTTTATAAATTAGAAAAAATATAAATTTATAAAATAATATTATAAACAGTCAAACTCAATTTCCTAATAACCCCATACTCAATATCTTCTCTATTCAGAATAAATAATCCAATCACGTAACTGCTACCCTTTCCTTTCTACCCCGACCACACTCTGTCCATTTTGTCATTTCTTAGTTTTAAGTCAATACAATTATTTATTATTTAGTATACTTTGTATCCTCCCGAGGAATAAAACATGATTCCCGTAACATGTAGAGGGATTTTATTCTTATTTAACAGAATAAAAACTTAAATGGTGTATGCAAATTTGTGTTTTATTTATTTTTAGTAAAAAATACATCTATTATTGTGTTGTCATCAATTTGCGAAAGTTGGTGTATTTTCATTAAAAAATATACAATCATATGTGTGGTAAGTGTTTGAATTGAAATGTATGAAAGGGGTACACAGTATACAGTGTGTGGGAAAGATGCATGGAGATTATTTATGGCGCGGTCATACATAGGAAGCTGTTTCGATATTTGTATATATTGTAATTAGAAATACATTGTATTCTACACGCTGATTTGGAGTTTCATCCTCCACAAAGAGAAGACAAGTACCTACCTGAGAGCAACTCCCTACATCAGTATACCACAATACTCCGAATTACAAATAAATTAGTTAACAAATTACTCTGAATTCATATGTTTTTAGATTCTCGAAAACTTAGATACCAAAATTAGCAATTAAAAACTGCAAATTCAATATAAATTTATTATTTTTGCTTAATTGCGAAATTGAATTTTACGTAGGACACGTCAATATTATTTGATGTATTTATAAAAAGTCTAGACTTAAGGAAAAAATGATATACCTACATAGATATTATACAAGCATTTATGCTTATTTTAGGGAACTTGTTTAAAAGGACATATTCATTAATGATCGACGAAGTTTTAATTTTGTAGAATTCCATTATAAGTTATATCTATAATTAAAAGTAAATCACTTTTTGATTCTACATGGATAGGCCTATTTCGCCCATAATAAAATCCATGTAGAATCAAAAAGTGGTTTACTTTTAATTATAGATATGACATATTCATTTTTTTTTAAAATATTATAAAAGGTTCAATAAACTTGAATTTTATAAATAAAAACAATTGTCAAAGGTTAAGTGAACTAGAGTTTTAATTATAACTAGTTGCATTTAACACATGAGATCCAACTGTCGATAGCGATAGTATGTATAGTTGAAGAATAAGTACTAAACTATAAACCCATAAAGACAAAATATTGAATTTTTTTAAATATTTTGTTTTCTATACAACACATTTAGGTATGTATGTCAAGATAGGATAATATGGAGGTCATTCCTTTTTTCCTACCCGGAATATGAAAACAGCTGTTTAAACAGATGTTGAAAACAGATGTTTAGAGATTAAGTATAAAACTATTAAGTCTTCTTAGATATATTGTGTATAGGCGACAGCCATACAAATTGTATGAAGTGATGTCATAACCAAATTCAATTTCTATAAAAGTTGTTAAAAAGAAATTGAGATATACTACTACAATGGTATTATTTTTTATAGAAAATCAAATTATCTAGTTTGGTGGGTGTTTCGGCTTTTTTCGATATTTTTAAAAACTTTTGAAATATAGGCAGTTAAACACATAAATTTGTCATAGAAAAATATTTTTCTTAAAAAAAAATGTTTGAGAAACTCTGGAATTTTATATATAGTATTTGTCTATATTTATACCAATATTCAGCGCTCTAGCTTTTATGGTTTCTGAGATATATGGAAAAATAAAGTAAAAATTCAAAAGTTGATAACCCCTGACTGAAACAAAAATTCAAAATTCTGAGTCTAAAAGTTTTGTAGGCCTACTACTGTTTATACATTTTGAAATTTTGCGCTCTGTAAATTGAGCGGATCAAAAGTTATAAGGGACCGACGGACATACACACAGAAACACACACACACACACACACGAAATATTCTACTCCAAATTCTGAGTAAATCCGTATATGGAACATAATATATGCTGCGAAGCCTATAAATTGGTGTTTTTTGACTTCAAAATTGGAATAGCCATGAAAAAAGTCCACTACGCCATACAAAATGTTCTTTCATACACGCATCTTGGATTTAAACAGCCTCTTCTTTCAATAGAATTTCATTCTCTTGAACGAATCGACAGTTGGATAACAATTACACTAGGTTAACGAAATGATTAGTTCATACACACTTATGAATTGTATTAACATGGTTCTTAAGGAAAGTCAAATAGTATTGAATAAAACAAACAGCTATATCTTTTTTAGAAACAGATCTCCGGAAACTTATTAATTTATTTCATGTAATTCAGAAATAAATCGCTCACTCAATGAATCGAAATAATAATAATAATAAATCATTCTATATTTGCATTCAAATGGGTCATAAATCAAGGAAATTTGCAAACTCAAGCTATCCTCGCGACTGCCAGGATGGAAATAAAAACTTATACACTCCTATATCAAAATATGTCATTTTAGTTTCCCTCGCATGAAAAAATGCCCCCTTTCTAGTAGTTATCTTGGGTCGTCACCAAAACAAACAGCATTAGCATAACAAAGATTTATGTAATTGTCATATCTTCTGGTAAAACCCATTCTTATTTCATACTTTTTTACCAGTTGAATTGGGATTAACATTCATTTGAATGAAGGCAATTGATATGTATATCTATGAGACCGAGAACAATACTAGCTCCAATAAATGTGTGGTACATATTTTTCATTTGACTATTGAAATAACAAAAGTTTCACGTAAATTGGCATCGAAAGAATGGACTAGAAGTCGATTGTAGAAAAAGATAACATATACCCAATATTTGATGATTATTTCTATTCGCTAACTCCTTCACAGAATCCTACACGAATTTAACATTATTATTCCTCAAAATATGTTAGCTAATTACTAGATGCTTGTTAAATTCAGATTAGACATTGTACCCGTTAGCTGCTCGAAAACTCCTGAACTGTCATCTTAATGAATTGAACACAATAATTTGTACCTAGTTAGATTATTTTAATAAGACTAGTTGCATGTAACACATGAGATCCTACTGTCGATAGCGATAGTATGTATAGTTGAAGAATAAGTACCAAAATATAAACCCATAAATCCAAATAATTGAATATTTTAGGATATTTTATTTTCAATAAAACACATGTAGGTATTTATGTCAAGATAGGACAGTATGGAGGTCAGTCCTTTTTTCTACCCAGAATATGAAAACAGCATGATGGTATGTATGTATGTTTGGAGATTTAAGTATCAAACTATTAAGTCTTCTTACATATTGTGTATAGGCGTCTGCCATACAAATTGTATGAAGCGATGTCGTCACTTCATTCAACTTTTATAAAAATTGTTAAAAAAAACTGAGATTTACTTCTACAACATTAGTATTTTTTATAGAAAATTAAATTATCTAGTTGGGGTGTTTCGGCTTTTTTCGATATTTTTAAAATATTTGGAAGTATAGGCAGTCAAACTCATAAATTTATAATCAAAAAATATTTTTCTTAATAAAAAATGTTTGAGAAACTCTGGAATTTAAAAAAAAACTCATTTGGTATTTTGTATTTGTATATGTTTACACCAATTTTCAGCGTTCTATCTTTTATGGTTTCTGAGATATATGGAAAAATAAACCAAAATTTCAAAACTTGATAACCCCTGACTGAAACAAAAATTCACAATTCTGAGTATAAAATTTTTGTTGGCCTATAACTGTTTATATATTTAGAAAATTTGGGCTCTGTAAATTGAGCGGATCAAAAGTTAAAAGGGGGGGGGGGACACAGACACACACACACAAAACTCACATAAAATGTTCTACTCCGAATTCTGAGTAAATCCATGTACGGGAACATATATGCTGCTAGGCCTCTAGTTGGTGTTATTAGCATGCAAAAAGTCCACTACGCCATACAAAATGTTCCTTCGTACAAGCATCTTGGCTTAATAATGTCGATTCATTCAGAGAATTGAATTCTCATGAACAAATCGACAGTTGGAATATTTTGATACAGTTGTATTTTTAGACATTGTTGGGGGCAATACTCCCACGCGATATATTTTGAAGATTGGTTTTAGTTTCGAAACAGAAGATACAACGTTGAATCGATAAATTTAATATTTTAATTTATTTATTTAATATGA
This sequence comes from Molanna angustata, assembly GCA_963576475.1. Taxonomy (NCBI): domain Eukaryota; kingdom Metazoa; phylum Arthropoda; class Insecta; order Trichoptera; family Molannidae; genus Molanna; species Molanna angustata. The sequence goes on along the minus strand of OY754977.1, from coordinate 16,620,108 downwards.
AGTTATTCTCCCTCCTCCACATTTCTTGATGTCATCAGACCACCTTGCCTGGGGTCTGCCGACACCTCTTCGGCTTGTTCTCGGTCGCCATTCCACGATCTTTTTGGTCCATCGTGAATCCTGTCATCTGAAGATTGAGATGGATGAGTTGGATACAGTTTGCCCAAGACGGGGAGTTGTGGAGGATCAAGGGGAAGGCCTATGTCCAAGAATGCAAAAAAACAGGCTCAAGAAGATGAGGTTCTTGTGGTGTCATCTTCTTCTTAGCCATGCTCGATCCTCTTATAAATGTTTTCATTTGGTTCACTCTTGAGCTGTTTGCTGTCATTCATGATCCGCATGCCAGACAATGTCATCTCTCCACCATTATAGAGGTCTTGTTACGCCGTTTTTGTCGGTCCAGGACCTCCGCTTCAGAATTAATCTCGGTGACCATCAGACACTCTCTTGACTCGCCACGTGACCCGTCCATTGCCGTTCCGGATTTGCTGCTCCATCTGCGAAAATTGTGAATTGAAAGTATCAATAACGATAAGTGAATTATTATGATTTAAACTTTTTGTACGTCTCATTAAGGCTTTTTTATAAAATGTAGAAAAAACAGACCGTTTGTCCAAATATCCCATATCGCAAAAAAAAACTTTGCTCCGAATTGAATTCAATCTTCCCAATCAAATTTTTATTTCCCTTTTTGAAAGAATACCCCTTTCTCGGAGATCAGAGAGAATATTTTTCAACCCTTCAATTGAAAAGAAGTAAATCAAGAAGAGACTGGGGGCGTATCTGTGATGATAAAAACACGCTGGCGCAGTGCTCCGTAATTGAAATTAAAGAAACGACGAAGTTATATATTTGAGTTCAAAGTGAAAAGTCATTTATCTTCAACCAAAACTCAAATAATGTTGAAACAAGTAAGTAAAAAAAATAAGAAATCCCTTTTCCAAGTTTTCTGCCCAAAATAAATTTGTAATCGATTTTACACAAGCATATATTATATTACTAAATTAATAAATTTTCCTTTGATTGTAATATCATGATTTTTTCCTTTTTTACTGTTATATTGTTATTATGAAAACGTATAGTATTCTTTCCTTTGTATGAAATAAAAAATTATTCAATATTATCAAAATATAATATGAATCCAAGTTTAAACATGCTCTGTCATATTAAATATTCAATTATACTTAATTTCTGAAAGTTTCAAAGCTTTAGATGGTCGGGAAGTTAGTTAAAAATCGATTGCGAAATTACAGTACAGACAGACAGACAAATTAAAGAAAATAATAATAATAATAATACTAATAATAAATGGATAATTTATACAGCGCCATTTTTGTGTTTTCACCTCAAGGCGCTTTACAATTATACCTGGAGAAAAAATAATAAATAAAAATCAACCTAGATAATAATCACTTAATCTCTATTTGAGTTTTTAAAAAAATAAGTTTTTAACTGTTTTTTGAACACACTTTCATTGTCTATTGATCTTAAACTATATGGGAGCTTATTCAACAGAACTGGACCCACCACAGCAAATGCTCTTTCACGAATGGTCACAAAACATTTATTTTAGAACATAAGATTATACATATAATATATCTTTAAGACACAAAGAATCTTTGCATAAACATTTAAAGATTTTGTCTCTTATTGAAGATGTTTTTTAGATGGGTGGTGGCAGAGCTGTTAGCGCGCTGGTTTTGTAGTCCACTGGTCGCGAATTAGAATTTTGTCGTATAGTTTAGGGAATGTATGAAGATGCATATGCACTTTTTACAAAAATATATTCATTCTTAAAATAAAAGAAAACTTGCGCCACAAATCATTTTCATATTTCATGTTGCTACTGAAATACCTACGGCTTTGAAAATATTACCTTTTCAAAACGAACATCAGAAAAAAACGAATAGAACTACGATCATAAGAGAGAAGGATGTCAAGATTATTAGTTTTTGAGACAAGAGATTAACGAGTGGAACACAGAAATGACCATGAGATGCAATATAGCTTATTTGCAGTGAAATCAGATCGACCACATATTGAGGATGGACGACGATAAACGTTGTGAATGAAAATAAAATAAGGAACACTCATAATAATTTTGAAATATTTTTCTTAAGGATCGTCCCCATTTCTACTATGCTCATCAAACAAATTGATTGAATGGTACAATATATTTTCACAAAGCCACCTGGATACATCCGACAAAAATTTATCGACACGGACCCGAATAAAAACAATTTCCCATATACAGCATCAACATTTGTTTTATTCCAATGCGTTAACATGTACAAAATATGTTATTGCTAAAACTATTGATATAATATGTATATAATTTAGGTTTAAATGAATACGTAAAATTAACGTAAATTCTATCTGCATGCAACTTCGTCTATGTTAAATTTATTGTAATATTGGAATGCGTGAACGAGGTATCCCACATGATTCACACATGGAAAAGGAAGACATACCAAGGAAAATTGTATTGTAAATAAAATGTTTTATAATATGTAGATAGTTATAAGGTATGAATGTGTTTTCTGGATTAATTGGGGTAGTGTAATATTGGAATGTGTGAATGATATAACATAATATGACAGAGATGGACGAAAGGTATAAACAGCCGCGAATGGCACTAGCGGGCCACTGTTGTCTTGTTAGTTAGGTAGCCAAACATACATATATGTTGTAAATAGATATTGTGATTACATATATACGACATTTCTTATTTTTCCCCTAAACACAATAAACTACATTAATGCGCATTTAATTTTGTCCATGGCCTTAGGATTTCTGTCATGTAACCACATTATTCAATACCTTTGAGAAAACATTGTTTTAATTCCGCTTGAAAATTCTTTATTTAATTGGGGTCAGTACATATGTAGTTCTGCGAACTCAGAATTTAGGTACTTTTTCATCCCGTCTTGGGACACGGTCAAAACCTTTATGCCTTGAGCTATCTCCCAACGAGTTGTGACATTTAGATAACCCCACGATCTTTGCTTGGAGTTTTGCATGATTTTTAGGGTTCCACCAGGTACAAATTCTCAAGATTGTCGTAAAATGGTCATGTGGTCGGTACCATATTATTTTTCACTTGGAACACTTCCAGGATAGGCAGAGTTTATGTGGTTACCTTAGGTCCATTCCAGCCATATGAATTATTTCTCTCTTCCGTTTTATTGACAGCATACCTTGGCGGCATCTGGGAAGACAAAGCATACCTTGTTGTGTCCATGTTTTATTTAACTAATTGTTTTGCATGTGTTTTATTCTTATGTCGTTGAAATCTTTTATATGCGTGGTAGCTTCGAAATAATTTTATTTATTTAATTTCGCATACATTTTTTTAATTTAGTCAATACTGACGGTGTTGAATATGTAGAATTCCATAAAAATGGGTATTTTAAATCAAACAAATGATTTGGTCTACATATATATTTTTTTCCTGAATCCAGGACGACCATTTCAGCTTATTAGGCCCTTATCTACTGGTAAACATAGTCCTGGATTCAGGAAAAAATATATAGGTACCTACACACCACGTACCTACCACTTTTATTCACCATTATTGTTTTAAGTGTCTCTAAGTTACATAATTGTATAGTCCACGCTTAGCTTTAATTTATTTATTTGTATAGAATGATCTCCATTTAAATTTGTGAATCTGGTTGTTAACCTAATACCTACCTATAATTTTGCCTCACCTATTTTATTGCGGGTTTTTCGAAAAGTGGACCACCGGTATACAGATCAAAACTAACCCACAATAAAAACGTCCGATCTTCACCCTGTCGGTAAAAACTTTATATTATTTTTAAACAGCTGTACTGTAGGTTTTTACATTAGGACTGAAAAAACACCTGCATCGACGTAATTCCCAACATAAACTATAATACAACTGTTTTGAACAATTCATAATTGCAAAAATGTACCGAATTTTAGTATATAAGAAAAAGCAGAGTTTCTATGTTTACCAGTTGATAAGGGCCTAATAAGCTGAAACGGTCGTCCTGGATTCAGGAAAAAATATATATGTAGACCAAATCATTTGTTTGATTTAAAATACCCATTATCCGCATACATTTTTTCAAATCTACTTAAAATAACATACATACTTTAAATGGTTTATTACCAATGAAATGAACGTATAGCAAGTACATTTAAGTACAAAGTATCATAAAGAACTTGTGATATCAAATCATTTTTATAAAAAAAGTAATGGGCCCGGGGAGGCCCTATTCTGCCACACAACGCCTTCTTAGTAGACCGCATTATATATAGACCTCATTATATATATTTTATCTATTATTTAGTACCTACATACAGTGTGGTTATTTTCTAGATGAATAATACAGATATCAATAGATTTGTCCATACCGTCATCTATTGTAAGCTTACACAAATTAAAAATTAATTGGCCGTTTTTCTTTTACTTGGGGGAGTGTAGGGAAGTCAAAATTTGTGGTTATCCAACTGTCGATTCGTTCATGAGAATTCAATTCTCTGAATGAATCGACAGTATAACGTCAAGATGCGTGTACGAAGGAATATTTTGTATGGCGTAGTGGACTTTTTGCATTCTAAAAACCCCAACATAGAAGCTGCTACGCAGCATATATGCTCCCATACATGGATTTTCTCAGAATTTGGAGTAGAACATTTAATGTGTGTTTTTTGTGTCTGTGTGTGTTTCAGTCAGGGGTTATAAACTTTTGAATTTTTGGTTTATTTTTCCATATATCTCAGAAACCATAAAAGCTAAAACGCTGAAAATTGGTACAAACGTAGACAAATACAAAATCTCAAATCGATTTTTTCAAAAACATTCCAGGGTTTTCAAACATTTTTTTTTAAAGAAAAATATTTCTTTTAAAAATATCGAAAAAAGCCGAAACACCCCAACTAGATAATTTAATTTTCTATAAAAAATATGAATATTGTAGAAGTATATCTCAATTTTTTTTTTTAATTTTTATGAAAAATGAATTTAGTGACGATTTTTCTATAAAAAATGTGTATATTATAGTAATATATCTCAAACTTTTTTTAACAATTTTTTTAAAATTGAATTTAGTGACGACATTGCTTCATATAATTTGTATGGCAGTCGCCTATACACAATATGTAAGAAGACTTAATAGTTTGATACTTCATCTCCAATCATACATACAGAACCATCATGCTGTTTTCATATTCCTGGTAGGAAAAGAGGACTGACCTAAATACTGTCCTATCTTAACATACATACTAATTTTCAATAATTTGGATTTATGGTTTATAGTTTGATTCTTAATTCTTCAACTATATATACTATCGATTGAAAAAATAAAAATATATGTATATTTGAGATCTCGATAACGTGGCGCACCTATCGAGCTAAAAACAATTCTTTCTTAAAATATGTAACCAAATATGAAAATTTAGATAATTTCTTTGAAATCTGTTAGCCGTTTCGGAGATTTGCGTGTACGAACATTGTGACACGAGATTTTTGTATGATGTTGAGATTACCCCTTTTTTATTGGAAATTATACGACTAACTAAGTATATTTGGTTTCAAGAAGTCTGGGTGTCACCTAGATACAGCCTTTTTCTCTAGCATAACTATTAAATGGTAAAAAAATCCATAAAGCCCCAATTTTTCGTTTTTATTGGAATGTAGCGAATAATGTTTGCCAAAACATAAGTAATATTATGCAAAACACACACCATCGCTCCATGTCCCTCGCGGCAGATTGAACCGAATGACATTTTTTTTATCCTAGTACGCATCCATCACCTCGTCATCATTCATGTATCGTCTCATACACGTTCGTCAATTGTTCACTCTTCTTATATTTCCGTCTTTCAGAATATCGTTCACATGGTCGTGCCATCCATTTCTTGGGCAGCCCCAACCTCTCATTCCATTTCTGTCCAGAGATATTTTCTTCTTCAGTCGTTCCTCATTCATTCTCCCCATGTGGCCAAACCATCTCAATGTGTTCACTTTCATTCTATTAATGACATATTTCTTCATCTTAGAAAATGTATGCAATATTTTTAATGACACACTTTTTTTATTTTTTTTAATAGTGCCTCGAGTTCCTGGTTCTTCTATAATATCCCAACTTCGTCTTTATTGAGATGTTAAAAAAAAGTTTGTCAATAACAATATCATTTGACTCCTGAAAGGGAAAAAAAGCCAATGTTTTCGTATATGCAATTAAAAAAATATTCGGTAAGTAATATTTTTTTTTCAAAGTTTGATACTGTCACTTCACGATGGAACTCCATAATACTTCAACTAGAACTAGTTGCATGTACCACATGAGATCCAAATATCGATAGTGATAGTATGTAGGTATAGTTGAAGAATAAGTACCAAACTATAAACCCATAAATCCAAATTATTGAATATTTTAGGATATTAACACACGCATCTCAAGATAGGACAGTATGGAGGTCAGTCCTTTTTTCTACCCAGAATATGAAAACAGCATTATGGTAAAAATGTATTTTTGGAGATTTAAGTATCAAACTATTAAGTCTTCTAACATATTGTGTATAGGCGACTGCCATACAAATTGTATGAAGCAACGTCGTCAAGGGGGGGACAGACACACACACAGACACACAAAACTCACATAAAATGTTCTACTCCGAATTCTGAGTAAATCCATGTAGGGGAACATTTATGCTGCGAAGCCTCTAAGTTGGTGTTTTTAGCATGCAAAAAGTCCACTACGCCATACAAAATGTTCCTAGTGATCCTTATACGCGGGCCTTGACTTAATACTTTGTCGATATGTTAAGAGAATAAATTCTCTTGAACATATCGACATTTGGATAATTTATTTTTTATTTATTTTTTTATTTTTATTTATTTCTATCCAAAAATATACAGTATATATGAGATACAAAATATCTTAAGATAATATAAGCTTATTTATAGATAGTTAACATACAATGTAAATATAAGTTATCTCATTTCAATAAATATCAATTTACCACTTCACTGGTGCTTACATAGTTTAAGCCATATCTTTTTGTTTGTATCTTTGTTACTAGCCCCCTCACTAGGCATAGCCTGTCCTAAGGTGAGCTAGTAAAGGAATTGAAGTAAAGGAATGAATAAATACATATTGTATTGAAAGGACTGCAATTACGAATATAATGAATTGTTCGTGTAAATATACTGAATAATGGTCAACAGAAAAATCTGACATTAAAAACTATTTTTAATGTAATATCAGTGGAGAAATATTTAAATCTATTTGTGTGTTAATCAAAGAAATGTCACTGTTACCTTTTTTTAACTCTAATTATCGGTAATATTTCAAGTTAATCGAATTTTTTACCTTTTTTAAACTTTGCATAAGATTAAAATAAATAGAACAAAATTAAACATAATGTAAAATTATACATAGGTACATTTTTTTCATAGCGTGATGGTTTTTATGTACATATGTTTTTCCATTTGTCAACGGTTTTTAAAGGTTTTTTATAAAACAAAAAATTCCAAAAGTCGTTTTTTAGTACAGTCCCTAATTGCGTACCGCGCTGCGCCAATTTTTGAGGAAAATGTGAGATTATTTTGACAAATTTCAGTCATTTCTTTTAAAATAATTGATTGCAGCCTCCATTTATCATTTAGGCATTGTCTTTCGCTAACAATCCATCATTCTCAATAAATTATCGCCGAATATCATTAACGACTTTATAATGTTATCGACATATTCTAATGTCTTTTTTCAAAGCATCAATGATATATGTAGGTACTAACCGATATATTACTGTATAACTGGGTCGAATTTGATTTAATCCGTAACTCGAAAAAAGGTTTTTAACCTTAAAGACCCACCCCCCCTCCCCAATTCTACATTTTTTCAAATGAATGTGATAGATTTGTTTTGAAAAATATTTTTCCTTTTTTTATTATTGACAAACTTTTTAACATCTCAATAGAGACGAAGTTGGGATATTATAGAAGAACCAGGAACTCAAGGCGCCTACAGGGCTTACGATCTGTCATTTGCTGGTTTACGTGATCACTTTATGCGCTTGCGCAACGTTCATCAATTATGTCATCTTGTTGAGTTCCCTTATAAATGTAATTATTGAAAGTTCTATATATTTGAATAACGTGTGAAAATTCACCTTAAAATAAGACATTACACATTACTATTACCATCTATGAAGTTACTAAGAAATCTTTTGTAACGCCATCTATTGATAAATTGGTTTATTTGTAAATAATGAAAGCAACAGTCCTTATAGTTTTTCTTGTTTTCAATTAATGCTACATTGCACTTAGAATAGTGCTTCCACTCGTTAATATTATCATTGTTTTCGTTTATCCCACAATAGCCGAGTTATTGAAAATACAACAGTAAAATAACATCTTGCATAGTTTAACAACGAGAATCCCCATTCATTCTGAATGAAGCATTTTATTTAGGTGAAACGAGGCTGATGTTTGAGTATACATGCACGAATCGTGTTTCCTTTTATAAGGTGATGCAAAACCGCACACTTGTAGCTATTTACCTCACATTTTGAGAAATGTTTTTTTTATTTTAGTGTTTTTTTTAATATACTAGTAAATCAATTTTACATTACTTATAATTTTTGTATCAATATTAATATTATCCTATTGAAAAATGCATGGAGTTTTCACTGGTCCACCAATAAAGCAATGTGCATTGTCTGTTTTGTAAATTGTGTAGACTCTATATAACTCTGTATCGACCAATGAAGATAAAATAAATAAATAAAATATGTCTTGATTGCATGTTTTATGCTATCAAATTGCTTTAGCTAGTAGATAAGGTACATGAAATAAATAAACAATGTCATTATACTTTTTTATAATATTAGATCGTAAAATGTATTGTATTTATTTATTTATTTAAAAAATACAAAGGCTTCTATAGTTAAAGTTTAGTTATTAGCTTCTATAGTTACAATTATTTCAATTTTTCATAATATCGTTAAGAAGAATTTGTAATAGAACGATGTATGATAGAGTTAGAAATGAGGTCACTAGGAAAGAATGTAAGATGAAGAAAGATGCAGTAACTAGAATGAAAGTAAACACACTTAGATGGTTTGGTCACGTGGAAAGAATGAATGAAGAACGCTTGACGAAAAAAATATATAAGGCTGACAGGAATGGAAAAAGAGGTCGGGGGCGCCCAAGAAAAGGATGGCACGACCATGTGAACGATATTCTGAAAGAATGGAATGATAAAAGTCTGAACAATAGAAGAAAATGCATGAGACGTAGCATGAATGTTGACGTGGCGGTGAATGTATGTCAAGATAGAATAGTGTGGCGTTCCGTTCTCTCTGCCTACCCTGCGAGGGACATGGCGTGATGGTATGTATGTACATAATATAGTTAACACATTTTTTCCTTAAAAAGACCATATTTTTTTTCCACTTTTATGTCCCTCGATATGCTCCCATAATTTTAGCCCATTATACATTAGAGATTTCTGCGATGAGACTTTATTTCGTTTGTCTAATCTATGTAATATCATCTCTGATTCTTGTGTCATAGAGAATGATATTCTTTAATACATCTAATTTTGGTTTTGGGATTTTTTTGCAACATGCCATGAAGCATTTTATGTATATCTTTAATATACTAGTTGCATGTAACACATGAGATCCAACTGTCGATAGCGATAGTATGTATAGTTGAAGAATATGTACCAAACTATAAACCCATAGATACAAATTATTGAATATTTTCAGATATTTTGTTTTCTATACAACATATGTAGGTATGTATGTCAAGATAGGATAGTATGGAGGAAGATCCTTTTTCCTACCCAGAATAAGCAAATAGCATGATGGTATGTATGTATGTTTGGAGATGAAGTATCAAACTATTAAGTCTTCTTACATATTGTGTATAGGCGACTGCCATACAAAATGTATGAAGCGATGTCGTCACTAAATTCAATTTTTAAAAAAATTGTTAAAAAAAAATTGAGATCTTCTGCTACAATGTTAATATTTTTTATAGAAAATTAAATTATCTAGTTGGGGTGTTTCGGCTTTTTTCGATAATTGTAAAAGTTTTGGAAATATAGGCAGTTAAACTCATAAATTTATCATAAAAAAAATATTTTTCTTAATAAAAAATGTTTGAGAAACCCTGGAATTTTTTTGAAAAAACTAATTTGAGATTTTGTATTTGTCTATGTTTGTACCAATTTTCAGCGTTCTACCGTTTATAGTTTCTGAGATATATGGAAAAATAAAATAAAAATTCAAAAGTTGATAACCCCTGACTGAAACAAAAATTCAAAATTCCGAGTATAAAAGTTTTGTAGGGCTGTAACTATTTATATATTCTGAAATTTTAGGCTCTGTAAATTGAGCGGATCAAAAGTTATAAGGGGGGGACGGACACACAGACACACAGACACACACACACACAGACACACACACAGACACACACACACACAGACACACGAAATGTTCTACTCCGAATTCTGAGTAAATCCGTGTATGGAACATATATGCTGCGAAGCCTCTAAGTTGGTGTTTTTTGACTTCAAAGTTGGAAAATCCATGAAAAAAGTAGACCTCTCCATACAATTCTCGCGTATTCTGGCTTGATACATTGTCGATATGTTAAGAGAACAAAGTTCTCCTGAACAAATCGACAGTTGGATTATTGTAACCATTACAGATCCTAAATCAACCGTTACTATGAGAACCGATAAATATATACCTACTTATATCAAATACATTCAACCAATATACCCAAATATCTGAAGCGAAATACTTGGATAGTAAATTACCATAATTGCGATATCACTTTCAATCTTCTGGATTTTCAACTGACTTCCAGAATACAATACCATTCAACCAAATCGAATAAATTGATAGTCATTTTTCTTCCTTAAACCTAGGTTTTATATGATGTTTGTATCGAATTCCTTTTTGAACGATTTAAGTTTAAAATAAACAAATTATGTTACATTTTTATAATAGACCAAGAACCAGTGAAAGCCAAATTTACATCTTATTAAAACGACAGATTTATTTTTCTATGAATGGATACCACAGCAGGTTATAACGATTAATTTATTAAAAATACTCTGAGGTGGGGGCTTTCGGAGATAACAGCCATCAGCAGAAATGGCTTTTTAACACGTCAGTTATAAATAATATGAAGTGTTATATTATTAAGCGTGTTATTTTTATATTTTCTACGGAATATTGATGGGAACCCCCCCCCCCCCCCCCAGATGTCCTGGGTGCGTATTACCAGGGAATGGACAAGATTTATTCAGAACTGTGAAGAAGATATTCCGGGCAGCATGGGACGGAGAGGAATTCGCCAGATTGATCACCAATGTCGAGGGTTCCTGACAGGGCACCAGAAGAAGAAGATTCTACATATATATTGTAGAATTAAATTTGTTGTTAATACAGACCCACAAATGTTCAAAATTAAAGATCAAAAATATTTGTTTCACGAAATATATTTGTCACTATTTTTATCTACGTTTTTCTTCTTTTATTTCCATTGTATCTTATTTTTCCCCCCGTTTAAGTAATTCAGGTTTATAAGATAAATATAATTAAAATATTTCGAGCAGAATCGTTTATCGTAATTTATTTCTCTTCAATTCTTCCTGACTGGCAATTGATATAATTTTGTTCGTATAAATATAACATTCGTTCAAATTATACATTACGATAGATAACAAGTGAAATGTTTTGTTGAGACGGGATATCATTCGACGTTGAATACATGAATAATTTATATCCATGATAATAGAATAGCTTTCAATTTTCGAATTTCATCCACAACTTACTATTGAACGAACGATAAAAATATGCTAGTAGTAAGTATAATAGATTATATTGAAATATGTCGAATAATATTCATACAATTATAGACGTCAATAAAATTTTCTTTTGAGAAAGCAATAGTATGTATTGAATAGAGGATGTAACAATGTCAATATAATAAATTGATATTTAAAATAACCGTGATGTTCTTATTTTGAACCGACTCTTATAATCCAAAAAGCTAATAATCCAATATATGATTCATGATTCTTTTAGTCTAAGAGATAGCAACTTCAAAGAACAATTCATTTTTGATAGCTGTTTTTACTCTCCACACTATGGAATAGGGGAGAGTCATGATTTCGCAAAATTTAAGCGTATTTTTTTACATCAATTTCTCAATGGGTATCATGTAGAGAATGCACACTATGAGTTTCGTCGTGATGTGTTTGTGTGTATGGCGTATACGCTGTACGCCGTACGCCGTACGCCGTACGCCGTACGCCGTACGCCGTAGCATTTATCTTTTTTGTGTCCTCTCTACAGCCCAAACTATAAGTCTGATCGACTTCATATTAACATCATATGTGTAAAGTGCAAAGACCTAGAGCTGATTAGTTTTCCATAGACAACTTTTGATTTCTTCTCTATGAATTCATCATTTACGTTGTTTTTTTTTGTGTCCTCTCTGCAGCCCAAACTATAAGTCCGATTGACTTCATATTGATATCACATGTGTTAAGTCCATAAACTTAGAGCTGATTAGTTTTCCATAGACAACGGTTCATTTTTTCCCAATGTTTCTTTATGATTTCATCTATTAAAACTGAAAAAATGCTCTCACGACCTGGAAATTAGAGATATTTTAATTTGGTTTCAACTATTTATACAACACCAAGAATCTTCATAAAATTGTATTCAAAGTTGGTCAATGTTAAAAGAAAAATATTCAACGGTTTCAAAAATTATATTTTATTTAATGGATATTTGTATGAAACTTATATGTAACAAGAGAATTTTTTTATATTTGGCAATGTTCAGTTCATTGATTTCATATTGATATAAGAATATTAATAGCTTGAACTTAGAACTGATTAGCTTTTCATAGATATCATAAAATTTCTTCATATGATATCACGTGTCAACATTGTCAAAATGCTCTAACGCTCTTTGAAACAAAATTTATCTGCTTTTTTTAAAATATTTCATACAACATAAGCAGTCTTCACTATACTGCATTAATAGTTTGTCTATCTTAACATAAAAATATACTATCGGAAGAAAATTTATATTCCTGTTAGTAACATTTAGTATGAATAAAAATGTAATTAGATAAATTTCTATGTATGGAAAAGTTCAGTAATTTGATTTCATGTTATAATGTAAAGAGCTTGAACATAGAACTGAATAGCTTTCCATAAATAACAAAAAAAATCTTCATATGATATCACCTGTCAAAATTTGGAAAATGCTCTCGCGTTATTTAGAACAAAATTTATCTGCTTTTTTTAAAATATTTCATACAACATAAGCATTCTTCCCTATACTGCATTAATAGTTTGTCTATCTTAACATAAAAATATACTATCGGAAGAAAATTTATATTCCTGATAGTAACATTTAGTATGAATAAAAATGTAATTAGATAAATTTCTATGTATGGAAACGTTCAGTAATTTGATTTCATGTTATTATGTAAAGAGCTTGAACATAGAACTGATTAGCTTTCCATAAATAACAAAAAAATTCTTCATATAATATCACGTGTCAAAATTTTGAAAATGCTCTCGCGTTCTTTAAAACAAAATTTATCTGCTTTTTTTAAAATATTTCATACAACATAAGCATTCTTCACTATACTGCGTTAATAGTTTGTTTATCTTAACATAAAAATATACTATCGGAAGAAAATTTATATTCCTGATAGTAACATTTAGTATGAATAAAAATGTAATTAGATAAATTTCTATGTATGAAAACGTTCAGTAATTTGATTTCATGTTATAATGTTAAGAGCTTGAACATAGAACTGATTAGCTTTCCATAAATAACAAAAAAATCTTCATATGATATCACGTGTCAAAATTTTGAAAATGCTCTCGCGTTCTTTAAATCAAAATTTATCTGCTTTTTTTAAAATATTTCATACAACATAAGCATTCTTCACTATACTGCATTAATAGTTTGTTTATCTTAACATAAAAATATACTATCGGAAGAAAATTTATATTCCTGGTAGTAACATTTAGTATGAATAAAAATGTAATTAGATAAATTTCTATGTATGGAAAAGTTCAGTAATTTGATTTCATGTTATAATGTAAAGAGCTTGAACATAGAACTGATTAGCTTTCCATAAATAACAAAAAAATTCTTCATATGATATCACCTGTCAAAATTTGGAAAATACTCTTGCATTCTTTAAAACAAAATTTATGTGCTTTTTTAAAAATATTTCATACAACATAAGCATTCTTCACTATACTGCATTAATAGTTTGTCTATCTTAACATAAAAATATACTATCGGAAGAAAATTTATATTCCTGATAGTAACATTTAGTATGAATAAAAATGTAATTAGATAAATTTCTATGTATGGAAACGTTCAGTAATTTGATTTCATGTTATAATGTAAAGAACTTGAACATAGAACTGATTAGCTTTCCATAAATCAAAAAAAAATCTTCATATAATATCACGTGTCAAAATTTTGAAAATGCCTTCGCGTTCTTTAAAACAAAATTTATCTGCTTTTTTTAAAATATTTCATACAACATAAGCATTCTTCACTATACTGCATTAATAGTTTGTTTATCTTAACATAAAAATATACTATCGGAAGAAAATTTACATTCCTGATAGTAACATTTAGTATGAATAAAAATGTAATTAGATAAATTTCTATGTATGGAAAAGTTCAGTAATTTGATTTCATGTTATAATGTAAAGAGCTTGAACATAGAACTGAATAGCTTTCCATAAATAACAAAAAAAATCTTCATATGATATCACCTGTCAAAATTTGGAAAATGCTCTCGCGTTATTTAGAACAAAATTTATCTGCTTTTTTTAAAATATTTCATACAACATAAGCATTCTTCCCTATACTGCATTAATAGTTTGTCTATCTTAACATAAAAATATACTATCGGAAGAAAATTTATATTCCTGATAGTAACATTTAGTATGAATAAAAATGTAATTAGATAAATTTCTATGTATGGAAACGTTCAGTAATTTGATTTCATGTTATAATGTAAAGAGCTTGAACATAGAACTGATTAGCTTTCCATAAATAACAAAAAAATCTTCATATGATATCACGTGTCAAAATTTTGAAAATGCTCTCGCGTTCTTTAAATCAAAATTTATCTGCTTTTTTTAAAATATTTCATACAACATAAGCATTCTTCACTATACTGCATTAATAGTTTGTTTATCTTAACATAAAAATATACTATCGGAAGAAAATTTATATTCCTGGTAGTAACATTTAGTATGAATAAAAATGTAATTAGATAAATTTCTATGTATGGAAAAGTTCAGTAATTTGATTTCATGTTATAATGTAAAGAGCTTGAACATAGAACTGATTAGCTTTCCATAAATAACAAAAAAATTCTTCATATGATATCACCTCTCCAAATTTGGAAAATGCTCTCGCGTTCTTTAGAACAAAATTTATCTGCTTTTTTTAAAATATTTCATACAACATAAGCATTCTTCCCTATACTGCATTAATAGTTTGTCTATCTTAACATAAAAATATACTATCGGAAGAAAATTTATATTCCTGATAGTAACATTTAGTATGAATAAAAATGTAATTAGATAAATTTCTATGTATGGAAACGTTCAGTAATTTGATTTCATGTTATAATGTAAAGAGCTTGAACATAGAACTGATTAGCTTTCCATAAATAACAAAAAAAATCTTCATATGATATCACCTGTCAAAATTTGGAAAATACTCTTGCGTTCTTTAAAACAAAATTTATCTGCTTTTTTAAAAATATTTCATACAACATAAGCATTCTTCACTATACTGCATTAATAGTTTGTCTATCTTAACATAAAAATATACTATCGGAAGAAAATTTATATTCCTGATAGTAACATTTAGTATGAATAAAAATGTAATTAGATAAATTTCTATGTATGGAAACGTTCAGTAATTTGATTTCATGTTATAATGTAAAGAGCTTGAACATAGAACTGATTAGCTTTCCATAAATAACAAAAAAATCTTCATATGATATCACGTGTCAAAATTTTGAAAATGCTCTCGCGTTCTTTAAATCAAAATTTATCTGCTTTTTTTAAAATATTTCATACAACATAAGCATTCTTCACTATACTGCATTAATAGTTTGTTTATCTTAACATAAAAATATACTATCGGAAGAAAATTTATATTCCTGGTAGTAACATTTAGTATGAATAAAAATGTAATTAGATAAATTTCTATGTATGGAAAAGTTCAGTAATTTGATTTCATGTTATAATGTAAAGAG
Source organism: Molanna angustata (assembly GCA_963576475.1). Taxonomy (NCBI): domain Eukaryota; kingdom Metazoa; phylum Arthropoda; class Insecta; order Trichoptera; family Molannidae; genus Molanna; species Molanna angustata. Next base: position 16,603,787 of record OY754977.1, on the reverse strand, counting down.
CTTGAACATAGAACTGATTAGCTTTCCATAAATAACAAAAAAATTCTTCATATGATATCACCTGTCAAAATTTGGAAAATACTCTTGCATTCTTTAAAACAAAATTTATGTGCTTTTTTAAAAATATTTCATACAACATAAGCATTCTTCACTATACTGCATTAATAGTTTGTCTATCTTAACATAAAAATATACTATCGGAAGAAAATTTATATTCCTGATAGTAACATTTAGTATGAATAAAAATGAAATTAGATAAATTTCTATGTATGGAAACGTTCAGTAATTTGATTTCATGTTATAATGTAAAGAGCTTGAACATAGAACTGATTAGCTTTCCATAAAAAACAAAAAAATCTTCATATGATATCACGTGTCAAAATTTTGAAAATGCTCTCGCGTTCTTTAAATCAAAATTTATCTGCTTTTTTTAAAATATTTCATACAACATAAGCATTCTTCACTATACGGCATTAATAGTTTGTCTATCTTAACATGAAAATATACTATCGTTAGAAAATTTATATTCCTGGTAGTAAAATTTAGAATGAATAAAATATTTCATTGTCAATATTTGTGGTGTGGAGAGTTTAGTGTTGGCCACAACCCACTCGTTTTTATATTTATTTCCATTGAATATAGGTATGTAAAAGGTAAGTCTGACACCTGAGAGTAGTTGTCTTTACCTGTGCGCATCTCCTTTGTATGGGTGAAAACTGTAGATTTAAGTATTATTTGTATCTTTGTAAGTCCTTTTTGTGCTCTTATACCAATCCATCTCATTACAATAAAACTTGCTGATTTGTTCAGCACACACCCGTGAGGATTTTATATATTTTTTACATATTTCGGTAACAGCAAGTACACATTTCACAAATGGAAAGATTCTATAGGTACAAATAGCATGCAACTACAAATTATATTGATATTATTTTACATGCAACTATCGGAGCACGTGATTGTAGAAAACGTCTTATCATACGAGAATTTTCAAAAATCATTAAAATGTACTATTTTTTTAGAACAAATGAATGTGTCCTTGTAACATGCAGGTATATTAAATATAGTTAGAAAAATGTTGCGAATCGCCATTGGATATATTATTATCATCTGTAGAGAGAGATAACTTATTACGAAATACTAGTATCCCATCTATTAGGTAAGGTTCGCCTCAAGGGAATTGGATCTTGACCGGTTGGAAAGGGTCCTTTGATAGGTAAATATTTGTAAAACATTCAAATAAAAAAGAAAAACCAACTCGTATTAAGATGTTGAAAAAACATTGCGTATTTTTATATTCCTCTTTGAGGCAATTTAATCATTCATGAAAGATGCCTCAATGAATAAAAATACAATAATTCATTTAATAAAATGCGTAAATACATCAACAAATTTAAAAATAAAATTAACATTTAAGTATAAAAATTAAACATACCTAGTTTAAATCCACAACGAGTATGTAATTAAATAACCTAAGCATTTTTTTTGTCGCAGCTAGCACATACCTATGTTCAATATATGGATTTATTCAGAATTCCGAGTAGAACATTTAGTGTGTCTGTCTGTGTGTCCCCCCCCCCCCCTCTAATAACTTCTGATCCGCTCGATGCACAGTGCCTAATATTTAAGAAATATAAAAAAAATATAGACCGCGTATTCTTCAATTATACAATACATACTATCGTCATCAACAGTTGTATCTCATGTGTTTCATGCAACTAGTTTCATTTAACCCTTAAATGCATGATTTTTTATTTTTTCTTAAAAAAAATCATTTAAAGTATTTATTCACTCCTGAATCCGGGAAAAATATTAAAAAAAAATTTTTTCATTTTATGTCCTTTTTTGAAAAAATAAAGATGTTGATACATGAATAGAAATATGAGGCACCGGCTTAGAATAGTGCTTCCACACTTTTCTATTATTGTTTTCGAGTGTCCCGTTAGAGCCGGGTAATCGAAAATACAACAGGCAACTATAACAGTTCAGCAATGAGGTTCACCATCCATTCTGAATATAGTGCCTTTTTAGGTGAGACGAGACTGGTGTGTGGGTATAAACAGATATTTTGTGCTCCCTTTTATAAGGCAATGCACACCCGCACACCTTTCGCTGGTTACCCCACATTGTGGGATATGCCGTGATGGTATATATGAATGAATGAATGAATGAATAGAAATATAAGTACTCGCTCATTTTTTATATATGTATGTAATAGGACGATATATGATAGAATAAAAAATGAGGACATAAGGAGGGAATGCATAAGATGAATAAGAGTATTAAAGTAAAATGAAAGTGAATTCCTTGAGGTGGTTTGGACATATTGAAAGAATGAATGATGGACGACTGACCAAAAAATATACATCGGTGTAAGAGATGGAGTGAATAGCAGGGGCCACCCCAGAAAGGGATGGCATGACCATGTGAATGATATTTTGAAAGAAGGAAATATACGAAGCTTGAATAATCGACGAGCATGTATGAGACGATGCATGGATGTAAAGGAAGCTAGGAATGTATGCAAAAATAGAGGAGTATGGCGCTCGGTTCTCTCTGCTTACCCCGTAAGGGATATGGCGTGATGGTATGTATGTACCATTTTGTATGAAAAAGTTTTAAACATTTTTTTCCTTATTAATACATAAGAAAAAAAATTCCAAGAGAGTTTTCTGAGCATTACTCACACATACTTTAGGAAATCCTTTGTATCCTTGAATTGTTTATCTGCTTTGGTTTTCATTCCAGGCTGGCCAGTGCCCTATATCATCTTTTATTACATCGTATGGTGGAAATACTGATTTTCTCGTTTTCTTTCTTATTTCCACATTCTCTGTTGATTAGATTTAACTTTTTGATCGTTAGTTCTTGATGGAATTCCATTTAAATTAATTAATATTTTTAATAAATAAAAATAAAAAACTTTTTTAAAATCAATCCCACTATTTATTATGACTACAACCTACAACCGGTTTCGTGCTAAGCACATTTTCAATAGATGGGTCGGTGGCAGAGCGGTTAGCGCGCTGGGCTAGTACCTAATCCAGTGGTCGCGAGTTCGAATCCTGCCTCGACCCATTTCGCACACCTATGCACAAGCATTTATTTGCTTATTTTAGGGAACGTCGGAAGATGCATATGTACTTGTTTAACAAGGACATATTCATTTAAAAAAAAAAAAATCTCTGTTGAATGGGAACTAAGTCTATCACGCTTATTTTCATTTTGAACTGCCCCATATTTACATAGCGCTGATGCCAGTAAGTACTGTTGTAAAATCAATCAGTTAAATATTGTTTCCTCTTCTTCTTCTTCTTGTGTCATATCAGGTCTCCCCGACGTTGACGTCCACCATAGAAAAAGCTTCCCTGTCATGTGCAGTGCGAAACAGCTCCTCCACAGTTCTTATCAGGAAAGCTGCCTTCTTTCGACCCCTCTACGACCCTCAATCTTCCCCTTCCTCTTCTTCTGTTTAATATTTGATTTAATTTTTGTCTTTGTCCCAAAGGAATTTTAAAAAACTTTTCATTATGCTGATTGTATAAAGGCATAATTTTGAGTAAACTGTCATTATCTGAATGAGTCCTTGGCAACAATGTGGAATTTTCATTAAAATGAAGACATTCCCTTATTTTTTCAAAACGGTTTATGGTCATTGTATTACAAATTGGTAATGACTTAATGCATACTGTTGTCAATTGACAACATTTATAAAAGTAGGTATAAAATAATAAATAAACATAAAATATTTAAAAAAAGATAATAATCGAACAAACATACAGTACGATGTTTTGAAAAATAAAACAAAAACTAGTTTTCAAATTCAATCAATGTATAAGAAATCAAAACTAGAGAATTCAAAATCAAAACATCAACTGTCTATAATATCTAACAAAAAGTTAAATGCAAATGATTTCACAAACATTGTAAGGAAGAAATATTCTAATGTCTATAAAAGTTCAAAAGTATACACAATGTTAAATCGTTTGCCGGCAATATTATTTTATTTTATTTTATTTCATTTTTATAGTTTAGATTTAAAAAAAATGAATATGTCCTTGTTAAACAAGTACATATGCATCTTCATACGTTCCCTAAAATAAGCAAATAAATGCTTGTGCTATAGGGCTAAAACATAATCGTTTTCAATTCGAAAACTACAGTACTGTCAAAACTACGGATGTTGTATATAGAAGTATGGTGGGTACCTATAGTGGGATGATATTGAAACTGCTGATTGGGTTACATTGTGTTTATTGACTGGCCAGTGAGAATGTTAAATGAGAACTGTCTTGGCTCGTCGTTGGTGGGGATTTATATAGGCAAGCCAGAGGGGCTTGCCTCCTCAATCCCCACAGTGCTCCCCTCTAAGTGATAACGCTACATATAACAATTAAATTTGACATACATAATTTGTAAAAACAGTAAAATACATTGTATGATATAGCAGTGTGAACATAAAAGATTATCAAACATGTAAAATAAATATTCAAAGTTTGAAAAACATTGAAATCGTGCAATGTGTGCATTGAATGGTAAAATATTATTAATTAAGATATGAAGAAATGTCTCAAATTGCATAATGTTATGTGTTGCTTGTTTGACTATATTATAAATAGATAACATTCGGATTGTTGTAAAGCATTTGGCGCTGCGTATCATATTACAAAGAAAAATAAATTAAAATGGTACAAAGAAAACGAGATTTTTTATGTTTAATTTTTTTGTCAGCAAAATGATCAGTTTTGCTGAGATTGAAGTTCAGTTATTAATCAAGGTCTGCAGTTCCTTGGAAAAACACATGAACTTAGCCGTGTGAAAATGATTAGTTGGCATAGTGAAAATTAGCAAAATACATAAAAAATCTTGCTTGTATGATATTGTAGATACTGATAAGTTTATATATGCAGCAGGAGTATTTTGACACTGTATAATATGTTGTAAATAACACGAATAATATAAAGGAGATTGCGTAAATTCAAGACTGAAGTTTTTTTGTTACAATAGAAGTTTATTTTTTTTTTGAAAACACTTAGAGGACACTAGAACGGTAGAACGATTTGATGAAAATGTTGATTTGGATGCTGTTGGTTCTTGTTGAACGAAAGTATGTTAACTTGACCGGATGTTGAATTCCAGAGATCGAGTAGCTGTAGGTACTGGCATACGTAATCCTGGGCTTCCGGTGTTTGTGTAGGCCGGACAGAGAAATTGTTTCTTGGTCGTGCTCTACTTTGCTTTTGGCTTGATCCTACGTTGGATCTTGGACTTCTTGAGTGGGTTGTATTGCAAAACGTACTGGTAGTTGCAGGACGTCTTCCATATGAGGAAAAGGTGTTGGAGAGAAAATCAATGAGCGAGATGGTGTTGTTGATTTTGCTTGTTGCTTACGGCGTATCAAGTGATTAACAGCTTTGGAATGGTCTTCCAGTATAGCCTGATGAGGTTGCTTGTTGTTTACGGCGTGTCAAGTGAGTCTGACAGCTTTGGAGTGGTCCTCCAGTTTAGCCTGCTGAGGATGCTTGTTAGTGACTTTACTTCCTTTTGCAGGAGCTGTAAAGTGAGCACTAGGTCCTCAATCATGGGTTGTGAATCGGTGAGATGATTTCTTGCGTGTGTCAGCAAAGATGTGAGTCCATGTCTGGCAGGAGCACGAAATTTAAGAGAATGTCTTTATCAAAAATTTAAGTCCTGGTCTGGTTTCGTTATCTCTCGATGAGACAAGGATGAGCGGTATCGGCTTGTCATGTCGACGAGACACGGATGAGCGGCTTGGGCTTGTCGTGGTGGCGATGAGACGAGAGCGAGCCGCTTGGGCTTGTCGTAGTGGCGATGAGATGAGAGCGAGCTGCTTGGGCTTTTCATGGAGGCGATAAGACGAGAGTGAGCAGCTTGGGCTTGTCGTGGAGGCGATGAGATGAGAGCGAGCGGCTTGGATTGTCGTGGTCAAGCGGATCTAGCTTGACGGGATGCAGAAAAGTTCGCAGGCGGGAGTTGCTGGTAGCGTGGTAGACATCACGATGGGGCAGTAGTCACTTCTCAGATTATGAGTTCTCACGACAAAACAAAGTAAGTGTCAGCAGTATTGAATTTTCACAGCGGTGTTATCGCTTGATGTTTATTTTTGCAAGCTTGCACTGTGACGAACTTGTAGGACGAATTCGTTATCTAGTCCACGGTTCACGAAGGCTCAAATTACAAAATTTCTAAACATCAACACTGTTCCCACTATAGGTATATATCACGTCGGGGTCACCACTATATAGAAGTATGGTGGGTACCTATAGTGGGATGATATTGAAACTGCTGATTGGGTTACATTGTGTTTATTGACTGGCCAGTGAGAATGTTAAATGAGAACTGTCTTGGCTCGTCGTTGGTGGGGATTTATATAGGCAAGCCAGAGGGGCTTGCCTCCTCAATCCCCACAACAATAAAAGTACGGACAGTGATTTTGAATGCGATAGAGCGAGACATGCGATACTTCGATTCTCTCCATATAATGTATTAATAATAATAATAATTATAAGTAATTTATATAGCGCCGTTTTATGATTAAAAATCATTCCAAGGGCGCATTATTTTCCAATTGATATTTATTATTATGTATCTAGCCAATAAAATATTTCATACTATTAAAAAAAAACTGATTATCTTTGAATGGAAATAATCAAAATCACAATTAAAAATTATATTTATTTTTATTCATGTGAATATTCCGCAGGTTGCAACTAATTCAATGCAATAACAAATGATACTTTATAATTAAAAAATATGTTTCTGAAGTGATGAGCAAAAGAGAACGTCACGTCTGAGTTTTACCTCCCAAAGAACGAAAGGACATTATGCGGTTTGTTACAGAATTTGAATATCTTCTTCACGGAGTAAGGTCGTGATATTTCCTTTTGAAAGAGGGAAATGCAGGTATGGTAAATTATTTTTATTGTGTTGGCCACACTGCCGCAATAATGGCCCGAAACCCTCGTTTAGGTCGAAACAACCGAATTCTCCGTTTTTCCTTGTACATATACCTATATGAAAAAAAAACAAAATTTTTCTTTTTGTCTTGGAAATATTCAGCCCTTTTATACTTTTGTCTTGTGAAATTCACATATTACTCCGTTGGTCATAAAACATTCGTTTGAAAGTTTACTCGAGAATCTGTTATAATATTATGATAGCATAAATAAACACAAAACACTATTTAGAAATTACCAACACAAAACTAGGATATTGATAATAAGATATGAATTCCTTGGAACCTACGTACACTTGCTTTGCCTTTATCGGAAAAACAACATTGTTTTGTTTAAAATTTGTTGATCTATGATAATTATGAAATCACACATAAACACTATATATGAATTAGGTACTTTCAGTATTTAATTTAATTAAAATTGAAATCGTTTGTGTACCATTATTCCAAAATTATATTTCAATTAGGTATTTTCAGTATTTCATTAAAATAAAATTAAAATCATTGTGTATAACATTTTCCAAAATTCTTATTCAATTGGGTACTTTCAGTTTTTCATTAAAATAAAATTAAAATCGTTGTGTATACCATTTTCCAAAATTATTATTCAATTGGGTACATTCAGTTTTTAATTAAAATAAAATTGAAATCATTTAATGATTCGGCGGATATTTTGTAGTAGTTAATATTAACCATATTTGAATTATAAATTAGCTATAAACCACATGTTTTTTGAGTCACTTCGTGACATGTTTCGAAGGCGCTGTCCTTCCATCGACCGGCGTGTCGAGACTACCGGTTTCGACACGCCGGTCGATGGAAGGAAAGCGCTTCTGAAACATGTCACGAAGTGACTCAAAAAACAAGTGGTTTATAGCTAATTTATAATTCAAATATGGTTGGTTTCGCCAATGTGTTGGAGGAGGTAAAGTGACGGTATGTATGTGACTGGATTGGATGTCAGTGGAATTAATTCTGCCTTCCCATATCCAGTTCCTATACCCTTTTCCTACCTACATACATTGTCCATCTTCACCCATTTCACCCGCAACAATAATATCGCCGCGCCGCTCAGTACCGATACGCACTAGAGTTTACAATCTGAATCTACCCGTTTGCATTCTGTTTCCGGTTGGCTCTCTGATTGGTTGAGATCTCGTAGTATTAAGTCAAATGAGCTGTGAAATTTTATATTAAATGCGAAAAATTAAAAGAATATTATATATTTAATTTATAATAATTTATAATTCAATTAATAAAGCAACTCGCTCACGCGAGTCGCTATTATTATTATACACAAACTTAAACCTAACCTAAGAATGCAGAAAAGAAACTCAGGGGCTAGACGCTACTCCAATACGCATTCATCGTTAGTGTATCAATTACAACCTCGCATTACTATCATATCCGCATCGCTCAAAACTCCATATAATTTCGCGTCGCATTTTAATTTAATAGAACATTTTATACCCGCTTATTTAACCTATATGTGATTCTGTTGTGTACTATATATATTTGTGTTTCGTCACCGCCTCATCGGGAGCTGAGAGGAGTGATCCAGAGTCCTTCAGCCTTCCACATTCCTACAGGTAGGATCTTTGTTTTGCTTATTTCTGATAGAGTCATTTCGCATATCGTTAATATTTGTCTCTTCTGAATATAGGAGAAACCACGCACCCACTCACCCATTAAAAACCCCTCGCTAATAATATCAATTCAACAACAAATCAATAACTATTTAATTACGCACCCGCCACACCAATGGTTAAAATTAAAATCGTTCTGTATACCATTTTCCAAAATTATAATTCAATTCTGTACTTTCAATTTTTTATTAAAATAAAATTAAAATCGTTATGTATACCACTTTTTCAAAATTATATTTCAATTAGGTGTTTTCAGTATATCATTAAAATAAAATTAAAAATCGTTTTGTGTACCATTTTTCCAAAATTATATTTCAATAAGGTACACTTGGGTACCTTATTGAAATCGCCATGGCAAAGGGAGCACTGGGAAAGCTCACAAGAGTATGGAAGGACAGGACCATTACGAAAACTACGAAGGCTAGACTCATCAGGGCTCTGATATTCCCGATGTTCCTTTATGGCGTGGAAACATGGACACTTAGGGAGTCAGAGCGAAAGAGGATCGATGCTTTCGAAATGTGGTGCTGGAGGCGTATGCTGCGCATCCCATGGACAGCCAGAAGAACCAATGTGTCAATTTTAGACGAGCTAAGGATTGGAGATCGTCTGTCGACGATATGTTACAGACGTATCCTTCAATTCTTTGGACACATTGCCAGAAGAAAACCAGACTGCCTCGAGAAGCTTGTTGTGATGGGCAGCGTGGAGGGACGGAGATCTCTTGGTCGCTCACCGACCAGATGGAGCGATTTGGTTAAGTCCACAATGGGGTCTTCGGTGACTGGTGCTCTGCGTTCAGCCCAAAACAGATTGGCATGGAGGCGAGCCATACGTGTGGCGACAGACTACAGCCGCTATCCTCAGTCATGAGGAAAAGGACGATTGATACACTTGGGTAGGTACATACGCATTTACGTTTAATGTATCTCATGATTTTGAAGAAATTATTAATACATGTCATATTCTTACAATATGATTAGTATTTTTTTAAGATCGTGATGTAAAATAATTATTGACTGTAAATATTATAAAATGAATATCTGCTATATTTAACGAAGAAAAACAATGTAATATTGAAGGGACTTTAAGTTACCCAGGTAGGTACTTTTTTTGTAACATCCGTTGTATTAAGTTGTGCAAGACCATGTAATATTAATATCAGCGGAAATATTACGGTCGAAGACCCTTAAAAGTCCTAAACCATTTTATTATACTGTTAATACACCTCTTCTACGGGTGATCGATATTCACACGACGTAAAGCACGAAAATAATTTTTATTACTTGAGTACTTGAATAAACAAAAAAAAAACAAAAAGTCTACAGACAAAACAAAGAGTCTCACGATAAGCAAGAACCCGTTGAGATGCAAATTAGTCGTAGAAAATAACGTAATAGAGCAAGTGATGGACTTTAGGTACCTGGGAATAGACATCACTAGCAGCGGTAGTCTATACGACGAAACATTAAGACAAGTAAATAAAGCAGCTGCAATATCAGGATGTCTAAAGGAAAGTATATGGAGGAACAAACACATGAATATCGAAAGTAAAGTCCGAATATATAAAACATGTGTTAGACCCATTGCCACCTACGGAGTAGAGACCAAATTCTCTTCTGAGAACATCAGAGATGAGGAAATTGAGATTATCATAACCGAAAACACTGTAAGAGACCGAATTCGAAATACCGAAATACCGAAATAAGAAAAAAGTGTAGTACGGAAGACATCATCAGATGGGGAAGACAGCGGAGGCGATACTGGAGCTCACATGTTAACAGAATGACTGAAAATAGACTCCCACGTATCGCTCTCCAGGAGAACCCAGCTGGAAGAAGACCACCAGGAAGACCTCCAAACAGATGGCGAGACAGTTGACAGTCCACATCGCAGGAGACAGAATAGCGGTCACACAACAAACAAACAGAAAACAACAAACAAACAGTCACACAACAAACAGATCTTCGGATCTATGAAAAGGAAGAAGAAGAAGAAGAAGAAGAAGAAGAAGAGTACTTGAAGGCGCGAGTACTGTAGTGTTAAATTTATTTATTTCTTGTAATTCGCTATAAAATATTTTATTTTTTCTGTATTTTAAAATGTTTTAATGAATACTGAGTTTAGTTTTGTCGATCGACAATTCTTGATAGAACTCCATTGTACGTTGATATTGTAGAGGTCGATCACATAAGCTGTACTTGCTGATTTAACTAAGTTTAGTTTGTCGATCGACAATTCTTGATAGAACTCCATTGTATGTTTTTATAACATATCAACGTTTTAATGAATAGTTGTACAATGTATTAATAATTTTTAAAAATGGGGTACAAAATGAAGTATATATGAAGGTATATAAAAGTATTCTGAATTTTTATACACGTGGCGCAAATACTTGCTCAACGAATGATATTTTATAGGTTCAAGATTATGTTCAAACTTTATTCGCAGAATCGTAGAAATAATAATGAAATGTAGAAGATCTCGAAAAGAAACTTCGAGATTCGGGTCAGTTTGTACGAAAGTTGTAACAAATTCCTGTATGAAGTTGTCGAAACTCTTTTTTTTCAATTTCTGTGGTGAAAATTTTGTAGAAAGTTTTTTTTTTTCATAATAGAATCCAATGACACATGTAATATACCCAGAAAATTTATAAATATGTTTTTTCTTTTCAAAATTTTATATTATATTTTTAATTTATTCGGAATCGTAATTATTTAATTTTATAAAACTCAATATACTTAATTAAATAATTCCTCGATAAATTTTAAATTATTTTGTTTATTTATTTTTTTAAATTTTTGTACGTTACATCCAGAAAATAATGGTAAAAAAAAAATGAAATTTTAAAACTATAAATTAAATATAACGTCATAAAAAATAGCATAAATCTGTACCTACATATAAGTCACATTGTTTTTTTTATATGAAGTATATCTGGATATAATAAAAATAGAATACCTATCTAAATCTAACACTCGCTGATGTGAATGCATCGAATAATTATTCTTAAATACTGTTTATTAGTAGGAAGCATAAAGTTTTAAATTAAAACCATTCAAAAGTTAAGTTTATATTTTAATTTTTAATTTAGTACGGAAGTCATCCTGAAGATGAGAACATTGTTCTCGAAACCGGTCGACAGTTATTTGTGCTCATAATGTATACTAAGTTATTATTTATATTATAAAATAAAACCATTCAATCTAATTCTTCAATGTTATGTTTTATTTTTTTCTTGCTGTTCGAAATGTGGTTGTGTATTATTTTCCAACTTGAAAGTCAAATAACACCAACTTAGAGGCTTCGCAGCATATATGTTTCATATACAGATTGACTAAGAATTCGGAGTAGAACATTTAGTGTGTCTGTGTGTCTATCTGTGTGCCTGTGTGTGTGTCCATACCCCCCTTATAACTTTTGATCCGCTCAATTAAAAAACCCAAAATTTTCGAATATATAAATAGTTATAGGCCCATAAAACTTTTATACTCAGAATTTTGAATTTTTGTTTCAGTCAGGGGTTACCAAGTATTAAATTTTTACATTATTTTTCCATATATCTCAAAAACCATATAATCTAGAACGCCGAAAATTAGTAGAAATATAGACAAATACAAACAATCAAATTGGTTTTTAATAAGTTTCAGAGTTCAAACATTATTTATGAAGAAAAACGTTTTTTTGTGTTTTGCTGCCTATATTTCCAAAGATTTTAAAAATATCGATAAAAAGCCGCAACATCCCAACTAGATAATTCAATATTCTATAAAAAATTTCAACATTATAGTAGTAAAACTCATTTTTTTAACAATTTTTATAAAAAATGAATATAGTGACGACATCGTTTCATACAATTTGTAAGGCAGTATACACTACAAAATATCTACGGGGACTCAATACTTATGTAATCTCCAACATACATGCATACCATCATGCTGTTTTCATATTCTGGGTAGGAAATAAAAACTAACCACTATCCCTTCCTGACATACATATCTACATGTTTTATATAGAAAATAAAATATCATAAAATATTTATTAATTAGTGTTAAAGTGTTTATAGTTAGGTACTTATTCTTCAATTATACATACTATCGCCATCGACATTTGGATCTCATGTGTTACATGCAACTAGTAACTATAGAATAATTTCTATTGTATTCTCTCTGTATCGTTCCAATTTGCGAATATGTACTACATAGATATTAGTTTAGTAATTCAAAGTAACGAGTGGCTGTTGTAGTTATTATTAATAAAAATATTTACGTCATAATTGTGTAAAGTTGACAAAGAGAATAACAACATGAATATAAACTTGCCATTTGGGCTCGCTGTCATTATGACGGACACAATAGACTGGGCTGAACCATAAAAACTGAAAGATAAAGATATGTACGTGCTATCTTTATATTCGCTTACGTTATATGTACGTGATACGGGCTTCGGAAATGTTTTTCGTGTATTCATAATACTTTCAGATATTTTCTCATGAAAAGTGTAAAGAGAAAAAAAAAGACAAATTTTTCAACACACACACACACACAACGAAGAAAACACATGATAAAGGAATTGTCAAATTATGTGAACCGAATTATTATTACGATGAGAGGAATGTCTGAGTTAAGTAGTTCAAAACGGGGAAAAATATCACTTTTTTATTCAAAACTTTTTAAAGATTCGCCTGAAATTTTAAAATTTTATCTTGTTACCATAGGAACGGTTCTTTGTGTTTATGATTAAACTGAAAATAAATGTAAATTCACATTATTTTATTTGGAAACATAATTGTAAAGATGATTTTATTCTTCCTGTGTTGGTTCAGGTACTCCCGACATTGGCGATCACTTTCGATAAAGTCTCTTGGTCTTGTGCAGTGTGAATCAGCTCCTACAAACCGACGCATTCATTAATTTTTATTTTATTTTTATTAAAAAAGGGTACATCGACAGACATCCAGCTTACAATTTTCATAAAAAGAAAACAGTTTTCGTTATTATTGTGAGTGCTGGACGTCCAATTATGGATGCACACAAAATTACACGAGCTCAAATTCAATCACACAAGTAAATTACACAAGTAAAAGTTACATAAATAAGAGAAAATTAGGTTGCAAAAGTTAAGTTAGTAAAAAGAAGAAAAAATAAAGTTACATATGTAAAACAAAAAAAATAAGTTAAATAATTTATAGAAGTTACACAAGAAAAAAAAAGTTACAAAATTTACAATTTCTAACTGATTACAATATTTTGGATCCAAAAATAAAAGGTCTCTTTTGACCCCTCTGTGCCATTATTTTTTTTTCTCGATGACTAACTGAATGATGGTGTATTTGTCACCTTTTAGAAAGTAGTAACAACATAAGGTTTTCTTTCTTCTTAGTATTAATAGTTGTGTAGAGTTCTGCTTTGATGATTATTCCACGTGAATCTCCAAGTCCAACAAGTTCACACCTCATAAGATTTTGAGGATAATTACTGCAAACAAATTTTTGAATTTCAATTCTCATAGCTTGATAATATTTTGCACACACATAATATAAACGTATCAATATGGCGATTATGAATGTAACTTTTGTAACAAATTTAACATTATACCTTCTGTCGTATTATGATTCGTTTCAGACTACGAAAACGTCTAAATCAAGGGGCGACCGTGGATTATGCGCGCGGTGTGACGTAATACGTCCCGCATAAATGCAGTCAATGTTTTGACATTTTTCAATATCAGACGGGTAACTTTAGATAAATCAGAATAATATAGCATATTTTCGTCTAAATAATGAATAAAAATCCCAATAATTTATACACCACGGGTAGTGACATCAAAATTTATTTAAATTCTAACAACTCTGTCAAGTCTGACTCTTGAACTACAGATCTGTGTTTATGCCGCGTTGACACAGTCCGAGTGCGCTCGGATACCTACTCGGACGCCACTCATATTATGTCTACCGGTAATCCGTGTAGACTCGGACCATGTCCTATTGTTCCGAGTTAGCTCGTATAGGAGTAGTGAAACAAAATGGCGGACAACAACAAACGTATATCATCTCGTGGTAAAAAAAGTGGTCTGAGCGTGATACCGCTAAATTTTTAGAATTATGCGAAGTGGAAGAAGTTCTATGGAATGATAAATTAAAAGATTATAAAAATAAAGACGCAAGGAACGCGGCATTGCCATTTGTTCTTCACGAAGGAAATTTTCATATGCGTCCTGCTTTGTACGCCTTAAAACCCATTGACGGTTCCAAATTTTCCTTTTGCGTTGCTTATTTTTTCCTTGTAGTGGTTTTCTAACTCTTTAATTAATGTGTCTGCAAGAACTCCGACACCTTGCAGCAACAAATCTGTCTGTGCCACATTTATAACCTTAAAAACGAGTAAAAAAGCTTGTATGATAAATGAAAACTAACACCTTACAGCAACAGAGCTGTCGCAGTTATGATTTTGAATCCAAGTAAAAAAGTTTGTGTGTAAACTGCTATCCGTGTACACTCGGATGAAGCTTACTTATACGAGTACACTCGGTCCGAGCATACTTTGACTGTGTCAACGCGGCATTACTTTCCGGTAGTTTTCACTGTGTGCTAGTCAATGTTCCCAAACCACAACAATTAAATCTACCTGTAAATGGTTTGAACAAAATATAAAACTAGACGAATATGTTATACGCATTATTGAAGGAACTTAATTTTTACCATATACTCGACGTAATAAAAAATATATTTGAAGACTAATAAAGTTTGTAGATACAGCATCAGTGTCTTAGGAATACATAATGCGATGACATAAACAGAAAATCGTAAAAAGCCTTCATATCAGAACATCATCGTAATATGTAAATGTAGATATTATATTACTAGCTACCAACCAATATTTAACTACTCAAAGATCCATTACGTATGTCGTTAACAATGTACCTTATAATGTTTATACTGCCCATCATGCACATTCTTTAAAGGGAGACACTCACTTCTGGACATATATTATTATTTTGGTTTCCAGTGTAGAATTCCAGTATGTTTCAGCCCTTTGAAATTTGGAATATTGAAATATTGTATTTATTTATGTTAATTTGTGAACACTTCACAAATTAGTCGATTGCCAAATGATTATACTTGCAACTAACCAGTGTTTAATTGTGTTGGCGGTATTTGTTAATATTTTCAAAGCCAAGGTAGGAAGATGTATATGTACTTGTTTAACAAGGACATATTCATTTTATAAATAAAAAAAATGTTCTCTTGTTTTGTTGTGTTTATGAACATAGATCATCGCATTATTTTAACAGAAGCATTAAGTGCTAATTCAAAAATAAAGAAATACGAAGCACCGTAATTAGAATATACATGTTTTTTACTCCTCACTACCCCAAGGGGATATAGTAGGAAGTCATGAAATCGCATTTATCAAGGTTATTTCTTTATTGCATATTATTAACTAGTATCATACTGAGATTGTATTCTGAAAGCTTCATTACAATGTATCTTTATGTGTGTGCTGTGTAAGCCGTGTTTTTTCTACTTTATCGATTATAAAATAAAGTACTCATTCGATTATTGTCAAATTTTGAAAAATTGTATATCTAATACTAGCTTGTATATCTAGTATGGCTACAGAAAAGGTTCTGCATAAATCCAGAAACTTTTCTGTGCGTTCATAGACCTAGAGAAGGCATATGATAAAGTGGATATAGAAAAATTGTGGGATATCCTATCAATATATGGAGTGAAGAGCAAACTAATGCGTGCCGTTGCGTCTCTGTATGAAAATAGTGGAGCCTGTGTCCGTGTCAACGATGCGTTGACAACATGGTTCCCTATTAATAAAGGGGTGAAGCAAGGCTGCGTATTATCTCCATGTCTGTTCAATCTGTATATTGATCACTGCGTTAGGACATTGAAGAATGAAAATAAAGGTCTGAAACTAAGTACTGTAAACGTACGTGATTTGATGTATGCAGATGACAAAGTGGTGATTGCTGAATGTGCGGATGAGCTGCAGTATTTAGTGAATAAAGTGTGTGAAGGATGCCTGCAAAATGAACTGAGAATGAATGTTAGTAAATCTAAGATATTGGTATTTAAAAAGACTGAAAGTATAACTGCATGTATGATAAAAGTAGAGAACGAATGGCTAGAACAAGTTGAGGAATATTTATATTTGGGGAGTATGTTTGAACGGAATGGAAGACCCGATAAAGATATTGAAAGAAGAGTTATGGCAGGGAATAGAATAAACAGAGCACTAAGACCAGTAATGTCCGACCCAAGCATCTCAAAGGAAGCCAAAATTGCAGTACACAATGCAATTGTGGTGCCTACTTTGACGTATGCAAGTGAGACATGGACCTGGCAAAGAACACATGAAAGTAGAATAAATGCTGTAGAAATGAGATCACTAAGAAGAGTATGTAATAGAAAGATATATGATAGAATAAAAAATGAGGACATAAGGAGAGAATGCAAGTTAAAGAAGGATATTATATGTAAAATGAAAGTGAATGCTTTAAGGTGGTTTGGACATATAGAAAGAATGAACGATGAACGACTGACCAAAAAAATATACATGGGTGCAAGAGATGGAGTGAATAGCAGAGGTCGCCCCAGAAAGGGATGGCATGACCATGTAAATGATATTTTGAAAGAAGGAAACATAAAAAGTTTGAACAATCGACGAGCATGTATGAGACGATGCATGGATGTAAAGGAAGCCAGAAATGTGTGCAAAAATAGAGAAGTATGGCGCTTGGTTCTCTCTGCTTACCCCGTAAGGGACATAGCGTGATGGTATGTATGTATGTACATATGTATGTAATACTAGCTTAGACCCCATTATATTTTGAAGGATATCTGATCAGTGCTTTTTATTTTATTAAATATCAAATATTTCACAGTGACCCCAATCTCAGGAAATATAAAATTTGATATTATTATTTCAAATTGCTAAAAAAGCACATCACTTTCATAAAATGGCATTAAATAATTTTAATATTTTCATAATGAAATATTTAAATCGAAAATAATTTAAAAAACTCTTTTCTGGTTAGTTGGAAGAAATTCTCCAACTAACCAGAATAAGCCCGCCAGTGTACAATTTATTTGTTTATTTTATGTACAAAAAGATGTAAAAATAAATAAATAAATTTCATGAAAATTCTGATAATTTTTCATTTAAAATTTAAATATTTTATGGAGTATCTTGGTAATGAGGAGTTAAGCGTTGGCCACAAACCACTCGTTTTTCTATAAGAAAACTTGCTGAGTGGCAAGGTTCGGACCCGTAAAGTAAAGTAAGTAAGAAAAAAATATATATTAGACTAAACAATATATCATCAATAGATAGTCTAGATAGTAGATAGTCTTCACCACTATTATTCACCATTTTGACTATGCTCGGTATTGATCAATACCGGTGAATGGGAATCGCGTTGGCGAAATTTTCATCATAATTCTATGTTAATTTGGAGTTCTATCGTGAAGTGACAGTTCAAAACATTAAAAAAATGAAACAAATATAGTGTTTTGTTAAATATCTTATCTGAGTGCATTATATAAATAGGTTAAATAATAAAAATAATATTCATAAGCAATAAAAAAATTATAAAGACGAGTCCATAATCAATAAAAAACATCTACAAACTATCCCATCATCAATAAAAAAACATATACAACTATCCCATCATCAATACAAAACATCTACAACTATCCCATCATTCATAAAAAAACATCTACAACTATCCCATCATTCATAAAAAACATCTACAACTATCCCATCAACAATAAAAAACATCTACAACTATCCCATCATCAATAAAAAACATCTACAACTATCCCATCATCAATAAAAACATCTACAACTATCCCATCATCAATAAAAAACATCTACAACTATCCCATCATCCATAAAAAACATCTACGACTATCTCATCAACAATAAAAACACATCTACAACTATCCCATCATCAATAAAAAACATCTACAACTATCCCATCATCAATAAAAACACATCTACAACTATCCCATTATCAATAAAAAACATCTTAAACTATCCAATCATCAATAAAAAATATCTACAACTATCCCATCATCAATAAAAAACATCTACAACTATCCCATCATCAATAAATAACATCTACAACTATCCCATCATCAATAAAAAAATCTTCCAACGACTTTTGAGTGCATCACAACTAGATTCGTAATATCATTATTTCTACCGAAAGGTGAATTATCACTGTATGTAAATAGCAAAATTTTGATACTTTCATTAAACCTAATAATAATACACAAAGGATATAATATATTTATTGTGTTGTATTGAATATATTTATCCACATTTTTAATAATTGTATTAAAAAAACTTTATCCTTGCACCCTGAGCAAGAAGAGAGTTTATTGCAATATGGAAATGTCTTCCTACTAACCAGTGCCGCGGTGGTCGGAATGTGTAGTTAAACTTGTTTATTTTTATTCATTTGTCGGTTATGTAAAATAATGTCGCCATACGAAAATCTTAAAGTGGTGAATGAAAGTAGATATATCCCGTGGAGAGTGAGGAAGGCAAGTATTTTTATCGTGCCCCTTATGAAAGGGTAAAATGGCTATTGTGGTATGTACTAAGGTGATTTGATTCTCTCATATGATTCAGTTCAGCAGTGTTACAACACAATACAATTTCCATACATTGTTGTCAGGTTATTATTTTAGTCTACTTGGAGCTCTAGTACATATGAGCGTATTGCGATATTATGACTTGTAACAATAAAAATGTGAAATCCATTAACTAATGATATGGAGTTATTGGGTATCGCATTTTTTGTGACAAGTCATATACTGGTGTCACGCAGTACAACTTAATTGTATTATAATAGTAAAATATAATTCTTCTGTGCCATGTCAGCTATCACTTGGATGTCAAACTACCTATCCCGCGCCAATACAAATGTGTCCTACACCCCGCACTTCAGTTCATTCGAAGATATTATTCAGCCACGATATCTGCTCTCACTATTTCTTTTTAAGATCAGCCGTAGTATCCCGTACATTTTTTTATAAGCTTATATGGCATTCAATCCAATCATAAGGATGATTTCTGCCAGTATAAAAATGTTATAAAATTATTTTGAGACTTGAGGTTATTGCATTACCTATAGATTAAATCCATTAAGGCCAAGAAATTTTGCTATGTTTAAATAAAAATGTAAGGAATTTAATGATAGAAGATGTGAAATATTGATTGGTAGTGGAGTATTAAGTATAAAGTACAAATCGTATTCAGTGTGGATTGGGCATTCAAAAAACACATGGTCCAGGGTCTCGACTTCCTCTCCACAAGCACACGAAGGGCTATCCCTTATCTTGTAGAGATGACTGTTAATAAGGCAGTGTCCTAGTATGATACGACATAATATATTTGACACGTCTCGTTTGGCCATGCCATTGTCGTGGAACCATGGTTTGAGAGGAATAGAAATCTGGATGGATTTATAGGATGAACCTTTAATAGTACTGTAATCATTTTCCAGTCAATGGTCCATTTGATAATAATTTATTTTTTAATTGATGCTAGTAAGTCTTGTTATCTATTATCCCGTACATTAGTCCTGAGCACTTATATGACCCAAATATGATGATATTCGCTATTAATCGTCGATAGCAGTTGAGTTCTTTTAAGTTAAGTAGAGTTCTGTGTTGGCAAATGTACCGCCCACTGGAGGGAGCTGAAAATATCTAGGGGGCTTTTTTGGTCAAGGCAAATTCAGGTGGTACTGAGAACTAGTCGCCGCCCCCCAAACAATGAATCGAGGATAAGAAACGTAGTTCGCACTAAGATTGCCACAAATGCAGAGTACGTGAGGCAGAGCAAGTCTCTGCCTGAAATTTCTGCACAGTATCTAAGGATAACTTTTGTGTACGTACTAATTAAAAATATATTATTATTCGTGCATCACAAACATTGCAACACTAAATTTTTCTCACTGCGCGGAAATTTCGTTTTGGCAAATTGACGTTAATTTTGGTACAAATCAACATATTTACCATTGCATACCATCACGCCATTGCCCTATTTGAGAAATAATGAGTAATGACTGCCTGACAAGAAAGTATATAAGG
The DNA here is from genome assembly GCA_963576475.1 of Molanna angustata. Taxonomy (NCBI): domain Eukaryota; kingdom Metazoa; phylum Arthropoda; class Insecta; order Trichoptera; family Molannidae; genus Molanna; species Molanna angustata. Next base: position 16,583,047 of record OY754977.1, on the reverse strand, counting down.
CTGAGAAAAGAAGAACGAATATAAGAGATCGGCTAAGGAAAAGTGGCACGATCACATAAATGGAATTTTGAATGTTGGAGACGTTAGAAGTAAGACAAACAGAAGAGAAGAGAAGTGTATGTCAAGAGATGAGTCTGACGTTCGGTTCTATCTACCCCAAATAGGCAATGGCGTAATGGTATGATATGGTTGATTTCATTAGTAAAAAAGTATTCTAGAAAATTGTGAAATCAAAGTATCTTTGTACAAAAATAGTATTAACAATTTTAAAGTGAATATTTTGGCGTGGAGACATAAAGCTAAACAAGGGTACGAAATGCTCGTTGCTTTATATGTGTGCTGTAAAAAGTATGTAGTAGGTTTTGGTCGAAAAACACAAACGATACACTACCACTCGTGCTGGAGGGTAAGGGAAATGGGATCTCTTCAAATTATAGAGAGGACCATACCATGTACCAATCTGCTCTTTTCCATATGTTTCTACATTACATACATTTCGGTATAACGATTACTTTAGATAACTTTGTTCTGGCGCTGAATGTTGCGAAAAGTTTTTGTTTTTACGTATGTAACTCACTCAAAACTTGGTCAGATAAAACTGAAACGAATTGCGGGACTATTTTTGGATATTAATATAATCAAAACAATACGCGAAACGAAATTGAACCCGGATAATGTATCGGTTTTAATTAAACTTAATTCAGAATATAAATGAAAAAAAAAATATTTGCTTCATACGTTTACAACGAACTGACCGCGAGGGAAAACGTTGAATTTATGTGAACTGATATCGTGTGTTTAATTATTGTAAAATGTGACAATTTGTGATTCGTATCTAGGATTTTTTAATTGGATTGTTGAAATAAATTAAATCCAACAAAACATCCTTGAAAAGTTACAGAATCCAATTTTATTACTAGGTTTATAAGCTGGACTGTGTATTGATAAAAATAACAAAAAAAATATCATAAAACACTGTTAGCCATCAGGAATAACCAAATTTTTTATATTAAAGTTGGATCTAACAAAAGGTTTGAAAGTGTCGTTGTTTGTGCGTATGAAAGGTAATATGAATAGATGTAAAAAGATTGTTTATACCTACGCCAAATTACGCAGAAAAATAAGCATTTAAATTCTGACTGGTCTAGTATCATAATATTTTGTAGGTATAATTTGTATGATAATTTTATTAATATCTCAATAGAGACGAAGTTGGAATATTAAGGGAGAACCGGGAAATCAAGGCACCCACAGGGCTTACGACCTCACTATGTTATGGTGTAATTTAGGATACCTATAATCCGCTTTATCTAATAATTCATGAACAAAAATCTTCTTTCTTTCTATTACTCTCTCCGTCCTTTTCTCATTGCTGTGATAAGTTTATATATTATTCAAGATTTTTTTTATTAAATCGATAGGTATTAAGGTTCCATACCGCCCTGCTTCGGATGAACCACGCCTCATGATACACCGTGTATATTAAAAGACTAAAGTAATGTAAGAATTAACGACATATAAAAGCTACGGAGTATTGTTTCAATTGAACAAAATAATAATAAATGGGTTATTAATTTTATGATATCAGACCAGTTCACTGGGGAGCACGGAAGGAACCTCCACGCGGTGCCCCCTGGTAACAGAAATTCTCTGGCCAATCCTTCCACCACAGCAACGCAACAATGCGTTGCTGACACGAAAGAAGAAGAAGTTCACTGAGAAATTGAATATAAATGATTTTGGAGCGTTAAGAAAATTATCGAAGAAGGCAAATATAAAGTTCGTGGCTGACAGACAAAATAGTCATTATTATATTCAGTGAAATAAAATTACGAAATTGATTATCAATTGTGTTCTCGCTACGTTATAAATAACATTATTTCAATAACGACAACGTTATTTATGCTCCATAAAAATAGGCGTTCTACAACAGGCGTCAATTGCCTACGATCTGCGAAACAAAATAAAGCTAGCTGATTAATTTATTTTACATTATATTTAATGTGAAAATGGTGAGTTTATTGCCAAAGAGGTATTTCTTCCAACTAATTTTTATGGTCCAGAGAAGCAAGATATACATACATACATGAGAAACGAATTTAAATAAGTAATTGATCCCTTTAAGAAGTTTTGTCATATTTGTGATGCCATACTGTTGTTAAACTCCTAGTAGGTTAATTTTCTACAGAGTACTTGGTCATATCCCTTATCAGGGGGATTAAAAAGACCAGGGGGGCAAGTCTTGTCAATTGGCGAAATCAAAACCCTCGTGATTACCTATATCATATATATAATTGAAATGAAATTAAATGAAATTATTTATTTCCATTTTTTTACACACATATGTACATATAACAAGAACAAAACAAAAAATATCTATATTTTAAAAATACTTATCATAAACATAGTATGTACATTGTACAATTGTTCCTATTTGGAAATTTACTGCCTCACTAGACAAGTCTGTTCTGAGGCAGTACTGTTTCAATAAATATAATACTTTTAAATCTTAAGATATTATAGAACTCCAAACAATAATTATATCCATGATACGGTTAATCCTGGGGGTTTTGATTTCCCCGGTTGACCAGATTTGCTCCCCTGAAGACCACGAGTGTGAATCTTCCGTTCACATTCCTCGATTATTCTTTTGCACATATGGTGCCGAGATTGATAATCTAGAGGGTTTTTATTCTGTTAGGGCAGCTCTGTTGCATAGCTTCCAGTGGTTTACCTTTCCTGCTGTCCTATCCATGACCCTTCACCTCGATGGAGGAATCTGATTATAGGATGACAAAAAGGGAACGAAAGCGGAAGAGGCAGAAAGAACTCTTGAGTCTTCCTGCAATCGCTAATGACTCTCCTCCCAGTTCAAGAACCAGAACTTTTAGTCCTTCTGTCGTCCCTTCCTCCCTTGCCTCCATAAAACCTCCTCCCCTGCCCTTGTCATCTGCAGTCCCTGCCCCGACCACTGAATCCGAGAATATGAGTTCAGACTCTGATACAGAAGATGAGCGAGAAAATGATTATTTGCCATCTTCTAAAATAGAAGCAGCCTACGTATGCCTGAGTAATGTTCAAGACATTGTGGAAAAACACTCAAAAGTTTCGAAGTCGCATCTCATTCGAGTTGGTCGTGAAGCTCAGCGCCTATTATCAATTATTGGTGATCTGTCGACTGAGTTGGCGGAAGCAAGAGGCGTCATATCTTGCCTGAAAACAACGATTTACAGCCGAGATGAAAAAATCTTGCATCTGTGTGAGAAAATTGATACCACTGAGACACAGATTGCACCGGTAATGAATAAAATTGCCGATAAACTCAACGACCGCCCGACCTCCCTGTATGCCACGCAAGTGACAGGTCCACCGCCCTTATACAAGGGAGGATTTCCTGCACTCCCTGCAAAACCTGCCGTCTGCATTTTTCCCACAAACGATGAAGTCAAGTCATCGATGGAAACCAGGAAAATGCTGAATGCAGCCATTAAGCCTTCCGACGTAGGTGCTCGCGTCACAAGTGTACGTACCATAAGAGGTCACGGCGTTGTTGTTAACACGGCCACCACGGAAGACTCAATCAAGTTGCTGAATGCCCCGGCAATAAAAGCATCAACGACCTTGACCGCACGACTCGCTACCAAGAGACAACCTCGTGTGAGGTTTAGTCATGTGCCACGGGACCTGTCTAATGACGAATTTTTAGAGATAGTTGCAGAGAATACAAAAGAGCATGCCATTAAAACTGCAGTATTCAGTCATCTAACAGGACCTACAGTTGGCCCGACTTGCGATAGAGTCTTTTCAGTACCTGCTGCCGTTCGCCATAGCCTCATCAATTTAGGAAAGGTTTATGTGGACTGGAATGTCTGTCGTGTTACAGATTTTCTTCCAGTCAGTATTTGTGGCCGTTGTCGAATGTACGGCCATGGTTCAAAAACTTGCAAAGAACCCGTCAGATGCTCACATTGTGCTTCAACGGAACACGTTTACGTGTCGTGTCCGAATAGAGCCAATCAACCCACATGCGCTGTTTGTAAGTTATTTAACAAACCAGCAGTACACCGATCAGGCACTAATGACTGTCCAGCTTATCAAGCAACAGTCAGCAGAGCTTTACTCAATATTGACTATGGCGTGTAATGCTTCTGTTAAATTTGGTCAGCTTAATCTTGGCCGTGGACAATCGGCTTCAGCCGAACTCAGTCAGTCTGCTCATCGCATGAACATTGATGTTTGTCTTATCCAAGAGCCGTACTCTCGAGATGGAATTGTGCCATCATTTGGTCCGGGTGTTCGAGTTGCTATGGCTTCGAGCTGTACCTCAACGAACCCTCCGATGAGCTGTATAGCTATTTACAATCCCAACATTAACTTCATATGCCTGGATCACTTATCTTCTAGTCACTTGGTTGTAGTCCAGATTTCTTCTCCAAGTGATTCGTTTTATATTATTTCGATATATTTTCAGTTTAGTGAATCCGAATTTCGTTTTCTGGATCAACTGGATGTTATATTGGGCCAACTCGGCAACGCATCATTAATTATTGGAGGTGATTTTAATGCCGAATCTATTCTATGGTGTAACACTACCACTTTCGGGTCCAGAAAATTCACCAGAGGTGTAAGCTGCGAAGATTTTATCTCTCGCCACAATTTGAGTGTGTTGAACAATCCTTTCAGTCCACCTACCTTCTCCAACCACATGGGTACAAGTCATATAGATGTCACTTTAGCTACACCTCAGATTAACCACAGATTATGTAATTGGTCTGTTGACGAGGATGCCTCGTGTAGTGACCATAACCTTATCACGTTCCAGATTATTTCCAATGTACCCCCAATTCCTTTAGCGAAACCTTTGCTTAGAAGATTCCGGACAAGGTGTGACAGATGGCGTTGGTTAGACTTTGACCGCTACTTTGAATGCTCGCTGGATCGTTTATCTTGTAGATCTTGTACTACTGCGGAAATGGCCTCATCTTTTACGCAGAGTATAATTTATTGTGCCGAGAAGGCTATCGGCAGAACTTCTTCTAGTCATATGTCTCCTAATGAATGGTGGCATCCTGGCTTAGACATCCTTAAACGAACTTCGACTCGAGCTCACCGCGCGTTGAGAGCGGCCCGTCGTCGAGGAAGTTCAAATGACTTTGTAACTGTACTTCAATGTGAGTATAGACGCTCAAATAATATCTATAAACGCGAGATTTCTCGTGCCAAGTCTGAAGCATGGCGCCGTTTGGTATCTGAGGTTTCAACCACAGATCCTTGGGGTGCTGTGTTTAGATATGCATCAATGAAAAAATATCCAAATGCGTCAGTCTCGTGTATCCGTGATCCACGAACTGGAATTATCACAATAGACGACGAGCACGCTACTTGACATACTTATTTCTTCTGATGACATTTCATCTGATACTCCTCTTCATTCACAAATACGCAATAACCAATCCGATATCCCGCAAACTCCCATATCGACCTTCGCCAATCTCGATGAGCTTGATTTTATCATCAAGAATCTTCACCAAAACAAATCTCCTGGCATTGACCGCATTGACGCAGCTCTCGTACAAAGGTGCTGGCACATAGCTCGCCACGAGATTATCTTATTGTACAACAATTGCTTGCGAGAAGGCTACTTTCCGGATTGTTGGAAAACAGGTTTAATGACTGTTATTCCCAAGCGTAGTGACCTGGATCCTTCTGACCCAAAATCATATAGACCGATTACTTTACTACCTATTTTGGGTAAGGTCTTAGAAAAGCTTATATGTCGACGCTTAGAAGATCATCTTTCCAGTACCCACCCACTGTCCGATCGTCAGTTCGGTTTTCGCGCTGGGAAATCAACGGTTGATGCTATCTTGGCTATATCTGATATTGTTAGTAGCTCTGATAGTAAATATGTTATCTCTATATCTCTTGACATTGCGGGAGCATTCGAAAATGCCTGGTGGCCTCTAATTTTAAAAAAACTTCGAGACCGTAAGGTTCCTTGCAACATATATAAAATAGTGAAGAGCTATTTTACTAATAGACATGTGGCCATGCCCGGGGGACAGGATTTGCACTGGCGACCAATTAGCATCGGGTGCCCTCAGGGTTCTGTTCTGGGTCCACTGTTATGGAACATCTTGTTTGACGACCTTCTATCACTTTCAACGCCTACGGGCTGCAGTATTTTGGCATATGCCGATGATGCTACAATCCTTATTCAAGGTAACACCCGAGCACTTATTGAGCGCGCAGCTACTCAGTTACTTTCTTCTGTTGCAGATTGGGGTATAAGTCATAGACTCAATTTTGCACCTAAAAAGACATATGGGTTAGTGTTAAAAGGCATAATGAAAAGTCCTCCCTCCATCAAATTTATCAATACGCGTGTAATATTTAAGGATAGGGTCAAAGTTTTGGGTGTTACACTAGATAGAGGCCTAACTTTCCAATACCATGTTCGTGCTGTATCCGACAGTGCAAAAATAGCCTTCCAAAAGATTTCACGTCTTGCTCGAGCTAGTTGGGGCCTTAAATTTCCAGTAGCAAGACTGTTTTACAACGCTACCTTTCTGAGTATTATGTGTTATGCCGCTCCTTGTTGGGCTCATCGTTGTGAAACCCAATACATTAGACGTCTGCTGCTTTCTGGACAGCGCTTCGCTCTAATAGCTTTAGCAAAGGCTTACAGAACCTGCGCTACCGACACACTTTCTATTCTCACAGGTATGGCTCCCCTTGATCTGGAAACACAGCGACGAGCTTCAATACACAACCTGTATAGAGGCCGAAGCTCAATTTTGGGTGGTGTTTCTCTCCCACCTGTAAATTTACCCACAGTTCGTGGAGAGATCGAGAACTTGGCCCGGAGTTCTCTTTTAGATGCTTGGCAACGTCGCTGGTCCTCTTCTTCCGTGGGCAGACTGACATTTTTATTTCTTCCCGATGTGAGGACTCGAATTTTTTCCTCGTGGATTGTTCCCGATTATTGGACCACGCAATTCCTTACTGGACACGGCAGTTTCAAAAGCTATCTCTTTCGTTTTCACTTATCCGATTCGTCCTCATGTCAGCTTTGTGATAACCCTGAACAGACTTCTGAGCATATCCTATGGGAATGCACTAACTTCTCCGTGTCAACTTACCGACGAGAACTCTACGACGATGTCCGTGGGAATTTCTTTGGACCCATTGGACATGCGGACCTTGTAGCCACGAAGAGCAATTTTAGGGCTTTCAAGACTTTCTGTCTTAAATTCGGTGCACTATTATCTTCACTATCACTGAGCAGTGAGCCAGTTGTTTCAACATGATTAGCTCTCTTTGGCACATTAAGTGCAGTGTCTGCAAGGTTTTAGAGTTCTCCGGACTCTTCAAATGTTCTTTATGTGTTCTTTCAGAGTTTTGCAAGGGGCCGTTATTAGTCCCCATAAGCAGAACGGGTGGTGGTGGGGGAAGAACAATCTAGAGGGCTCCATGGGCTACTTTTCATGCTATGCATTTTTTTTCTTGTCGTTCACCTAGCTTTCTGTGAGGGGGCCGTTCACAGTCGCCATATGCAAAGCGAGTGGTGGTGGAAGTAGCAAAGTGAATTGATCCTGGATCTGGAATTGAACCCATGAAGTCGGCAACGACCACCACCTTCTTACAACCCGGGTCTCTTTTAAATTCGAATGTACATTTTCCTGAGCAGATTGCTAACCCTCCCCAACGCTACATAGTGCTCTTCTTCGGAAGAGTATAATGGACCCAACTCCGGATAGCTGGTATCCCCTACGTAACCAGTAACCATGTTAAAAAAAATCATTATGTAGATCTACATTATAAAGAGACTTTCTCCTCGTTTTTGTTCATGATTAATTTATTTATATACTTTATGTACAAGTGCATAAAGGTGGGTTTATTGCCATAATGCAATTTCTTCCAACCAACAACAACGTGAAGTCTCTTAAGTTAAATTAGTACCTACAATAGTGGGAATTGAATGAGTAATAAAGAAAAAATATACAAAGAGAAAAAAAACTCTGATCATAGCAATAAGGAAATGAAGGAGGTTTCGCAAGGATATAGAAGGAATATTCCGGAACTATTTGACAGATAAGATGTTTACTAGTTTAAATGTTTAAATAATTTCACCATTTTTGAGCATTTTTACAACAATTTCTTATCGGAAATCATCCTAAGCGTAGAGTTTCGGCGCAATGTTTTTGGATGTATAATGTTTTTCCGTGTGACATACCAACTATTAAAAATGTATGTCCTCACTACAACCCGAACTACATATAAATCCGATCGACTTTATGTTGATTAAGTGTCATCAAAATTTTTAAAACTCAATCACTTTCCGGTTTTTGTTTTGTATATTTTTTTCAAAAATGTATACATCCGAATCGCTGCCTGTCATGTTACAGTTTATAAGTTTTTTTTTTGCTTCTGTGCGAGTGTCCTGGGTTCGATCCCTAACAAAGGAGATTTATTTTTAAATTCATTTCTCACGCAAATATTTATTTATTTAACTTTTTGTACATAATATAAACAAATATAATGCACACTGGTCCATTTGGCAATTTCTTCAAACCGACCAGATTATATATGTACATCAACAAAAAATGAAAGCTAAAAAAGAACAAAGAAAATATACATAACACCAAGATGAATAATACAAACAAAAAAAGAAAAAATATCATGGAAAAAAAAAGGATTGGGAAAGAACAAGAAGAGTTAAGGTATTCAGGGACAAATATTCCTTCTTTAGTAAATATTACATAGCAAAGGAATGGAAGGAAAATGAGAGGGATCAGGTATTTTAGGAGAGATATCCCTGCTTTAGTCTTTTCTTGAAAATGGAATGCAAGTTTGACGAAGTAGTATTAGTAGGTACTCAACTTATTCCAGATTCTTGCTAAACGTACTTCAAAGGAAGAGCTGAAAAATTAATTGTTGTGAATTGGGATAGTTAATGTAGTACGTTCAGCAGATCGAAGCGATAGTTCTAGATTAGATGAATAGATGAATTTGGTTTTAAGGTACTGCGGTGAATTAAGGTTTAAGAGTGTATTATGTAGAAGTGACAAAATATGTATATTTTGCCTCTCTGGGCTGGTTAATTGGAAGAAATTGCCATATAGTACTCACGCAGGGTGCAAGGAAGTGTTTAATATAGTTATTAATAGAAATGTAATTTGAAATAATGCATTCAGGGGTGTCAACCATAAAAAAAGGAAAAACCTACATTAATTTTATAGTGTGAGAAGAGAAGAATGTCGGTCAAAAGGTCGTACGAGGATGACGGTCTCCACTGTGTATAGTGCGGCGAACGATGATCTCACGTCCAGCACGTCCAGAAACAAACATATGGCTAAATTATATGGCACGTTTCTAGGAGCACAGTATGCACGCATAACAACACGTGGGTGACATACTATAGAACACGTGGTCAAAGAGTAGGTAGAATTATACCCTTTTGTAGAAGTCTACTTTACGGCGCTTCTAGGAGCACAAAATGCACGGATATATACACTTGGGTGACACACTAGAGACACGTGGTCAATAGGTAAGTCTAAAGTTAGGTATAATTAAACACTAAAAACTACTTTACGGCACTAGCAAACAAACAGTTACGGAGCGGCGCGCAAACGCGTGCGCGCGCGGCGATTGACGGGACGTATGCAGACGATAAAGTCCTGTTAGCAGAAAGCGTGGAAGAGTTACAGTATCTAGTAAGCATGGTATATGAAGGATGCATAGAGTACGGACTGAGGATGAATGCTAGCAAATCAAAGGTAATGGTCTTTGAAAAGTGTGAAAGCAGAACATCGTGTCAAATAAAAGTAGAGAATGAATGGCTTGAACAAGTCGACGAATATGTTTATCTGGGAAGCATGTTCCAACGGAATGGTCGGCCTGATGAGGATATTGAAAGAAGAGTTATGGCAGGAAACAGAGTGAATGGAGCACTTAAACCAGTTATGAATGATCGTAACGTATCAAAGGAAGCTAAAGTTGCCATTCATAACGCAATTGTAGTGCCAACCTTGATGTATGCAAGTGAAACCTGGACATGGCAGAAGTCGCATGAAAGTAGAATAAATGCAGTGGAAATGAGATCGTTAAGAAGAATTTGTAATAGAACGATGTATGATAGAGTTAGAAATGAGGTCACTAGGAAAGAATGTAAGATGAAGAAAGATGTAGTAACTAGAATGAAAGTTAACACACTTAGATGGTTTGGTCACGTGGAAAGAACGAATGAAGAACGCTTGACGAAAAAAATATATAAAGCTGACAGGAATGGAAAAAGAGGTCGGGGGCGCCCAAGAAAAGGATGGCACGACCATGTGAACGATATTCTGAAAGAAGGAAATGTTAGAAGTCTGAACAATAGAAGAACATGCATGAGACGTAGCATGAATGTTGACGAGGCGGCGAATGTATGTCAAGATAGAATAGTGTGGCGTTCTGTTCTCTCTGCCTACCCCGCGAGGGACATGGCGTGATGGTATGTATGTATGTATGTATAATTTTATAGTGTGAGGTTAAGTGTTGGTATGTGCTCACTCGATTTAAAATTATAATCTACAAAAAGAAATGTCTCGATCGATAGTATTATAAAATGTGTATTGGTATGAGAAGAGAAAATTAAATTTCGTCTCTAACACAGAACAAAAGGTTTTAATGGATACTAACTTGATATGGACGTTTCTAAACTAAATCACCCCCTTTCCTTACGATGAGGATACTTTTAATGTATATCTTGCAGTGTTAGTAGTACTAGAAGATTTGGATAATGGTTATTTTATGACGCACCATGTGATTTTGAAGGATTATTTGCGGTGTGCTGTCGAGTGTGGAATGAAATTCTTATGTAGGTAATATCTAATTATAATGGCTCTCTTGGCTCGTGTCGCTAGAATTGAATTACATAACTAGATTTTTTTTTATTGTAAACTAAACAAATACTTTATCTACAGTCATTAAGCACATATCACAATAAATTCAAATTTTGACAGTATTGATAGTATGAACCACTTCAGATAACTGATGTAAAACTGTATGTGTTTCTCACCCGACATATGATTTATACCTAAAAAATGAAGAAAAAAAAGATTGTATCAATATGCCAAATTAATTGCAATTTTTTCAAATTAAATTACGACGTAATCCTTACCGACAAAGAAGCGGTCACTTCGAAGCTGATCAAATAAAATAACAGCTACTAAAGTAATCAAATAATTATGCAACCATATTTAGTGAAAATAAATATTATTTTTCTGTAAACATAATTTTTACACTGACTGACTTCTTGCCAAACGGCAATTTCTTCCAACCAACTAATAATCATTTTATGTGCAATTTATTTTCGTGCAACAAAAAACCAATCGAATGAGTATTTTGGCCATGACAGAAAACTTTATTGACCCTGTCAAACATATTTATACAAGTATATTTTTATTTATTTATTGAATCATAAAAATATACATTTTACAAGTATAAGATAGCTGATTTACTGGAATAATTCTTTTCTGAAGTAGTTATCTTTACATTTGTACATAATATAAACAAATATAATGCACACTGGTGGGCTAATTGCCATTAGGCAATTTCTTCCAACCAACCAGATTACAGAGTGATAGAAATATATATATATGTACATAAAAAAATGAAAGCCAAAAAAGAACAAAGAAAATATACATAACATCAAGATAAATAAAAAAAAATATCATAGCAAAAAAAGGAGATGAAATCGAGATCAGGTGTTTAGGGATAAATATTCCTTCTTTAGTTAATATTACGTAGCAAAGGGAAGGAAGGAAAAGGAAAGGGATCAGATATTTTTGGAAAGATATCTCTGCTTTAGTCTTTTCTTGAAAATGTATTACTTTTCTATTATCAAATTACACTTAAAATACAATTTTAACACCAATTTTAAAGATTATAATACAAAATCGGAACAGACACTAAAATAATATTAATCAAGAAAATATTTTTGTGATATTGATTTCATTTTATGTTCTACCCACATCAAGTAACTACTTGGTACCGCGGCCTTTGAGTTGTGCTAGCCCTTTGAGATCCGGTGGCAGTTTATTAAAAATTCGAGGTGCAGTATATAAAAAAACGAGTGGGTTGTGGCCAACACTAAACTCTCCACACCACAAATATTGACAATGAAATATTTTATTCATTCTAAATTTTACTACCAGGAATATAAATTTTCTAACGAAAGTATATTTTCATGTTAAGATAGACAAACTATTAATGCAGTATGGTGAAGAATTCTAATGTTGTATGAAATATTTTAATAAAAGCAGATAAATTTTGTTTTAAAGGACGTTAGAGCATTTTGACAATTTTGACACGTGATATCATATGAAGAAATTTTTGTTATTTATGGAAAGCTAATCAGTTCGATGTTCAAGCTCTTTACATTATAACATGAAATCAAATTACTGAACTTTTCCATACAAAAGAAATTTATCTTATTATATACATTTTTTATCATACTAAATTTTACTACCAGGAAAATAAATTTTCTATCGATAGTATATTTTTATGTTAAGATAGACAAACTATTATTGCAGTATGGTGTAGAATGCTTATGTTGTATGAAATATTTTAATAAAAGCAGATAAATTTTGTTTTAAAGGACGCGAAAGCATTTTCAAAATTTTGACACGTGATATCTTATGAAGAAATTTTTTGTTATTTATGGAAAGCTAATCAGTTCTATGTTCAAACTCTTTACATTATAACATGAAATCAAATAACTGAACTTTTCCATACATAGAAATTTATCTAATTACATTTTTATTCATACTAAATGTTACTACCAGGAATATAAATTTTCTTCCGATAGTATATTTTTATGTTAATATAGACAAACTATTAATGCAGTATAGTGAAGAATGCTTATGTTGTATGAAATATTTTAATAAAAGCAGATAAATTATGTTTTAAAGAACGCGAGAGCATTTTCAAGATTTTGACACGTGATATCATATGAAGAAATTTTTTGTTATTTATGGAAAGCTAATCAGTTCTATGTTCAAGCTCTTTACATTATAACATGAAATCAAATTACTGAACGTTTCCATACATAGAAATTTATCTAATTACATTTTTATTCATACTAAATGTTACTACCAGGAATATAAATTTTCTTCCGATAGTATATTTTTATGTTAAGATAGACAAACTATTAATGCCGTATAGTGAAGAATGCTTATGTTGTATGAAATATTATAAAAAAAGCAGATAAATTTTGTTTTAAAGAACGCGAGAGCATTTTCAAAATTTTGACACGTGATATTATATGAAGAATTTTTTTGTTATTTATGGAAAGCTAATCAGTTCTATGTTCAAGCTCTTAACTATATAACATGAAATCAAATTACTGAACGTTTCCATACATAGAAATTTATCTAATTACATTTTTATTCATACTAAATGTTACTACCAGGAATATAAATTTTCTTCCGATAGTATATTTTTATGTTAAGATAGACAAACTATTAATGCCGTATAGTGAAGAATGCTTATGTTGTATGAAATATTATAAAAAAAGCAGATAAATTTTGTTTTAAAGAACGCGAGAGCATTTTCAAAATTTTGACACGTGATATTATATGAAGAATTTTTTTGTTATTTATGGAAAGCTAATCAGTTCTATGTTCAAGCTCTTAACTATATAACATGAAATCAAATTACTGAACTTTTCCATACATAGATATTTATCTAATTACATTTTTATTCATACTAAATGTTACTACCAGGAATATAAATTTTCTTCCGATAGTATATTTTTATGTTAAGATAGACAAACTATTAATGCCGTATAGTGAAGAATGCTTATGTTGTATGAAATATTATAAAAAAAGCAGATAAATTTTGTTTTAAAGAACGCGAGAGCATTTTCAAAATTTTGACACGTGATATCATATGAAGAAATTTTTTGTTATTTATGGAAAGCTAATCAGTTCTTTGTTCAAGCTCTTTACATTATAACATGAAATCAAATTACTGAACGTTTCCATACATAGAAATTTATCTAATTACATTTTTATTCATACTAAATGTTACTATCAGGAATATAAATTTTCTTCCGATAGTATATTTTTATGTTAAGATAGACAAACTATTAATGCAGTATAGTGAAGAATGCTTATGTTGTATGAAATATTTTAAAAAAAGCAGATAAATTTTGTTTTAAAGAACGCGAGAGCATTTTCCAAATTTTGACAGGTGATATCATATGAAGAATTTTTTTGTTATTTATGGAAAGCTTATCAGTTCTATGTTCAAGCTCTTTACATTATAACATGAAATCAAATTACTGAACTTTTCCATACATAGAAATTTATCTAATTACATTTTTATTCATACTAAATGTTACTATCAGGAATATAAATTTTCTTCCGATAGTATATTTTTATGTTAAGATAGACAAACTATTAATGCAGTATAGTGAAGACTGCTTATGTTGTATGAAATATTTTAAAAAAGCAGATAAATTTTGTTTCAAAGAGTGTTAGAGCATTTTGACAATGTTGACACGTGATATCATATGAAGAAATTTTATGATATCTATGAAAAGCTAATCAGTTCTAAGTTCAAGCTATTAATATTCTTATATAAATATAAAATCAATGAACTGAACATTGCCAAATATAAAAAAATTCTCTTGTTACATATAAGTTTCATACAAATATCCATTAAATAAAATATAATTTTTGAAACCGTTGAATATTTTTCTTTTAAAATTGACCAACTTTGAATACAATTTTATGAAGATTCTTGGTGTTGTATAAATAGTTGAAACCAAATTAAAATATCTCTAATTTCCAGGTCGTGAGAGCATTTTTTCAGATTTAATAGATGAAATCATAAAGAAACATTGGGAAAAAATGAACCGTTGTCTATGGAAAACTAATCAGCTCTAAGTTTATGGACTTAACACATGTGATATCAATATGAAGTCAATCGGACTTATAGTTTGGGCTGCAGAGAGGACACAAAAAAAAACAACGTAAATGATGAATTCATGGAGAAGAAATCAAAAGTTGTCTATGGAAAACTAATCAGCTCTAGGTCTTTGCACTTTACATATATGATGTTAATATGAAATCGATCAGACTTATAGTTTGGGCTGTAGAGAGGACACAAAAAAGATAAATGCTACGGCGTACGGCGTACAGCGTATACGCCATACACACAAACACATCACGATGAAACTCATAGTGTGCATTCTCTACATGATACCCATTGAGAAATTGATGTAAAAAAAATACGCTTAAATTTTGCGAAATCATGACTCTCCCCTATTCCATAGTGTGGAGAGTAAAAATTGTGTCAAAATATTCAGAATACAATCTCACACTGATACTGATTCATAATCTGCGATAAAAAATAACTTGTAAAATATATAAATTATCTCCAAACTATATTTTTCCTTTCGGGGTAGTGAGGAGTAAACAAATCTTTGTTCAAATTGTAGGTACCTACTAATTAATTGTTCAACTTTGAAATACTTTTTTTAAAGATTTTGTTGAGTACTCATCATATCTCACAAGTATTTGAAAACGTTCGTTTAAATTATATTCATTGTCAATTTTTCGTCGAATACGTGTGGATGGCTTTAAAAAATCTGTTGATTGACAACAAATACTTCTCTTCAAAAATAAATTGAAACATAGTATGTTTTAATGTGGTATAAATAGCTCTGCCACACTACTATTTCAATAACACGAGAGTCCATATAAATATATTCATATATTACATATATTCTATGCAGATCTCGAACAGTACACTACACTTTACGGCATATAAGTGTTCCAGATACGAAGAACTTCTTAAAATATAAAGTGTATGATTTATACATTTGAAATATATGTATATCTTAAGCTGCTCTGAGAAGGCTATTATAATATATTATCCTACGGCCTTTTCATAATACCACTATTGCAGAAGCTTCAAGGATGAATAATTTATGTATCATACGGCCACTTCATACTTGTGTTTTAAACTAGTTGACCTCAATAAAGAAAAACATAAGATTATGAAATCATAGAAAATTTATCGATTTACAAATTATTTTGTATATACATATTACGGCGAATAGGTACATGCGTCGTAAATCCATTTTGCATTCGTGCAATCTCAAGAGGTATTAATCGATGGAGGAACATTCGTGATACATCATGGACATTGACCCGGCATTTACTTAGTTAACTACGTCCCTTATGGTATAAAAGGCCAGACAGCACTCGTCATAATATCGTAGTTACTAACATCTACCGTGAAAGCTTACATTTCGAAATTGCTCAATATTATTTTATCTTTAATTAATATGTCAGTTGAAATTGTGAATATGCATATTTATTTAATTGTGAATTGTAAATATATTTATGTATAACGTAAGTAACCAAGCTTTTCCATTTAAATTAAAGTCTACAGTTAACTATTTCAAAAGATTTTAATTACTAGCTTCAATATATAGCGACAGGCTATATTATTTATTTATTTATAACAATTAAAATATAACAATTTACAATACTTAATTTAACTTATAATAGCATACACAAAAAATATTTTATTCATATTACCCCCCAAAAAGAGCTTATACTCGTGGTTTGGGGGGGATTCCTATATAAACTAAAAATTAATCTTCATTATCATAATTCATCAAAAACCAATAATGTAAACAATATCAAAAGAAAAATAAAGAACAGAAAAAAACATGCAATTAAAATACAGAACAGAAAAAAACATGCAATTAAAATACATTAAATATTAAACAATTCCATTAAGAAGTTATAAAATAAATAGAGACTTAACAGCATTTTTATAGTTTTCAAAATCAGTTGTATTTAATTTATATTTATCGGTCAGCTCATTAAACCATTTAATACCTTGGTATGTATAATGGCGCTGGCCGGTAGTCGTTTTTAATAATGGTATATCAAGGTTTGTCTTTCTTCTTGGATGTTTTCTTGAATTGGAGGTTGGATATAAATTTCTTATGAAATGATCTTTAAATATCTGGTAAAGAGAGGCTCTTTTAAAAAGTGAATTTATGTTGAGAACATAAAAATCCTGATAAAGTTGGTTTGTTGGATAATCAAAAGGTTTCTTAAGGATGATTTTAATAATGGTGTTTTGGACTATTTGTAAAGGCTTTAAATTAGTTTTGAAATCTGCACCCCATCCTATAATCCCATATTGTAATATAGATTGTGCAAATGCAAAATAAACCTGTTTTAATGATTTTAATGGAATTATTCGACGTAATTTAATGAATACATAATATAATTTTCTTATTCTAATGACTATTAAATTTATTTGTTCTTTCCATTTAATGTTGTTGTCGATCATGATACCAAGATATTTTATACTTTTCGTGCGGTTTAATTCAGTGCATTTATTCTTGCAAATCTCATGACTTTCATGATGATGAATTTTCAGGAACAGGTTATTAGGAGCATCTCCAACGAGCGTGAAGGGTATGAAAAAGGTTTTGTCTGTATTTAAAGATAATAGCTTATCATTGAACCACTTTTTTGCTATGTTAATGTCATTATTAGCATCTTTAGTTACCTCTCCCCAATTTATATTTTCATTCAGTATTATTGTATCATCCGCAAAAGAAATATTTTTTCCCTTAACATTGAGTTTAAGCAAATCATTAACGTAGATAATAAACAAAATAGGACCAAGAACGGTTCCTTGCGGAATTCCGAATTGAGATGTCTCGAAGTCACTTGTGAGGTCATTAATTCTGACAAACTGTTTCCTTTGGTATAAGTAGCTTTGAATCAATTTTTTAGCATTTCCATAGGCCAAAATGCCCGCATAGGCCAAAATATTATGAACTATCCAGTTTCTGGGTACATTGTTGTAAAAAAGTCTATTAAATACTTCTTATTTATATACCTCTAAAAAATCAGAAATTTTAAGCGTTGACATTGAGTGTAATACAAATTTCAATAAATATGTTTTCATGCTTCATTATCTATTGAGTTATATTTTTCTTTTATCTGGTATAAAAGACCTTCTTCTTCTTCTTCTCGTGTCATGTCAGATACCCCGACGTTGACGATCACCATAGAGAAAGCCTCCCTGTCCTTGGAAGTGTGAAACAGCTCCTCATAAAAGACATAGCATAGCAAAAAATAATTCTACAATATCAACAACATCAACACTGATAAGATAAAAATATCAGACAAAAAATACAATAATAATAATAATAATAACACTTCCTTGCACCCCGCGCAAGTGGCGAGTTTTTTGCCCTATGGCAATTTCTTCCAACTAACCAGTGATTCCAGCCCAGAGAAGCAATATTTGCGTGAGAAATAAATTTAAATAAATCTCTCCTCTGTTGGGAATGGAGTTAATGGAGCCCTCTAGATTAGCGATCTCGGCACCATATGCAAATAAAAACAATCGACTAGAGTTGAATAAAATCTTTATGTTGGATCATGAGAAATATAAACTACTAACTACATCACATCATTAAGATCAAAATCTGGGAAAAACGGGCTGATAAGCGAGAATAGACAGGTATAAGGACCGTGGAGGAGCAGTTTTAAGCCGCTAGAGATAGGAAAATTTATTCTTGATTGAAAGGACCTGTTATGACACGATATAATGTAGAAGAAGAAGATAACTCCCATTTACTTCAACTCTAAATGTTGCATAATTAATCAAATGAATAGCACGACAAAGTCGAATATTTTATCGAGTCGCAATCGTAAAAAAAACACATTATCGTATCCCGCCATTTTATAACAAATAAACAAAATGGCCGACCGCGAATCGGCACTATTTTATTACTAAGTATAGCGATACACATCACTTTGATTTTCAATAATCGATACGACTCAATGTTAGATTTATGTGTTCCTAATGATACCGTAAAATATTTATGTATCAATTTTACGGTATGATAATAATAATAATTCTCGGGAATTTTACGTTCGATTAAATTTGACATTTACGTCCCCAGAAAGATAGCGAAATTTTAATCTTTATCGAAGCATTAAATTTCCTATGCTCGTGCGTCAAAGAAACTTTTATAAAGTGTCACCAACACGTTCTTTTTATATATTAATACATTTTTTTCGTATTATGTAAAAAAAACTTTTTTCGTATGTAAGTATAGACGAAAATATTGAGATATATTTAAAATACGCCAGACAGCAAATTTAATACATGAAAATTTTCTTTTCCCTACGAATACTTTTTACGAGCTTATCAAATATTGGAAACTTTTCTTACGTTGGTTATTATAAGTTTTTTTTCGTATAATGTTTCGTAAAAATATTATGTTCTCAAAATTATGAAAAATCAAACTAAAGTTTCACTTAAATGAACTGAAAATACTAGTGCCCTGAGCGAGTTGATTACAAAATTTATTTGACCTTATTTAATGCTTTATACAATCTAGCACCCTCTCACTCATGTGATCTGGATCACAGAGTAACAACTCCCTAAATGAGTTGGACAGAGTCAACAAAGCTGCTTACCATGACGGATTATTTTGGTGTTAGCGGTCTAATTAAGATGAATGCACTGCCTCCAGATGTCCGCAGTGCTCAAAGCAAGAGCACTTTCACTAAAGGACTGAAAGTATCTTTGTTTCGTAGACCGAACTATCAGCGCCCATGGAATGATCTTGAATAATCAAACGGCGCTATATTTAATCCCCTATTATTATTACTAACTTAATTTTCATATGGCTTTTCACATTTAAAAATATCGGTTCCAGCTCTAAGAACCAGTTCACCTTATTTCGTTTCGCCTCGTGGATGTCTTAGAAGCTTCCAGTAAATTTCTTATGCTGGCAGTCTTGCACCACGTGTTCCACCGACTGCTTAGCTCCACACTCACAGTCAGAAATATTTTTTTTTCAGGAATATTACTTTGTAGGTAAGCATTTGCAGCAGCCCTGCTCCCCTAGACAACGTGTCATTTAGCTCAAGAAAAGAAACAAGAAAAGATAACTCAATGTATGGAAGTGACAGTTATTACGAAGATTATTGTCATCGAGAACAAGTGTGCAGGTATACAAAAACTTTGAATAATATAGAGACTATGGAAAGATTTTACACATACAGACAATAACAAAATGACAAGCTGATGTACATACCTACATATGTTCATAAAATAACAGAGTGCATGGTGATTTCAACAAAGTTTGTGGTGTTTAAGTGCATAATATGTTACTATTTATCCAACTGTCGATTTGTTCAGGAGAACTTTGTTCTCTTAACATATCGACAATGTATCAAGCCAGAATACGCGAGAATTGTATGGAGAGGTCTACTTTTTTCACGGCTTTTCCAACTTTGAAGTCAAAAAACACCAACTTAGAGGCTTCGCAGCATATATGTTCCATACACGGATTTACTCAGAATTCGGAGTAGAACATTTCGTGTGTCTGTGTGTGTGTGTCTGTGTGTCCGTCCCCCCCTTATAACTTTTGATCCGCTCAATTTACAGAGCCTAAAATTTCAGAATATATAAACAGTTACAGGCCTACAAAACTTTTATACTCGGAATTTTGAATTTTTGTTTCAGTCAGGGGTTATCAATTTTTGAATTTTTATTTTATTTTTCCATATATCTCAGAAACCATAAACGCTAGAACGCTGAAAATTGGTACAAACATAGACAAATACAAAATCTCAAATGAGTTTTTTCAAAAAAATTCCAGGGTTTCTCAAACATTTTTTATTAAGAAAAATATTTTTTTTTATGATAAATTTATGAGTTTAACTGCCTATATTTCCAAATATTTTAAAAATATCGAAAAAAGCCGAAACACCCCAACTAGATAATTTAATTTTCTATAAAAAATATTTAAATTGTAGTAGAAGATTCAATTTTTTTTAACCTTTTTTTTTAAAAATTGAATTTAGTGACGACATCGCTTCATACATTTTGTATGGCAGTCGCCTATACACAATATGTAAGAAGACTTAATAGTTTGATACTTCATCTCCAAACATACATACATACCATCATGCTATTTTCATATTCTGGGTAGGAAAAAAGGATCTTCCTCCATACTATCCTATCTTGACACACATACCTACATATGTTGTATAGAAAACAATATATCTGAAAATATTCAATAATTTGTATTTATGGGTTTATAGTTTGGTACATATTCTTCAACTATACATACTATCGCTATCGACAGTTGGATCTCATGTGTTACATGCAACTAGTTTTAATTAATTGAGTAGAGGAGAGCTATATTTCAAGATAAGTTGATATGAAAATATAGTAGTGTTACTACATACTTTACGTTAATGTTACAATTTATATACATAATATACATTCCCTCGCTAGGGAACACTCAATTAGATTTTTTTACACGTAGTTATAATAAAACTCTATCAAATAAAATATAATAAAAGGCTGAAGGTAAATTGAAAAGAAATACGGCGCAGTAAAATCACAGATTCTCAAATATTTTTTTTATATTTATTTACTCTTTGCATCTATGGAATATTGGATACTTTTGATTTCACAATCTTTATACAATCAGTAAAAAGTAAAGATTCATAATGAGGAAATTGATGACATTAAATACATAGGAGTATTGATTAACAATAGATTAAGATTTGACAGTCACAGAATATTATGTGTTGGCGCAGATGACAGATACTTCCTATTTGTACCTATCCTCATCTTCCTGACCTACCTAAAACTCATTATACCTACATCCATACCTGAACGTGGCAACAATCATCCCGCCTCTGTTCGCGCGCGAGCCAGCCACGTTCTTCAGTCTCGAGAATATGCATCTCCCTGCATCATCTCGTGTTAAACAAGCGCCGTGCGCAATACACATAAAAACAGTTTAATACGTTCGCGGCTTTCGCACGTATATTACAGACAATAATTGTGAATATACAATTTGTTGAATCAGTGACGAGAAGGAAGAACAACGCGACAGAGGAAAGGAAGAAAACAGCTGGCACAGTAAGTCCACTCCTTTCATTTTCCGTCTTGTCCATTCTGTTCTTTGCCGATATCGCATACATTATGTATTACGAAGAAAATTACGAAGAGAAAAAAACTATATTTGAAGACAGCGTACAATAGTGTTGATTTTCCTCATATAAACTACTGCTCAAGTGTACTATTTATGAGCAATACTACAACAGAGAGTAAAAGTTACAATTTTATTTATTTATTAAATTGACATTAAAAACGAGTGGATTATGGCAAAAATGAACTTTCCACATTATGTTAGTATAGGTACGCCTTCTTTCTAAATGTATATACTTATTATACCGAAAATAATATTCTCTCAAATTAAGATTTTTTGTTTTATCTCAAAACAATATTTTCTTAATTCAAACAAATTTATTTGAATTAAGAAAATATTGTTTTGAGATAAAACAAAAAAATCTTAATTTGAGAGAATATTTTTTTCGTTATATATGAAACAAATTTTTTTGACTGAAGAAATTTTTTGAATTTTTTTTTCTGTGATATACTTAAAATTGATGTAGAAAGCAGTATCGATATTGGGTTTTAATCACCACCAAACTACTAAAGCCTGTGTCATGATTCCCATACATAAATATAAAACATTCCAATTTTACAAATCAGAGCAATGCGGACAACTTTAATATGCAACAGATTCACCCGAATTAAGAAGTTGCTGATAATAAAACAGCAAATAATTATAAATGTGTTAATTTTTACTAATGCATAATAAATGGACTATTCCGTCATTATTTGCAAAAAATGTTTTTTTTTTTTTATAATTTTGAAATTCACACCTACCCGACTATTTTGTATACCTTCAGGTACACGAAATAGTGTGTATAACAAAATACATTAACTGTATAATGATTTGCCAGAACGTGTGAAGGAAGCATCTGGTCTTGCCGCTCTTTTACGCTTAGGTATTGAATACATAAAGGAAAAGTTCCTTTTTGATATACTGTATTTTCTTTGTTTTTTGTGTCTTTGATGGATATTGGAATATTTTCTTGTGTGTTGTTCTTTTATAAAAGGCATGCAATGTTAAAATGTTTTTTTTTCTTAAATTGTTTATATATCCTTTTTATTTACACTACTTTACTTATTTTTTACATCTAAATAAAATATTATATATACATACATACAACTTGAAGAAAATACTTGATGCAGAACCTGAAACAATATGAATAAATAAAAGATTTGGAAAATATATACACTGTACATACTATAAGGTACGGAAGACGGGAAAATATAAATATTACAATAGGTACTGAAATGGACACCTATTTTTTTTTAATTACAAATACCAAAAATTACATTATTTATACAAAGCAATATAACAAAATAAATTGGGTTGCTTTGTACCACCTCACTAGGCCAGGGCTATTCCGAGGTTGTTGAATATAATGCAATATGATCGGCTTCCGTGAATCGCTATTCAAGATCACCAGGAAGACCTCCAAAACGATGACATGATAGCTGGGAATCTGCATAACAGGAGTTAAAATATCTCAGGATCTTCACGAATAAGATTTATCAACGAGTGTCATGATATAAATCCATTTGTAATAATACCACCGTCAATTTATTACTTATTAATTTATTTATTTACCTTTCATCACACCATATTTATAATGACAACAATAAGTAGATTACAGCTGGAAATCCTGTTCTTGGGCTAGTAGTTTACAATTTTTATTGACAAATATAGGCAATTATGAAACAGGTGATATTTCCCGTTCCACACTAAATATGTACACAATCTCAACTTTCTGCAATCACAATCATTAATTCCTCAATTACTACCCTTTAATTCCTTTCCTATCGGCCATGTACAATGTATGTTCACAATATGTAGGCTGGACCGTTCAATTTATTATTCGAATCCACAAATGAAAGGGGTCTTAAAAGTTGCTTATATGGATATTGTTTATCTAAAAAATAATGATAAAATATTCTATACTAGTTTACTAATTAATCTAAAAAATAATGATTAAAATATTCCATTTGTACGTGTTGTTCTAGTGTGTCACGTGCCAATAAATTTATTTGGAAAAATGAAGATTTTTCAAAAATCCAACCACAAAATCATATTTATCACAAAACATACTACAAGCCCCAGCTTCAAGTATCAGTAGAGGGCCAAAATTACTATTGAATATGAAAATTAAAAATGCAGTTACAATCAAAATATTTTTTACATATGCGCAAATTTTGACCCCTTTCGCTAAGATATATATTAAAAAATATAATTCTCCATACATGGACAACCCAGCCTGATGTACCCTATCAATATAAGACCTTTGTCATTCATTATTTGTATGTTTCAACTTTACTAATTAATTGCACTTATTTTCATATATTTTTTCCTATTAAGACTAAACTCCACACTATCCCATCCTGACATACCTATATATTTTTTATAGAAAACAAAATATCTAAAAATATTCAATTATTTGGATTTGAGGGTTTATAATTTCGTACGAATTCTTTAACTACATATATAGACAGTTGGATCTCATGTGTTACAAGCAACTTTTAGATAAAAAAAAACTAAATATTCACCCACAGTTTTAGCAACATACTGTCACTGAATATATAGGTTACTGACATGGAAACCACGCATGGTTACCCCTCACGTAGAATTCTGCATTTAAGTATATAGAAATAGTTCGTAGATTGTGGCAACCCTCTGGTAAGAAATACGTCTCTCTTTATATTCAACTCCAATGAATCTTTTTTCTAGAAACTCTCGAGTATCTTTACTTCCAATTTTCTGATCTAAGAATCAATTCATATCTTGAATATGTTTATTTACTTCTTGTGAAAATACTATACCATCATGGAAAAAAATAAGAAGATGAATCTACAGTGAGGAGATCAGCGGACCTTCAATGTAGAGGACTTCTTAAGGAGAAGCAAGGAAAGAAGACGCTACTTGAGGGAACACGTGAGGAGGATGAAAACCGTTTTAAAATATTACGATTACAACTAATGAGAAACAAAAAAATGCAAAAAAATATTTGTGGACGATTCTCTAAAAATATACTATATAATAAAACATACATACATACATACCATCACGCCATGTCCCTCGCGGGGTAGGCAGAGAGAACAGAACGCCACACTATTCTATCTTGACATACATTCACCGCCTCGTCAACATTCATGCTACGTCTCATGCATGTTCTTCTATTGTTCAGACTTCTAACATTTCCTTCTTTCAGAATATCATTCACATGGTCGTGCCATCCTTTTCTTGGGCGCCCCCGACCTCTTTTTCCATTCCTGTCAGCCTTATATATTTTTTTCGTCAAGCGTTCTTCATTCATTCTTTCCACGTGACCAAACCATCTAAGTGTGTTAACTTTCATTCTAGTTACTACATCTTCCTTCATCTTACATTCTTTCCTAGTGACCTCATTTCTAACTCTATCATACATCGTTCTATTACAAATTCTTCTTAACGATCTCATTTCCACTGCATTTATTCTACTTTCATGCGACTTCTGCCATGTCCAGGTTTCACTTGCATACATTAAGGTTGGCACTACAATTGCGTTATGAATGGCAACTTTAGCTTCCTTTGATATAATAAAACGATATCTCTATCACGGGAAACTTGCATAGTCATCAATGTAATAATTTGTACTCTTTCCATTTTCCAATTATTTCCAATGTAATTTTTGCTATTATTTCAGCATTTTCAAAAGTAGGTATACTGAGATATTTTTTAATGAATGTATATGTCTTTGTATCAAGTATTTAAACATTCTCATATATTCCCTAAGTTAAGCATAATAACATGTGTTTTAGGTGAACGAAATATATCGCGGCAGGATTAGAACTCGCGCCTTGTGGATTACAAATCCAGTGCATTAACCGCTCTGCCACCACCCACCTTAAAGTTATTATATATAAAAATAAGTTTTTTTCTAAAAATACCTTGACCATCTATTTTGGAAACGTACATACTTAATTCTGGTTCTTGAATTTTATAACTTTGTACTCCGTGTGATATTGATAACCCTGTTTGTTTTTCTATGATGTCATATTAAATATATGCATAATTTTGATGTTTCTTTTAATTATTTCGTTTTAAACCATGGCACAACCGCATGCTAGTAAAATAAATACTGCGGAATTGAGATCACCAAAAGGATGTGTAATAAATAATGTTAAACGATGTATGAATCATATAATAATACAAATAGACGGATGAAATATTAATGATCGATGATGTTTTTATTTTGTAGAATTCCATTATATGTTATATCTATAATTAAAAGTAAACCACCTTTTGATTCTACATGGATTTTATTTTGGGCGATAGGCCTTTTTCACTTTGTTAGGGCATTAACTAGCTTATGACTATTTTGACAAATTTTACTTAGGTATATTTATAGATTAATTATGTAGGAGGAGCTTACAGGTTCTTGTGATTGGTCATTTAAAACTATTGATATTACATGTACAATGCAAAAATGAAATAAATTTACTTTACTCTGATTGGTTGAGACTATTTATTTTTTGACCAATCCCTATTTAGATAATTAGTGAAATTGAATATAATGAATTGATTTATGGTAATGGCTGGTTTCTTTCGGTGTAACGTTACTGTCCATTAGGGTAGGTACAATACCATGTACCGTTACACCGATAAAAACCAGCCATTACCATAAATCAATTCATTATATTCAATTTCACTAATTATCTAAATAGAGATCGGTCAAAAAATAAATAGTCTCAATCAACCAGAGTGAAGTAAATCTATTTCATTTTTGCATTGTACATAAAATACATGAGACACAATAGACACTGGGGACTCCAACCAGTGATCCAACTACATTCAATTTATTAAAACAGAGATGTATAAAACAGATTTGTATAGATTCATTTGCATTATAATATACCATATTTTTCAACCGTTTTATAAAACCGATATGCAATTTTGTATACAATCACTAGATTCAGTTTTGTAGAGTATTATTTTGACGATGTGCTTTGCCCGAGACGCGTCGATATTTAATTAAAATTAGTAGAACGAACACCAAGTATTTTTTATTTGTAATTACAATGTCCTGGTACACTTGATATTTACTGGGGTGGAACTCTGTTATTTTATGCAAGTTAAAGATGTATCTTCTATAACACTTTATTTACAACACGAGCAATAATACAATATACAATTCAAGGTCAATATCAATTATACACAAACGGAGGTAATACTCTAATACGGCGGAACGCAGAATGACGCGCCACGCGCTCATTCAAACAATATATGTATAGGTACTCTCACGCTACAGACATGCTATCTATTTCATTCACATATCTCACAGTAATATATCTATATGGAATGCAGTTCTATCAAGAATAATTATTGTCGATCGACAAACTAACCTCCTAAATAAGTATAAGTGGACCATGGGCTAAACAATCATGCTACATAACAGCTTACAATGACTAATTAATATAATGTAACTAGTCTACCACCTCATAACAGGCCTGGCCTAGTGAGGTGTTCCAAACCAACCCAATTTATTTGTTGTTACTTATATAAAAGAATGTATTTTTCAAAGTAACATAATAAAAAAAATATATATTTATTTTCATAGTAAAAATAATATACTATTAAATCAATTTAATATTGGGGTGTTGAGTCTTTGAGTAAATTTGAATCCAAAGATATTTTTTAATTTATGTTTCTTTTTAAAAATAATTCTGATGAAGGATATTTTATAACTACGTATAATATGTTGTCAAAGTCATGATCTACTTGAGAATTCTGTCAAGGTTAGATATATATTTACATAAAATAAGTATTATAGAGACATAGCGTGATCGTTTTTATTATTATGTGTGTGCCTTGAACATAAAATACACGAGACACAATCGGCATTGTGTCTGTTCTATAACTGGGTTACTAAAAGGCTCACAGGCTTTTCAAATCTACGATCACCATTTTGAAAACTGATCGGAAAGAATTGCCTCTGGTTCGCATACGTAAAGCGGTAAAATAGACAGAGTAATGGTCCCGAACTGAGGATAGGCCGATGGGTTTCTGCTATATATGCAAACAACAGACCCTGATGGGAGGATGGCAAGCTCAAATGTGGATTCCGAGTCTACCCTGGAAATGGAGATATTTTATGTCGATACCTTGTTTGAATTTTGTTGAATATTTTATTCAAATCTAACCCGTTGCTCTGATGTACTTGGAGAATATTGCTTCTAAATCAGGTGAGGTTGGTTTCTTCTAAATTCATAAATGTGCGTGTTTTTACTCCACTACTATGGAATAGTGGAGAGTTTTGATATCAAAATCTTTTAGCGTATTCTATTACATCAAATTCTCAACGGGTATCATGTAGAGAGTGCACACTATGACTTTCGTCGTGATGTATGTGGTACGCCGTATCTTCTTTGTGTCCTATCTACAGCCCAAACGTCCGATCGCCTTCATATTACATCATATATGTAAAGTGCAAAGACCTACATAGAACTGATTAGTTTTCCATTGACAACCGCTAATTTCTTCTCTATATCTCTATCGATGTGAAATAAATTGCATATTTGTAAGAAATGAGTATATAACAGAAGTAAAATAGCTTCTGTTATATACTTTGTACCTTTGTAAACTTGCTATGTAGTGGAGAGTTTAGTGTTGGCCACAACCCACTCGTTTTTTTCATATCAACAAAAATCGAACTCCACATGCTTTCTTTTGTTTTCTCGAGCAATACAGAATACCAATATTGCAATAGCATTATTAAACAATAATCAACAAATTACTCAATAGTATATCAAGAAGGCCATGAAAATCATGAATAAATACCAGTGGCGTGATAAATATTTCTTCTTTTTCTTGCCCCTCTATTTCGGTATATCCAGGATCGGGTGTCCTTGTACGTATGCGCCAGGATCTTCTGTCCAAGGTTGTTGGGGCTAGGCTGTTGCCAAGCAAGTAAAGTTCAGGCTGGGCACAGCCCCATCCTAGGATTCTGGGCCAAAGGTCGGTGCCCCTTTCAATTCTTACCTATGGAAGAGCAGGGCAGACGCCTCAATGGGTCGCTCGACGGTGACTCGTCAAACGCGGTGAGGTTCCAGCCTGCATCATTCACTGAGCGTGGAAATCGATGAACTGAAAATACCGTTCACGTAGTGTGGTACCTGTAAATCGCCAACACGAGTACTAAGGGGTGAAGGAACCTCCCCGGCATGATTGGTGGGCACGACCCACTCGGCGGTAGCCCGCCATGATGATGAGACAGGTGTAGCGGACGCTGTTCCTGGCGGTGAAATCGAAGAACTGAAATTACTACAGGCGTGGCGAAAGTTCCCTGTGATAGTCTAGTGTTATCATGGCACTGTTGGGAGGAAAACCCTCGCCATGATTGACGGGCCTCCACGTTTGTGGTTGGACTCTTAGTGGTAGTGGTATGAAATTTATATGCATGATAGTAGTTTTTTGTTTTGTCCGACGAGCAGCCGCTTCGGGGACAAACAGAACTACTTAGTTCTATAACGATCCATATGGAGTGGGGTAGGAGACTGTGTAATTCCTTACTGTCCTACATAGGTTGTTACATCTATAAATGTCAGTAGCGTGGAAAAAAAACATAAAAAGATAACATAATGATAACAATAATAATCAAAATGCAATAAATTATTTTTAAGTACATCTACTATTAAATAAAAAATCAATTTTCTCACTTAAGGGGAGGGACTGCTGCCAACGTACTGTTGCGAGCGGTACGCTCGCTACGTATTTAAATAATTATCTTTTCAAATTTAAAATTGGCGGCAGTAGTTACGTATTGAACTAGTTCAAGGTCTCGCTAAAAACGCAGCTGGTGTCAAGCGGCCCCCCCCGCTCCCCTCAAAACACCCACCGTCGCCCCCGTCAACTCCCGCCTTCAGTCGGCGTCTTTTTCTAACGGTCACACACCACGCTTTGTTTTGCTCCGCGATCTATCAGCGTATTCACTCAGTTCATTGTGTTTTATGCCTGGAATCGATGTAAGGCATTGTAACTAAACAGAGAGTGTCGTTATAAACTAATTATCTAAAAATCCGAGTCGGATCTCTGAGTATACCGCCTTATGCGTGAAGGAGGCGTATAAAACAACATCACAATACATACTTCGGTTCGGTTTTTTTTAGTTTTTTTAAGTTCATTAAATTTCAAAGTGTCTTCGCGTAGTTGAATGAACACATAACGGAGTGTTAACATCTGAATCTGTTGTGTACGAGCTGTACCTTTTAAATAAATGGTCGCAAGTCATACTTGGAGACAGTTTTTTAATTTCATTAATTTTCAAAGTGACCTCGCGTAGGTGTGTGAATCCATAACGAAGTGTTTAAATCTCAATCGGCTGCGTACGAGCTGTACCTTTTAAATAAATGGTCGCAAGTCATACTTGGAGACAGTTTTTTAATTTCATTAATTTTCAAAGTGACCTCGCGTAGGTGTGTGAATCCATAACGAAGTGTTTAAATCTCAATCGGCTGCGTACGAGCTGTACCTTTTAAATAAATGGTCGCAAGTCATACTAGGAGACAGTTTTTTAATTTCATTAATTTTCAAAGTGACCTCGCGTAGGTGTGTGAATCCATAACGAAGTGTTTAAATCTCAATCGGCTGCGTACGAGCTGTACCTTTTAAATAAATGGTCGCAAGTCATACTTGGAGACAGTTTTATAATTTCATTAATTTTCAAAGTGACCTCGCGTAGGTGTGTGAATCCATAACGAAGTGTTTAAATCTCAATCGGCTGCGTACGAGCTGTACCTTTTAAATAAATGGTCGCAAGTCATACTTGGAGACAGTTTTATAATTTCATTAATTTTCAAAGTGACCTCGCGTAGGTGTGTGAATCCATAACGAAGTGTTTAAATCTCAATCGGCTGCGTACGAGCTGTACCTTTTAAATAAATGGTCGCAAGTCATACTTGGAGACAGTTTTATAATTTCATTAATTTTCAAAGTGACCTCGCGTAGGTGTGTGAATCCATAACGAAGCGTTTAAAACTCAATCGGCTGCGTACGAGCTGTACCTTTTGATTAAATGGTAGCAAGCCATACTTCGTGACTGTTTTTCAATTTCTTTCACCTTCAAAGTGACTTCGCGTGGTTGTATGAACACATAACGAAGTGTTAACACCTATGTCTGCCACACGGGATGTATACGACTGACAGTAGGCCAACTGCCTTGTTATCACCTCGGATTAGGCTTCTCCCTTTGATGAGAGAAAGTCTGGAGCGCCTTCAACATTAGATCGCCCCTGCCGCTTCTCTCCTTCACCTCCATCACGGTTGGAAACATCAGGCCTTGTTGAATACGTGATAAGGCAATTTCTCCCCACCGTCGGACTAAAGGTTTGAGATCATTGACTTTCGCACACCCCCTTTTCGTGAATTGTCCCTAGAATTACTGATATCGACATACCCTTAGAACTAAGTTTGGTAAAAGAAAGAAAAAAAAGAAATTCCTTAATTACTCAGTGTTGGCCCTTCGGCCTGAAAATTAAATTTAATCTGGAACTGACTTTTGAAATATTTAAATACTTAAGGCTCATATAAATGTACAATAGTGATCACTGTTTATTTTAATTAGTTGGCCACCCTAGAAAGTAAGACTATTCTTAATCATCAAACATCACCATCATTACCTCATATCACACTAACCCACATGTACCATTATATCTCTAATTAAATTTGTCTCACTTTCACAAAAGAATATACAGTTTTGTTCTGGTCACGCTCGCTGTTTCTCAATTATCCACCTGTATTCCCTCTGAGAATCAAAGAAATGCTCTACCGTGTGTCCTAGCCGGACGATAGTGGATCCAGCAGAAGCAAAAGATCTGGTATGGATTTAATTTTATGAACAACAATGAATTGTACCTCATTTCATTACACTGACGTTTACCAACGTGGGGCTATGACTCTCATCAATTGACACGTACACTTGTCCCTTGATGACAGTCTGCTCAATGAGATCTGCGAGCGGACCCTCACTCGAAACTGCTTGTTCTTTTGTGTTTTAATTTTTCCCCTTTATTCTGACAGCCTCCTATATTGTAACCACGTCGTAACGAAAATCCTCGTTTCCTCTGTTGTCTCGCAATAGTCGACGTCATGGATTTAATCGAGAGAATAAATCTTGCAAATGCAAAAACCCTTGCTAAAGCATTGCGCGACAGAAACATCGTTCCTACCGACAATTTGGCCTCCTTGCGTTCCCAGGCCAATGCTTTTAATGCCTCCCGTCCCTTTAATACAGACAACGTAGCCATCCCCAGTAGATCTGTAGCGTACCACTCACTTGAGAACGCCCCCGAACTGGCGTCGGTTTCCGAGAGCTCCCACACCGCCGAGAATGATCTAATAGCCCGCCCATTCTCATCCAGTTCCGAATCGAGCTCCAGACCCCAGAGCGCCCCTCCCCCAGGAACTGTCGCCTTATTGCCCCCATCCCCAGTCGAGCCGCCCTCCAATTCGTCAAGTTATACCTCACGTGGAGATCGAGACCCTGGAGGAATCATAAACACAAACTTTGCCACGTGGCCTGTCCCAAAGTTTAACGGAACAAATGACGTCCGAGAATTCCTCGTACGCCTAGAAGAGATCGCTACTTCCCGCAGGTTCAATACTAATTTATTGTCCACAATCATTCCTGAATTTCTTGTAGGACGTGCCTTATTATTTTATCGTACAAACCCTAGAAAGAACTGCGACTGGAACACATTGAAGAAGCTCTTTCTCGACCGTTTTGAATCACAAACCTATTCCACCGACATCAAGCTAGAAATTTGGTCCTCTAGGCAGCAAGACTCGGAATCTGCGGCCGATTATATTTGCCGAATCATCAACAAAAATAACTCATTGTCCTCACCCTTGCCAGAGGACGAGCTCCTTCAAGTTTTCAAAAGAGGACTCGACAAGAAGTTCCTCCCTATTATCATCGGCTCACAACCCACGACAGTATTGGATCTGGAGCGACTGTGTCTTACACTCGAACAGATGTCGCTTGGCCACAAGGACGAGACTGCCCCTACCTCCCCCCGCCGGCCCCGGCGCACCAAGGCTGCAGCCTCCTTGTCTAACCCTGAACCGCGTTCGTACAGTCCCAAATGCTACTCCTGCGGAAGAACCGGACATTTTGCAAGACTGTGCCCTAATCGGTCACGAGCGAATCCCCTCGGAAGACGAACCTCTCCCCGCTTTCAAAAGTACCAGAGAACTGACCCACAAGGTCACCCTCCGACAACCCCCAGAAACCTCCCGGACGTTTCTAGACCCCCACCTCTCCTCCAAAAGTTGCCAAAAAACGAATAACCACCCAGCCCTATTATAGACCGTCCCATTCTCAACAAAAGACAGAGTGGGAGGACTGGTTGAGATCGGTCAAACTCTTCTACAATACTAAATACCTACATGTATCAGCCATCACAAATGCGCGAGACGATCGTCCATACCTACACTTCAAAATCAACAACATCGCCTTCCGTTCGCTCTTAGACAGCGGAGCTGCAGTTAATGTTTTGGGTGGCACATTATACAAGAATTTCCTCGAATTGGGTTATGACCTAGTGCCGGGCGACACTTCCATTCACACAGCGGACGGCCATCCCCATGCGATCCTGGGCTCCCTCACGCTGCCCCTCAGATTTTATAAGCAAACAACCTTTGTTGAATTTCTTGTAGCTCCGTCTCTTGCAGAAGGGTTTATTTTGGGGGCACCCTTCTTGAAGAAGTCCGGACTAACCCCGACCCTATTCCCAGATAAGGTGTCATCATTATATGCTATCAACATGCCCCCCCTGTACATTTCACCGCTGTCGACCCCTTCCTGTCTAAACTCTACAGCCGACCTTTCTCTTGCAGAATTGAAACAACTGGATCTGCTCAAACAAGAGTTCGACCAGATTGCTTATGAAAAGGTGGGACTAGGCCGCACCGACCTAGTTTCCCACATCATAGACACTGGTGATCACGCCCCGGTTAAACAAAAGACTTATCCCCTTTCTCACGTGAGACGCGAACAACTCATCGCAGAACTGGATGAAATGATCAAACTCGACGTAATAGAACCGGCGCGGAGCCCCTGGTTGAACAATGTTTTCATTGTTCCCAAGAAAGACGGCTCTGGGCGCTTCGTACTTGACCCACGTCGCCTTAACTCGATCACTCGCTCTGACTCTTACCGGTTGCCCAACATTCATCGCATCTTGGACAATCTGCGCGACACTAAGTTCCTCACAGCCCTGGACCTCTCCCACGGGTTCTGGCAGATGAGACTGGACGAGGAATCCAAGCCAAAGACCGCCTTCTTCGTAGAAGGCCGAGGACAGTTCCAGTTCAAGGTTACCCCTTTCGGACTAAAAAATATCCCGGCCGAAATGCAACGTATGATGGATGGACTGTTCACAGACTTGGGAGACCACGTCTTTGTATATCTTGATGACATACTGGTATGCAGCCCGGACTTCCAGTCACACTGCAAGCTACTAAAAACTGTGTGTGACAGACTAAAACAGGCCAACCTAACCATTAAGTTAGCGAAATCTGAATTTTGCAAACAAAGCCTAAAGTATCTCGGCCACATAGTCGACCGAGAAGGCATCAGGACCGACCCCGAAAAGATTGACGTGATGGTCAATTACCCTAGGCCCTCAACTGTCAAACAGGTTCGCGGGTTCATTGGATTATGTGCATACTATAGAAGACACATCAAGGACTTTTCTCGTATTGCATCCCCTCTATGCCGCCTCACCAGCAAGAAAATCGCAAAGAATAATCTCCCTTGGGACGACGAAGCTGAACAAGCCTTCGTAAGCCTAAAAAGCGCAATGATATCTTCTCCGGTGTTGAAGCCCCCCGACTATTCCCTACCATACGTACTCACCTGTGACGCCAGCGGCGTGAGCATTGGGAGCTTCCTGGCCCAAAGGAGCCCGGACGGCTCAGAGCACGCCATTGCATATTTTTCCAGGAAACTGCTACCTGCCGAAAGGTCTTACAGCACCACCGAGAGGGAACTCTTGAGCATTGTGGACTCGGTACACCACTTTAGGAGTTATTTAGACGGAACGCACTTCAAAGTGATCAGCGACCACGGCTGTCTTAAATACCTGAACAACTTGTCTTCACCATCGGGACGCCTGGCCAGATGGGCCTGCCGCCTCTCACAATACAGCTTCGACTTTGTATACAAAAAGGGATGCGAGAACAACTTGGCCGACGCACTAAGCAGAATTGAAGTATCCAGTTTAACGTTCCCTACACCGTTTCAGAATGTTACTGATCCAGCCTATCTACGTCTGTTCCAGGAATGTTCGACCAATGCTAACTCCACACCCAACTATATGATAAGTAACGGACACCTCTACAAATACTGTAAAACTGTTCCCGAAACTGACCCTCCATTCAGAAATAGCTCCTGGAAGGTCGTGGTGCCCGCCGGAGAACAGGAAAGTATCGTACAGGACTTCCACACTAACTTTTGCCACCCTGGAATCAGAAAAACTTTGGAGGTGGTCTCACGGACCTTCTATTGGAAAAACATTACGAACACGGTTAAACAGGTTGTATCAAAATGTGACACCTGTAAGGCATATAAACATAACAACCAAGCACCCCTGGGTTTGATGAGCGTGCCTAAACGTCTAGATCATCCCATGCAGTCATTGAGCGTAGACCTTGTTGGGCCGCTTCCCTGTTCACATAAACAAAATATTTACATACTGTCGGTGGTCGATAACTTCACGAAATTCTTATGGGCACTGCCGTTGCGACGTGCCACAGCCCCGGCTATCACCAAGCTGATAGAAGAAAAGATCTTTCTGCCTTACGGTGTACCTCGTACTTTAATTATGGACAACGGCAAGCAATTCATATCCAAGGATTTCAAGGAGTTCGCTGATCGCTTCGGTATACGAGACCTATTCTATAACGCGTACTATCACCCCCAGAACAATACTGTGGAAAGATACAACTCTACCATCGTAACCGCCCTGTCAATATTAGTGGGGGAGAACCAGCGAACCTGGTGCACAATGCTGCCTAAGATCTGCTCCTGCCTCAATAATTGCGTGAACATCGCCACCGGTTACACACCGTTCTTCCTGACGCACGGGTTCCACCCCTGTCCGCATGCTTCATTTCATGACAAAATGGAACAGGTCACCAATAGCTCGGAGGAGCCAGCGAGCAAGGATAATTCTTATGGAACGAGCCTTTCAACCATGGAGCAACTTTACGAGAAGGTATCTAGCGCACTATTGACTGCGTTCAAAGTAAACGCGAAACGATACAACCTGCGTAGGAAACACTGCTCACTGTCCGAAGGCGCAGTGGTCTGGCGCAGGGCATTCACCCAATCTGACGCTGGAAAGTACTTCTCAAACAAGCTCGCCCCTCGATTCATCAAATGCGTCGTATCGAATAAAATTTCGGACACCATTTACGAGGTTCGCGACTGTGAGGGTAAACATAGTGGCAGGTACCATATCAAGGACCTGATTAAGTTTAATTAAGTATTAATTGTTGTGCTGAGACCCTTATCTAGCAATAAACCTATTGATAAGTTGCAAATTGTAAACTTGGTTTCTGGTTTGATCCGCAAAAAATCAGTGGCGCCTAACGATACACTTCTCATTCCGGATGAATTATGTAACCCCTTTTCAATTATGCCCTGCAGTCATGTACCCGTCATAAAATGTGCTGGCAATTAAAGATCGCGTGAAATTAAAGTAGTGTGAACGATGAATTTTGTAAGGACCATCTGTAAAAGAATGATGTATGCAAGGGTATGTGTATAAATAATTGTGACCAATGCATGATTGCTAGGATCCTGTCTCCATTCCTGAAGGAGCTAGCCGCCTTCTGACAGGCATCCTATGTGGTAGCTCTAACTGTATATAACACCTTCCCTCCCCTTGTGTAATAGGAGTTCTCGCTAAAGATTTCCTTGTTAAAATACATAAGTTCCCGAATTGTATATTGAATTGTCAACTCACCCTTGTTTTGTGTGTATTATTTCCGAGTTGAATACTGGATTGTCAACTCGCCTTGTATTATATATAAGTGTTTCTGAGTTGAATATTGAATTGTCAACTCTCCCTTGTTTTGTGTGTATTATCCCAGAGTTGAATATTAGATTGTCAACTCACCCTTTTCTTGTGTATTATTAACGAGTTGAATACTGGATTGTCAACTCGCCATTTGGCTTGATTCCCTTCGGTTGGGTACTACTTGACCGGTGTAGAGTTAAGCAAGAGTGGTAGTACCAAGCGGTTGCGTGAAGAACCTCAGTTTGCGTCTATTGTGATTGGTCCCTTGTCCTGATATTCATTGTATTTGTGAACTGTGGTTGAGAAAGGATCCCAGGTAGTAGCCTGATGCCAACTCTTCACTTGAGGAGTCATTTTGAGGCTGTGCAAACTACAGTTCGCGCTTACCGTGATAGGCCCCTTGTCCTGATATTCATTGTATTTGTGAACTGTCGCTACAAGTGAATAATAACTTCAGTTTGCGTCTGTCGTGATAGGCCCCTTGTCCTTATATTCATTGTATTTGTAAACTGTCGTTAGGAAGGAATCCCAGGTAGTAGCCTGATGCCAAGTCTTCACTTGAGGAGTCGTGTTGAGAATTGGCAAGCATCGATTCGCGTCCATCGTGATGGATCGCTTGGCCAGCTATCCAGTGTGGTCACAAACTGTAGCTACAAGATTGTTATTTTCCTTTTGTGAATGTAAGTCATTAATTTTGTTGTTTCGCACATAGCAAGCGGACTGTTCAAGCACGCTTGCTCCGCGACATTATACTTATGTTTCCAGTCGGTTGCCCTGAGTGAGATATCTGATTGCTCAACTCACATGCGTGTAGGAAAGCGACTAGCTTCGAGTTCGCCGATTATTGTTAAGTTTGTTTGGGTAAGGCTGAAGAGAGTTCGCCTACTAGATTGGCAACTCTAATTCTTTCGGTGCTCCCCCCCTGTATTGTTCATCAATGGAGTGTTTTCCTAGAATTAATCATGGCTATAGGTAGAAGCTAGTTGCCGAACATTGGTATCTGTACCACACCGCTGCGCAACCCAACATATAACCCCGATCGTGTCGTATCGCGAGTAGGAGTCCTTATTCGAGTCTAACCTAGGTTTCAACGAAGTTTGAACAATAGTATGATTCCGAACTCGCACAATTAGGGCGTATTCCTTCTGAATGCTATAATCAATTATGATTCACGTACGAAACCTTGATCTTGAGTAGGGGGGCACATACCTTAAGTATGTTACCCATTGCCTACACCCTCGACAAACCTACGATGACCAAGAGTCACTAGGTCGGTCTCACTACTGGAGGTGGTTGCGATGTACTGGTGTGACCAGCCGAGAACACGCAACTCACCATACTCCTCATAAACTAAGAATCTGGTCGTGGTTATAAGTTCCTCTCGTTACTTCTCTTCATTACAGTCAGGGTCTTTCATTCTCCCCAATTTGCACAGGCCGGCTTACGGAATTTTTTTTTTTTTTTTCTTTTCTTTTTCTTTTTGTTTGGGTGACTTTGATTGGAGTGTAGCGAGCGGTACGCTCGCTACGTATTTAAATAATTATCTTTTCAAATTTAAAATTGGCGGCAGTAGTTACGTATTGAACTAGTTCAAGGTCTCGCTAAAAACGCAGCTGGTGTCAAGCGGCCCCCCCCGCTCCCCTCAAAACACCCACCGTCGCCCCCGTCAACTCCCGCCTTCAGTCGGCGTCTTTTTCTAACGGTCACACACCACGCTTTGTTTTGCTCCGCGATCTATCAGCGTATTCACTCAGTTCATTGTGTTTTATGCCTGGAATCGATGTAAGGCATTGTAACTAAACAGAGAGTGTCGTTATAAACTAATTATCTAAAAATCCGAGTCGGATCTCTGAGTATACCGCCTTATGCGTGAAGGAGGCGTATAAAACAACATCACAATACATACTTCGGTTCGGTTTTTTTTAGTTTTTTTAAGTTCATTAAATTTCAAAGTGTCTTCGCGTAGTTGAATGAACACATAACGGAGTGTTAACATCTGAATCTGTTGTGTACGAGCTGTACCTTTTAAATAAATGGTCGCAAGTCATACTTGGAGACAGTTTTTTAATTTCATTAATTTTCAAAGTGACCTCGCGTAGGTGTGTGAATCCATAACGAAGTGTTTAAATCTCAATCGGCTGCGTACGAGCTGTACCTTTTAAATAAATGGTCGCAAGTCATACTTGGAGACAGTTTTTTAATTTCATTAATTTTCAAAGTGACCTCGCGTAGGTGTGTGAATCCATAACGAAGTGTTTAAATCTCAATCGGCTGCGTACGAGCTGTACCTTTTAAATAAATGGTCGCAAGTCATACTAGGAGACAGTTTTTTAATTTCATTAATTTTCAAAGTGACCTCGCGTAGGTGTGTGAATCCATAACGAAGTGTTTAAATCTCAATCGGCTGCGTACGAGCTGTACCTTTTAAATAAATGGTCGCAAGTCATACTTGGAGACAGTTTTATAATTTCATTAATTTTCAAAGTGACCTCGCGTAGGTGTGTGAATCCATAACGAAGTGTTTAAATCTCAATCGGCTGCGTACGAGCTGTACCTTTTAAATAAATGGTCGCAAGTCATACTTGGAGACAGTTTTATAATTTCATTAATTTTCAAAGTGACCTCGCGTAGGTGTGTGAATCCATAACGAAGTGTTTAAATCTCAATCGGCTGCGTACGAGCTGTACCTTTTAAATAAATGGTCGCAAGTCATACTTGGAGACAGTTTTATAATTTCATTAATTTTCAAAGTGACCTCGCGTAGGTGTGTGAATCCATAACGAAGCGTTTAAAACTCAATCGGCTGCGTACGAGCTGTACCTTTTGATTAAATGGTAGCAAGCCATACTTCGTGACTGTTTTTCAATTTCTTTCACCTTCAAAGTGACTTCGCGTGGTTGTATGAACACATAACGAAGTGTTAACACCTATGTCTGCCACACGGGATGTATACGACTGACAGTAGGCCAACTGCCTTGTTATCACCTCGGATTAGGCTTCTCCCTTTGATGAGAGAAAGTCTGGAGCGCCTTCAACATTAGATCGCCCCTGCCGCTTCTCTCCTTCACCTCCATCACGGTTGGAAACATCAGGCCTTGTTGAATACGTGATAAGGCAATTTCTCCCCACCGTCGGACTAAAGGTTTGAGATCATTGACTTTCGCACACCCCCTTTTCGTGAATTGTCCCTAGAATTACTGATATCGACATACCCTTAGAACTAAGTTTGGTAAAAGAAAGAAAAAAAAGAAATTCCTTAATTACTCAGTGTTGGCCCTTCGGCCTGAAAATTAAATTTAATCTGGAACTGACTTTTGAAATATTTAAATACTTAAGGCTCATATAAATGTACAATAGTGATCACTGTTTATTTTAATTAGTTGGCCACCCTAGAAAGTAAGACTATTCTTAATCATCAAACATCACCATCATTACCTCATATCACACTAACCCACATGTACCATTATATCTCTAATTAAATTTGTCTCACTTTCACAAAAGAATATACAGTTTTGTTCTGGTCACGCTCGCTGTTTCTCAATTATCCACCTGTATTCCCTCTGAGAATCAAAGAAATGCTCTACCGTGTGTCCTAGCCGGACGATAGTGGATCCAGCAGAAGCAAAAGATCTGGTATGGATTTAATTTTATGAACAACAATGAATTGTACCTCATTTCATTACAGTACCTATTTTTCAATTTGATATACCATCATTATTTCTTATCAAATCGTTTTGAAAAAAATAATTAAGATAGTTTGGGTATTAATAAACAAAAATATACCTTAACTTTATGATAATGTTCTGTATAAATTCTTGTAGAAAAATAATGGCATACCCCGATTTTCAACGTTTGTCATATATTTTTAATAAACTATAAGGCGTAGAGTAATATATATTTTTTTAATTAAAGAAGACAAAAATATCTAGAAAATATGATGTGATGTTGCATTAATGCTTCAGGTTTAGTAAATAAACATAAAAAACATATGTTTTCCATTCAGCGCTATTTAATAATAAAAGTTTTTTTGGTTTATTTACTTAACCTGATGCATTAATGCAACGTCATATCATATTTTTCCAGGTATTATGTACTTCTTTAATTTATAAAAAAAAATATTACTCTAAACCATATACATATTTTTTTAGAAATTTAAGATAAATGTCTAAAATCGGGGTATGCTTATTATTTTTCTACAAGAACATATACATAACATAATCAAAAAGTTAAGGTCTATTTCTCTTTATTAATATCCAAACTAACTAGGTTATTTTTTCAAAATGATTCGTTTAGTAATAATGATGGTATATCAAATTGAAAAAAAAAACGTTGGCAGCAGTTATTAAGTGAGAAAAATAATTCAATATTGATTTAAAAACTGAAATAATTTTTTGAAATAAAAAATATCGTTAAAAAT
This sequence comes from Molanna angustata, assembly GCA_963576475.1. Classification (NCBI taxonomy): domain Eukaryota; kingdom Metazoa; phylum Arthropoda; class Insecta; order Trichoptera; family Molannidae; genus Molanna; species Molanna angustata. The sequence goes on along the minus strand of OY754977.1, from coordinate 16,541,553 downwards.
CGTTATTTTTTTAATTTAAAAAAAATGGGGAACATATACTATTTTTTTTAAACAATATAATTAACAAGAATAACAACATAAGTAATTATAACTTAATCAGCCCACCTTTGATTTCACGTTTAAATTAATGTTTAAAATTAAAATCTGATTTTAAAATCAATATGTTCTGGGGAATCGCATCATAAAGGAATACGTTGGCTTGGACATGTTTACAGGATGGATGATGACCATGCTCCGAAAGAAATATCAATTACATGTCGTGAAGCGAGATGAAGTATAGGTAGATCCAGGTTGAGATGGCTGGATAATGTCCTATAACGAGTCAACAAAGAGGCTTACTATGACCGATGCTTTAGTGTGAGCGATCCAATAAAGTGGAATGCACTGCCTCCAGATATCCGCAGTGCTCAATGCATGAGCACTTTCACTAAAGAACTGAAAACAGCTTTGTTTCGTAGAGCACCACATAACTAAACTATCAGCGCCCTTGGAATGATCTTGAATCATTAGACGGCACTCTACAAAATCTCCCATTATTATAATACATATTATGTATAAAAATTAGCTTTTTGCATTCCTTCTCCATATGAACTTTAAGTATTACAGATTGCAAATGAAACTTTAACATATAAATATTGAAACATTTCAACAAAACCATCACAAAGATGATTACATTTTATGTTTTTAAGTGCCCATTTATTCAAGTTTTGTTCAGCTCTTCAAATAAATCTTCTCGTAATTGTTTATTTTTGTTTTATACGAGCAGTACCTATTAATATCTACTTTTTGTATAGCATAATATTGTTTCCTGTCGAATTATCGATGATTTCTTCAAATAAGAAAGTCTTGATATTTTTAAAGAATATCGTAAACTTATGTTGCCGTTAGACTTAAAATGTGAATAATCACACATACATATCATTATGCCCTATAGGTTAGGAAGAAAGATCTGACTGCTGAAAATCTCTATCCATGTCTTTCTCTACATTCATTCATCGTCTTATAGGTACATGCTCAACAATAGTTTAAGCTTCTAATGCAACCTTTAAAATACATATTACAATAATTTATTTAGTTATTATATTATTGTGATTTTAATGAATATTTGTAAGAATGTTTATTTGCGTGTTCAAAAGGTATTGTTAAAAACTCGTATCTCTATATTATATTAGGTCCTTACATATGAAATTGGCGTTATGCCGTACTGGCAACTTTGATCTCAAATATCTTCTCTTTGGTTACGAATTCGAAAGTCAAATTTATACAGCTATTTAATCATATATTTGTGTTTCGAAAATTATAATTCATTTGTTTTTTCCTCAATTATTTTTTACCTTTACGTCACTCAGTTTATAAAATGGAAAACTTGAAATATCGCGTTATTTACGAATTATTATTCCACCGTGGCACCAGTGCTGCAAAAATGGCTCTAAGGATTAATGATGTGTATGGCGATGGTGCCGCAAAAGAAAACACAGTGCGTTTTTGGTTCCAACGTTTTCGTTCTGGAAATTTCGACCTGCAGAACAAGCCCCGTGGACGGCCGGAGACCAAAGTTGATAATGAAGAATTGAAGGCTATTGTGGAAGCGGATCCATCGCAAACCACGTCCGAGTTAGCTGCAGGCTGCGGTGTTAGTGATAAAACTGTTTTAATCCACTTGAAGCAAATTGGGAAGGTGAAAAAGCTTGAAAGGTGGATACCTCACGAATTGAGTGAAGCAAATCAACAAACGCGCGTTGACTGCTGCGTTGCATTACTCAACCGGCACAATAATGAAGGGATTTTAAATCGAATCATTACCTATGATGAAAAGTGGATCCTGTACGATAAACGGAAGCGCTCATCGCAATGGCTGAACCCTGCCGAACCAGCCAAACCATGCCCCAAGCGAAAATTGACTCCAAAAAAGTTACTTGTGAGCGTTTGGTGGACTAGTGATAGTGTCGTTCACTACAGCTTTCTTAAATCTGGCCAGACGATTACGGCAGATGTCTATTGTCAGCAATTGCAAACTATGATGGAAAATCTAGCTGCTAAACAACTGAGGCTGGTTAATCGCTCTAGGCCACTGCTGCTTCATGATAACGCTAAACCACACACTGCACAATAGACGGCTACCAAATTAGAGGAGCTTCGATTGGAATGTCTAAGACATCCACCGTACTCTCCGGACCTTGCCCCAACAGATTACCATTTTTTACGAAATTTGGATAACTTCTTGCAAGGGAAAAAATTCAACTCCGATGGGGCAGTCCAAACCGCCCTCAAAGATTTTATTGATTCCCGTCCGAATGGTTTTTTTAGTAAAGAGATCGATGAACTACCTATGAGATGGCAAAAGTGCATAGATAGCAATGGTACATAGTTTGATAAAATAAATATATTATGTATATTTAAAAAAAATCGACTTTATGTTCCTCCCATACAAAACGCCAATTTCATATGTAAGGACCTAATATATACTACAGACGATTGGGGCAACTGATAATTCATATAATAAAAGAAAGTACTTACTCACTCTGATACTTGTTTATTTAACTTAATGTTTTACATAGAATTTGTTTAGTAGTTATTATATTCAATTCACACGTAATAAGAATGTAGAGGAGAGTCCGCGATACGTCAGGCCACGGCGACTGAAGAAATTCCGAATGAATTGCAAAGGTGGGGGTAACTATTTATAACCTCCACTTGTGTTGGTAGCAATGACATGGCAGTAAAAATGTGGGGACATCATAGAAATGTTCTGCCACAATGCCACATCTTGTAGATTGATTATGATTATTAACACCTTTGAATATTTTCTCGATCAATATCAGTCCTTCATCGATCATTATAACAATCTTCAGGATTGAAATTAATATCATCCCAATACTGTATATAAATCCTTTGCCTATCAATCCTTTTGATTCCTGAATATGTGGGCCTCTGTGGCTTAGTTGGTTATATATCTGACACCTGAGCCATCGCTTTCAGGTTCGATTCCCAGTAAAAACACAGATATTAATTGTGTTTACAGTCTGGATCAGTGAGACGATACAAGAACACATACAATAACAAGTTACACAATCTGGAAGTTTCCAGAGTGTGCAACTTGATATGCGTATCAAATTAATATTTGGCAAAGTACACTCGAGCACCAATATAAAATAAAATTCCGTTTTATTTTTAATTTTGATGGCCCTTCACCATGTAAGCTAAAAAAATGTTTATTCTTTCTACAAGTATGAAAACATTTGCAAATTATCTACTAACTATTTCTTTAGCATAACAAACTTTTAAAACAATACAGAAATAGGATGAAATTTAAATTAATTTTACAGAAGAAAGCATTTTATTTACTGGGACGTTAAACAAATTAGCCTCTCGAATAAATTTCAGAGCGCTATTTTGTGTCATAGGAGAAAAAAATATATTTAATTCGAACAAACAATAAAAGCTCTTAATCAAATATTGCAGACTCACTATTGACAGAAAATATCGTCCATAATTCTGTCGATGTTGAGATATTTTACCGAACGTTCTTGCTTACTTTTCATGGGTTATGATTTTTGGATAAACATCGATATTCTTTAGGAAAATAAATAACGTATTATTACTATCCACTCGTGGAAATAATGCTTTGATTTCAATTTATTGGCATTCCCTACCAGGTTATTTTTTATTTGATATGAAAAATTTACGATTTTCAATTGTATTTTGCGAGATTGAAAAAAAATTCAAAATAGTACATATTTTAAGGGTAAAATCGAACTACTAAGGTTAGTAAAATTCTACAGTATTTAATCTTCATCTATAAGGACGATCGTTTTTGATAGTTTCAAAACATAGAACATAATCAGTCTTACATGTTTTAAACATGTTGTAAAATTTACACGACTGATAACACCCGTGTAGGCAAAAACGTTACCAATAAACGCCGTGTAAATTTTACACATCGCTTGCCAGCCTGTTCTAGGTAGTTTAACTGTGTTTTAAGACAAATTTCATCTATCACAAATCGAATTTGATTTTGATATGCGTGTTTATATTGTTATATCTTGGAATAATATGACGAAACCTCTTTAGAGGGTGACTGCTGCCCACGTACCTATTTTTTCAATTTGATATCAGAATCATTTTGAAAAAAATAACCTAGTTAGTTTGGATATTAATGAAGAGAAATATACATTAATTTTTTGATTATGTTCTGTATATATTCTTGTAGGAAAATTATAAGCATACCCCGATTTTTGACATTTATCTTAAATTTCTAAAAAAATATAAGGTATAGAGCAATATTTTTTTTATTAATTAAAGAAGAGCAGAATACCTGGAAAAATATGATATGACGTTGCATTAACGCATCAGGTTAAGTAAATAAACCAAAAAAACTTTTATTACGCATAGGCCCTGAATGGAAAATAAATGTTTTTTAGGTTTATTTACTAAACCTGAAGCATTAATGCAACGTCACATACGCAAAGGCCCTGAATGGAAAATAAATGTTTTTTAGGTTTATTTACTAAACCTGAAGCATTAATGCAACCTCACATCACATTTTTCTAGATATTTTTGTTTTCTTTAATTTAAAAAAATATATATTACTCTACGCCTTATAGTTTATTAAAAATATATGATAAACGTTGAAAATCGCCATTATTTTTCTACAAGAATTTATACAGAACATTATCAAAAATTAAGGTATATTTTTGTTTATTAGTATCCAAACTATCTAAATTATTTTTTTCAAAACGATTTGATAAGAAATAATGATGGTATATCAAATTGAAAAATAGGTACGTTGGCAGCAGTCCCCCCCTTAATAAATTATTATATTCTCGATAATTGTGCATTTTAGGAACGAAAAGTTGACAAAAATCTACTTTTTTATAATATCTACAATGGTGCTCGATTGGATATTCATATGATGAAATTATTCGTTATATTTTCCGTAATCCTATTTTGAGATGTGAAAAACATATGAAAATATTAACTACGACAAACGTCAAAATTATAATGGCGGATGGCGATTGGCGGCTCTGCGCATACGCGAGTTCGAAATTACAACGTTGTCGGATTATTTTTTATTGTACGCTTGTTGTAACTACACAATCGTTATACAGCGTTTATTAGTAAGGTTTTTAAATAATCGCTGCACGGGCTATACACGGTGTGTAACTAAAACACTGGTCAACGGGCGTGCAGTCAATTTTTATTAGTAAGACTGAAAAACTCTTTTTGCAATTGCAGATGCAGATGATAATATATTTCCATCAATAAATGTATATAAAACTTTTGAGTATATCATTTGAGATCCAACTGACGATGGCTATAGTAGGTATATAAGTACCTATCAAACCTTAAATCCAAATAATTCAATATTTTAAATCATTTTCTTCAAAGAGGAAGCATGTTTATCAGTGTATGATAGTGTAGAGTATCAGTGGAAGAAAGTGAAGAGTAAACTCATATAGTGATTGATTCCACAAACGGAGATAGACGAAAAGGGAAATGAAGTATGCATAAAAAGATCAGTGTTTCATCCTAGGATATGCAAGTACTTTTTATGACAATAGAAGAAAGCTGAAAATACAAGAAAATGAACTCAAGTGAGATTTGTTCAGTATTTTAAATGCAAAAATATCATGTAAATAAACTTTGTCATAGAAAGTTGTAGACTATTACAAAGATTTATGCATTAGCCTGTGCCCTATATCATGACTAACGTCAGACGAGAATACTGAAAAATTTTACAAGGATGTGCTCAGATAATGAAGCGAGTGTTGTGGGGGTTATCTTGGAACAGTTCCAAATAGGCCAATGTTTGGGGGTAATGTGGCCATTGTATTTTCAATCGATTCATGTTTCTGCTCACATCGGACGGAACGTGAATTCAGCGCAAAATTCATAATAAAACGATTGTCAAATTAGCCATGTTGTAACATCGATAAAAAACTCATTTATACCAGCCCAAAAGGCAAAAGGCAAAAGTAAATATTTATTTTATCGAACGCAATTGAATAAATATCAACTTAATTTTATTAACATATAATATAAACCACATTAAATTCATGTTAAAAAATTATTAACACCCGTAAAGAGATTATTTTTGACAATCCAACACCGGCAAGCCAAAAAATTAAAAAACAGCGGCACGTAATATTATTTTTGGCATGAATGTTACATAGGTACTTGGTGCCGCAGTTTTCAAATTTCGTTGATTTTGTAAAGAGAAATGTAGGTAATCAGATAAATTTCAAAAAAATATTAAGGACATGTTTTGAAACAGCCATACATACAAACACATCGACGAAACTCACAGTGTGCACTCTCTACATGATACCCGTTTAGAAATTGATATAAGAAATACGCTCAAAAATAATTGTGAAATCATGACTCTCCACTATTCCACAGTGTGGAGAGTAAAAATAAATTTGAGATTTTTTATTTGTCTACATTTAATTCTATATCTTTTATGGTTTTAGAGATATATGGAAAATTAAGTAAAAATTCAAAAGTTGAAACCCCTCACTGCATTTTAGTATCTTCTATATTTTTCTGAAATTTTAGGCTCCGTGCATTAAGCGGATCAAAAGATATAAGAGGGGACGGACATACACAGACACACTAAATGTTCTACTCCGAATTCTGAATAAATCCATATATTATGTGCTACGAAGCCTGTAAGTTGGGGTTTTTAACTTCAAAGTTGAATAAACCGTGAAAAATGTATACAAATCTTGGGTATCCTGGCTTGATACTTTGACGATATGTTAAGAGAAATAAATTATCTTGAACAAATCGACAGTGAGACTATGTACATAGGTTTGGACTAAGAAAAAAAAATGTGAGTTTTCTTCGTTCTCAGATACACAGACAATTGAAAGAGTCAAATTATATATGTCTTGAAATAGAGAATATTTAATATCTGTCAAGAAGGTTTTATCTTTTATCTGTTCGTCAAAATAAATAAAAAATGCTTTTGCGTAGGATACAGTTAAATATTAGATCCTCCGTCATCTTACAAAAATATGATTTCAACACCATTCGAAATCTCCATTTCAAGGCATATTGTTTCTATAAACTTAAAGGCATGCAAACTGAATTTTAAAACATTACAGAACGAGTGAGATTTTTTTTTTAAATGAATATGTCCTTGTTAAACAAGTACATATACATCTTCCTACGTTCCCTAAAATAAGCAAATAAATGCTTGTGCTATAGGTGAACGAGATCGGTCGAGGCAAGATTCGAACTCGCGACCACTGGATTACTAGCCCAGCGCGCTAACCGCTCTGCCATCGACCCATCTGAGGTTGCTCACATTAATCTCCTAAAGTGCTTATTAATAATTTAATTAAAAAACTAAATACATATTTGAATTAACAAAACTAACAAAAAAAAAGGTATATGAAATTGATGAAAAAATTCCTGAAAGAAATAATTCTTCTTATTTTTGATCGTAGATCTGTTTTTTCGAGAAAGTTATTCCTGTGAAGCTGAGGTCCAGCTATCCCTCCACCTCTTCGGTGGTATTCCGAGGAGGCGATGCGTAGACATCGCCTTAGGTTAGTGGGATTTCATTTGCCGTTTTGGATGGGATTCTAGATGCGTCCATCTTGTTGACATGGTCCCTCCAAAATCTTCTCCTAGCTCTACTCCATCGTATGATGTCCTCGGTCTCACAGGTCCGACTACTGTCATGATTGCGAATTCTGTCCCTAAGCGTGTTCCCTGTGATAGCCCTTAAAACCTTCATTTCCGATGTTCGTAGGGGGTTTTTGGTTCTGGTCGTCTCGGCTCTTGTCTCCACCGCATATGTCATGATTGGTCTAACACATGTCTTATAAATTCTGACCTATCCGTTCTTATATATTTGTTATGCCAGATGATATTTTTGAGACATCCTGAACTATCGAAATAATTCAAAAAAATAAATTTTTTAATGTACAAATAACGGTTAATAAAGAAAAAGGAAGACACACATAAAAGGAAGATGAATGCTTATGTAAGTATGTATATGTAAATGTATGGATAAATAAACAACATAATAGACAATGATATTAAGTTGTTGAGGGGACTAGTAGCAAAATAAACCAACAATAAAGAGATAGCTTAAAATATATCATGTCCTTATAAAGCCTTTAAAACCTTCCCCTGCCGGATGAAGACCTCTTCACTTACCTATTCTTGTTCTTATATTGTCCCCTCTGTATGCAGCATCCAAGTAATATATTACTAATTACATCATCACAATCAGCCTGCCTACGTCTAGAATTGAACATGGACCTCGCCCCTCTTCCACTCCTCCCTTTCCTTGGCATACAGCATCCAACCCCTATCTGACACTCCTTGATACTACTTGTCAACAAATCTAAAGTAATAAAGCAATCAAAATGTTAGTGTCTGTGTGTGTGTGTGTTTGTCTCACGCCTTCTGAAAAACCAAGAGCATCTAAAAATCTAATTTATGTGCGAACATGTACCAGTATACCTGATGCAGTGTCACGTTAAAAATTATGCGATAAAAATGCTGAATTTTAAAAATATTTCAATAATTATTTTTCTCCTACAAAATTTTCCAAGTCATATCTGTTAAAAAAGTGTACATTTTGCACGCAAATATCTCTTAGTTTAAAAGTTACAAGTACGTATTTACACGAAAAAAATATATTTTGAAGTATAACTTAGCGTTTAAGTGAAAAACATGGTGAATATTTTGTATAAATATAATGTTAAACTTATTTTTAAAGTAAGCGTTTTGTACATAAATGCCGCCATTTTAATATCTTTTCATACAATATTTCATTTTCCTACCGAATGAATATGTTCTTAAAAATAATAAACCTTTGAAATAAATGAAATTTTTTTTTTTTTTTTTTAACAGGTCTACGTAGGGGACGCCAGCTATTAGGATTTGGGTCCATTTTACTCTTCCGAAGAAGCGCACTACGTAGCGTTGGGAGGGGTTTGCAATCTAGAAAAGAGTCTATTAATTCGGATTTTAAAAAGACCCGGGTTGTACGAAGGTGGAAACACAGAATTCGGAAGATCGTTCCACAGTCGGGCTGCTGTGTTAATAAAGGAGTTCGAGAAGCGACTTGTTCGTATATGTTGAAGGTCCACTGTGAATGGATGCTGCGATTGAGTGAAGCGAGTGACTCTGTTGCGAGTGGGTGGAGGAGGGACCAAAGATGCAAGTTCTTCGAAATAATGAAATAATAAAATGACATAACAGCAAGTTTTAAGACGTATATTGTAAAAGTCTGTTAATTATTAGTAAAGATATAGGCATAATAAAATTGCATAATTTGTATATAATATTTGATATTTCGGACAATTTTCATTTTATGGCATCGAACAAACCAATGTAGGTACCTACATATTATTCAAAAAATGTCTACAAACCATTTGATATTTTTACATGTTCTATGGTTACTATGGTAACGGACACATTCTGATATTCAAATAATATTTGTTATAAATCGAATTCGAATTAATTTAGAACATCATTGTAGGTAGGTACCTACATACCTAATTCTACTTAAAAACCAACAATATACTAATTTCGTATAGGAAAATTATTAAACTATCTTAGGTTAACTACAATACACAACTGCCCACTGTACACAATACACAACCTCCAACAACAACAATATCCTCTTTACCCGTAAGAAAGAACCATTTGCTGTCGATTACACTCTAAACCATGAAATAATAGCAAGATGCACTGAAATAAGAGATTTAGGTGTGTTAATTGATAGTAGGTTGCTTTTTAGAAGTCATGTTGATTGTGTAATTGAAAATGCTATTAGAATGTTAAATTTTATTATAAGAGTGGCAAAATCATTTAAATCCATATCAACTCTAAAAACACTTTATTTTAGCTACGTCCGGAGCATTCTCGATTTTGCCTCAGTTACGTGGAGCCCCTTCTATATTACTTATATAGATAGGATAGAGAATGTACAAAACAAATTTTTGAAGCACTTAAACTATAGATCTAAATTATCATTCGATAACTATCACCTCTCTGCACAACATCATAAATTAATGACTTTAGATAATCGAAGGACATTAACTGATATGTTATATCTACACAAATTGATAAACAATAAAATAGACTCCATCGACTTACTTAATTTGATATCATTTAACTGCCCATTACGTTACACCAGGAATCCACTGTCATTTAAATTACCAATATGCAAAACAAATTATTTACAGAATACATTTATCCATAGAACATGTAACAATTTCAATGTGTTCTTTAAGACTATAGACCTCTGTAATACATCAATTTTTAATTTCAAATCATCAGTAATTAAGTCCCTGAATGCCTCTGTGGCTTCTGGTGAGTAGTGTTTTTGCAAGCTCTCCTCTTTCTCTTTCCGTCCAATTCCAAATATCCTTTTCATTCTTTCCCCTATTTTTATTTCTGTAAACTTAATTGGTCCACTAATGGAGTGTTATATTATTAATGTATAATTTGTTATATGACTGTATGTTTACAAAATAAAATAAAAAATAAAATAAAATCACCAACACAATAAATATCCCAAAGTTGCAAACTACTCATGGACATAGACATTTTAAATACTATGCCATCAAACTACATATTAATTGCCTACCAACCTCACTATAACTGATACCACAAAACACATCGTCATAAAAATACAAAAAGCACATAACAGCATGGATATATAACACCGGTTAAGATAAAATAAAAAACATAATTTCACCCAATCAAACATAATTAAACTTCACATTTTTTTCTCAATAATTATTTAATGTATAAATTAATTCAAGAACTCTATACATAATGTACTATCTATGTCGCACAACTGTTCAAATGAACACCTCGGCACAGGATTCCTAGTGAGCTGTTCATCGTACCCAAGAAATAATACTTAACAATTAATAACACACATATATGTACACACGCACTTCACTTCTAGCTCTAGTATGTAATTGTATTTATAACTACCTCATTGTATTTAATAAATAAGTCAGACCACCGTGTCTGAGGATGTTCTACACTTGTTAATTACATCAAAAGTTATCATCAGTATTTCTAAAAAAAATAAGATTAAGTGAGAATGTCACATCAGTTGGTTTACGTGCTCACCTTATGCGCTCGCGTAACTTTCATCATTAATTGTCTTCCCTTATATATCCAGTTATTTTGAAAATTCTATATATTTTGCAAAATAATGTAATCACACCGTTTAAAAATAACCTCAGAACACTATCGTCGTCTGTCTAATGACAATAAAACTTGTTTCTAACGCCATATGTTTATTTATTTATATATAAACGGCATAAAATGCCCTTTCCATACATAGATAAAAACACATATTGATGATAAAAATATAAAGAATAAGAAAAAAAAAACAATTAGGTGTACACTTAGCAAAAAAACATAAACCTAAACAGTAAGACAATAAATACAAAAAAGGAATAGATGTAAGCATACATAAAAAAAAGATATACATATGGACTCAAAATAAACCAAAACCTTAAATTCAAAAATAAAAAAAAAACAATAGACGTAACAAAAAAGATATACAAAAAAAACAAACATTTTACGATCGAAAATATACAAATCCGTACTGAAAAAATCACCAGTTGTTTCTCTCATATTAGTGTGTATATCGAGTTTATATTTACATTTGGATAGAATAAAAATGTCACCTAAATGAGAGTATTCATTCCCACTATTGTGGAGACGGCTGACTAGCGAGTGATATTCTGTCTGTGTGCGTGTATTGTTGTAATAAAATGGTGCTGTCTGGTGGATTGTCGTGGTATATTTTAAATAATCAATTCTGTTAGTGCAGGGGTATCCAAACTCGAGTGAACTATTTTGTATTAAGTAACCAAGTCAAATATTTGTCTGCGATCTGATAGTTTTATTAAATTTGTCAAATGTAGAAGGGCATTGTAATCTATTAAATCTCTAGGAATACAAATATTGAAATTCACATATCTAAGAAATCTACGATATTGATAATATATACGATCATAAAAATATTTGATTTGTATTAAATATATATTTTGAACTTTTGAATTGTAGTCTGGAAAGTCATTTGACTGTAAAAATTCTTTAAAAAAAATTATGTGAGGACATTTTGAAAGTTTTCCCAAAGTCAGAGAAGAAAATCCCTTGACTTTGGAAATCAAATAAGCTCTTATCGATGTATTACGAAATTATTATATTTTATTTATACTGTCGATTGAACATTGTATATTTTTTGCTGTACAGAAGACAAAATGTTGAATGTACCGCATATAAACAATACCATCAAATTGAAACTCACATACTCTTGACATAACATACATAACCATTGAAAATATACAGGGCTTCTCGTGACACGATCATAAGACGTTCTTATTTTGTCTTACTTTTTAAAATGCATAAATTGGCAAGCAATCTTAATCAAAGTTTAATCGATTTTTTTTAATTATCTCAACAGAGACGAAGAGAACCGGGAAATTCAATCATTAAAATTCATTTAGATCAAAACTAAGCATAAAATTGATATCTTTTTTGGTATAAATCAACATATTTACCTAACGACACCATCACGACATTTCCCAATTTGGGAAATAATGAGTGATGATTGCCTGACAAAAATGCATATAAGGATGATAAAATAGGAACGAAAATTAGAGGTCGGCTATGGAAGAGTTGGAACGATCATATTTATGGTGATTGACCCTCCAGTTCTTATTTAACGTTCTCTCGGGCCAGTCGCACTATTAAACATCATGTATCCAAATACCAGCAGTTTTCATAACGTCACACTATAGGTACCGACCTTTATATCCATAATATAAATGTAATTTTGGAAGATGGAGATTTTTTTTTTACAAAAAATGAATATGTCCTTGTTAAACAAATACATCTTCCTACGTTCCCTAAAATAAGTATAAATGCTTGTGCTATAGGCGAACGAAATCGGTCGAGGCAGGATTCGAACTCGCGACCACTGGAATGCTAGCCCAGCGCGCAAACCACTCTGTCATCGACCCATCTAATGGATTGATGTGAATGAAGCGAGAATTGCTATATAATTTTTTTTTTATTATTGAAACCAAACAAAATATAACAAAATACAAACAATAAAAATATTACAAAAAAGTACAATTTAAATATGTTATATGAAACATTTTTTATAGTATTATTTGGTATACACCACCTCACTAGGCTGAGCCTGTACCGAGGTGGCAGTTTTTTTTTTTTTTTTGCGTTATATCTGACAGAAAAATATTAAACTTGTATTTAACTAAAACTTGTTATAAAATATACCTATTATAAAAATAAAAATATAAACTATTGTAGCTTGATCATGTTTCCGCAGTATATAATGCCCTTGTTTCTAATCCAAGTTTCTATTGTTTTCTTGTATTTCAAATTATTCATCAATTGTACATATGTCCGTTATTTCACTTTTTATCTTTTTAAAAATTTTTGGAGCTAAATAATAGTAATGTCTTTGTCCGAATGTCGTGTTTGTCTTTGGAGTCATGAGAAAATTCCTGCGTGTCGTCTCGTAATTGTGTTGCGGTGTAATTTGAATTGTTTTATCTTTATGAAAATGTATAGTAATAATTTTGATATATAACTGTGGAATGTTGAAAACTGGAAAATCATTAAATAATTGAACTGTTATATGTAATTTATATATGTAATTAATCTGTTGTCTGAATTTAATCTTTATCAACTTCGTACTGTTTTAATAATCTTCTTCTTCTTCGCCCTAGGCTTTATCCCATTTACTTGGGGTCGGCTCTCCTTATTTTATTTCGCCAAACTCGCCTTTCCTGTGCCAGATCGGGATTCAGCTTCCTCTCTCGCAGATGCTTTTTGATGCTCGACAGCCATGTGGCTGGTGGTCTGCCTAGTCTTCTCGCTGGAGTCTCGATGTCCAAGGCTTTATTTATCATATTTTCCGTCGGTCGTCTCAGAATGTGGCCATACCATCTCAGCCTGTTCTCGACTATTTTTTCCTATACTGTTTTAATAATCATGCTGAAAAAAACGAAATCATAACTACCCACATTCTAACTGTTCGTCCCCACTTGTGTATCGGGCACTATAAAATAACGTGGAGTTATTCACACTTGTTACACACGTGTCAGTGTGAACAGCTCCATTTAAAATGTATTGCCACTAGATCACATTTATCGTGCCCGTGACATTTTATCGTGCCCGACACACGACCAGTGAAAACGTGCAGAAAGATAACATTTTCATTCGTAAAGCAAGAAGTTTATCATAGTTCTCCTTAGCCGAATCTTTGATAAGTTCCAACAAGGTTTTGGCGGAGATAAAAAGGAATAAAGAATTACCATTCGCAAAATTTATTACTATTTTATACACTGGTAATTGTATTTACCTTCACGAAGAACAAAACAGGAGTAGAGTTTAATAATTACAATAATAATTGTTATTACCCTCAATTCTGTATTATTTATTCTTTCCTTCTCGGAGTTTTCAACTAGCGATTGTGTGTGGAGTAATGCCTCAAAAGTCCAATTTAACTTTACACAGAGTAAATAATTGTTTTAGCTACTGAAAAGAAATTATCCGAACGTCGAAACATTATAATTATAATTACAAAAAGAAAAGTTATTCATGAAACTCTCAAAATTTGAAACCTACAAAAGTATTGTTTAACGCAGGCTCCTACCTCAGTTAAGTACATATTATTATAGTCCTATAAATCCTTGAATCAGCTCATCGCCGGACAACACATGGGATATCATAAAGAATATATTATTTATTTATTTTGATCGTTTTGCTCGTTCATAATTGGATCCACTAATCAAATCTCAAAAAATTGTTTCAAGAGTCATAAACAACAAGCCATTTAGATATTGTTCTGAAGAGATTTTTAAACAATTGCAGTGTTATTTATAAAAATAAATTTGGTTCAATTGAACCCGGTTCAAAGTCTTATTCTGAAATTCAAATATTCTCATACAAGAATTATTTATTCTTATATGAGAATATTTGAACCGGGTTCAATTGAACCAAATTTATTTTTATAAATAACACTGTTAAAGTACTTGATGTACGACAACTATATACTTAATCCAATCTTAATTTATTTTTAAAAACAAATCTGAATACTGTTTGGGGGTATATATTTTATTTATAAATTTTATTAAGAAAGGACTTTATTTCAGAAGGGCGTGTTCAAATGATTTTATTTGATTGAAATCATATAACCAAGTATGATATTGTTTATGTCAGTTAATTAAATAATTGATAATATATAATTTTATTTTGATGAAGGGTTTCAATCACTGAACTACTTACATGATCACACTGGTTTATTCGTAACAATAAAATAATTTGAAAAATTTGTAATTTCGTGGGTCGGAACGATCTTCGTAAATCTTCGGAAGCATTCGTAGAATCCCGGACCGTACTTGTTGCAGTCCTCCAGGCGCTGCCACAACTGCTTCACCTCAAAGGACACAAGAAGCAAAACGTCGGGTAACTACTTGGTGCCAAAAAAATGAATTCTAAATTTAGGCAAAGATTTGTTGTAATTCGTTTTTATTATTATCTTTGATCTTGACTTTTAATTGACGTGAAAAAATAAATTTAATACGAAAAACATTACAAAGCCAAGTTGTATTTAATTTTAGGTATAGCCATATGTATACAATATTTTTAGTCACAAAACACAATTCGTTCAATAAAGTTTAACGAATGACATATAATATATAACCTCCAACAAGATTTTAATTTTAACGTAGGTAACTGGGAACATTTGTTTAAAAGATCTACACTAAAATAAAATGGCGATCATTCGAACATGCCGATAGCTTTATATAAAAAAAAAAACAATGAATTGTAGAAATGTTACTTTGCCGTTTGAAATGTTTCGTTGCTGATCAGTTAACGTCAATACCTGTTCCCTGTATAAAGGTAAATCTACAGAAGTCTAGTAGCTAGAATCTAAAATGGAAGACTTATGTATGCTATTTTAGTACTAACGCAATATAAATAAATATATTGTTCTGTCTTTCAACGTTGTATCACTAGTAATATTCCTGCTTCGAAGCCATCTGAATGATTCCTTTATAATAGAACTTGGATAATATATAAATTTGGAATTGTTAATTTTCGTTTACAACCACACAGTTGAAGATGTGATATTTTTCTCCCTTCATTATGTGAGGGGCGAAATCTTAAGATATTATAGACTGTGAATCGTGAAAAAATCCAAGTTTTGTAGCGTTGATTAGGAAAATGCCTAATAATTAGGTAATCAAATTGAGTTGCATTTTTCACGTTATTATTTTTTTAAATACGGATATTATTTTTTAGGAAATCGGTGTTATTATTCGCGTTATTTTATCAGATATGTGGGTTTACTTTTTTTTTACGAAAAAAACATTAAAATAGGTACATATAGAAATTAAACAATTCAATATTATTGCCCCATTGTAAACACTTTTGTATGGGGCAAGAAATCGATGTTATTATTATTTTGTAAAATGGTGACATTTTTGAGGAATCGATATTATTTTCTACTAAAATATGTTATAAGAGCTACGCGTGTCGTGATCTAGATGGGGAATTTTTTTTTCACGTTTAGTTTATTTATTTTATTTATAAATATATGATTTAATAAATAGTTATATACTTATAATATGTATTAAATTAATGATACTAAATTATGTTTAAATTAGTTATTAGCTCTCGATTACTGGATTATTCAATACTCGCTTATTGGGTACACTTAAAACGCCATTTAAACAGCATTTTCTATTCAAACAATTTATAGGTATGTAAAAAAACAACATTATTTTTCATTTAATTTTAATTAGATTCAAAATTAAGAATCGCCATCGTAGCTGTTGAAAGTTATTAAAATACACATAAGCTATCATATTCAGGATAAACTGAGTCTTCATTACAAGATTTTAGTCATAATCCAGCTCATGGTATAAAGAAGACGAACTGAATTGTTACTGTACCAATATAAACCTGGCCTCTACTAAATGAATAAATAAATTATACCTCGAATGAATCAGCAAATAATAAATTCGATATGTCGGGTGTAAATGGATACACCGGCCCTCTCCTCCAGGAATTCAACCCCTTACCACCGAATTTCTCCCTCGTACCCCATCCCCTCTGCATTATTTTACTCTTTACCTACCTTGAAATATTGCTAAACAAAATATCGGAAACAAAAATGGGTTGATATACGAAGCAAGCCCGAAGAGGACTTTTCGAATTTATGGCGCAGCACTAACAAAACGTCGCAAATAGATTAATTATACAAGGAAATATATATTTGGGGTCATTTATTTTATTCATTTTTTTTTATATATCTTCTTTCGTTTGTTTATTCGGTGATTTGTGCCGAAGATTATATAACAATAACAAGATAAACACTTTATTATTACGAAGTAAGATTTCATATATCAAAAATTAATTTGCATTAAAATGTTATTGTATATTTTGTGGAACATTATACGTGGAAAGTAAAACAATATTACATGAATTAAGTATTATGCTCACATAATAATAATAATAATATCACAAACGATAGCGGAGACAAATGAAACAAAATAATATCTCACAGCAGTAAATAACAAATTTTGTGATTTATACGTGAAGTTAAATTTAAGTTGTGAATATCAAAAATGAATTGTTTGGAGAAAACGTTAATTATAGATTTTTTAATAATTAAATATTTATTAGATACTCAATAAATTGAACGCAGTCATGAAATAAGGAACGAAATTACTTTAATATAATATATATCATGAAAAATTATACAAAAGTTCAAGATTTATTAAAAGTTAAAAGTATGCGACAACTATAGAAGAATAAGGCTTGAACAAAAATCTTCTGTTAGTACTATATTGTTGGTTGAAATCAGTTTTCAAAGATAAAATATCCATTTTATTAATATCAAAATTTGAAGTACAATTTATGTATTTTACGATTTATTAATTAATTTTGAAGTTCTATAATGATAAAACTAATGAAATATCTATTCTGAGAAATTTACGGTACAAGTAGCACAGAAATTTCAAACACAATATTAATAAGTATGTACATAGGTGTAATTTTAGTTTTAATATCATAAATCGCGAATTCCTTACGTCAACATAATCAGAAGCCGTAATATTAATTTATCCTTATGATTTTGATTAGTTTGTAAATAAACTAAATTATATAATATAAATTATAATGATTATTATTATCTAATTAAGAATCATGGTGGCTATATAACATTCAATATTGCGAAGGGAATCATGTACTTGAATCTGTCAGGGGTCGAAACAAGGGGCCTCGGTACCTGACAGGTGCCAGCGAAAGGAACGAGGATTCGGTGTTTGCAGGTTCTCCTAACCCCTTTCACCTTCCCAGGTCTACAGTTTGGCGCCTCTGCAAATGTCTACTACACACATCTACAATATAATCCTTACGATAATAAGTTTAATATAGACGTATGGATGTGAAATTTATACAAGTAACTTAAATAGAATCATGTCAAACCTTTTCATTAAATAGTATATTGCTTAATTGTTGATTTCCTCTCAATATATCCTAAAACTCATAGAAATACTACTTGTGGGGCGGAAGGAAGTTTGTTGAATTACCGAAATGTGTAATTTTTCTTCTAGTATGAGCTATTTGTAAAGGTTGACCATTCTGGGAGGAGGACCTGTTCTTTCATCTTTTCGTTGATATTCCAAGGAATCGTCTAATCTTGGAGTTTTCATCTTTTTCATAACATCACAACTTTTGCAATTATTCATAGTCCTCATATTTGTACCTACATTTTAAAAATGCAAATACTGTCACTCCCATAAGGCAAATGGATAGAAAGACATTACCCAATAGTGATTCCTTAAAAATGTTGGGTAACTCATAACTTTAAATGAAGGTATTCAGCATGTATAAACTACAGAATAATTGTGGGATGGACCAAATTCAGATTAATATTTGGAGTCCTATGCGATCCAAAAATGCTAGCAAAGTTGAAAGTAAAAGCATACCAGACAATTGTCAGATCGGCACTCTTCTAAAGCTCCGAATGCTGGATAATGTATACCTCCTACTCAAGGCAACTGAAAACTGCTGAAATGCGTACGATAAGTTTGGGAGTTGAAGTGTTTTAAAAAGTTCTCGTATTCATGGAAGCCTAGATATTACTCATACAAATAATATACATTGTAAGATAGAGGAAAGACTATTAGGATGGTACGGTAAAGTTGAACGCAGAACGCCACATTGTAAGGCAAGCAATGTCCGTTGATCCTCCTATTAAATCTAGATTTAAATCCAGATAAAGATCTGAGAATTCCTGAATCATGCAAAGATGAAACCAACTGAGGAGACTTGGCCTAGGTGACATAGTACAGGACAAAATGGCCTGTAATTTGATGAGGAGAGCTAGCACCAACAGTCAGCACAGACGGAGAGTTGGGATATAGCCAGGGAGAACAAGATATTTAAAGCTATTATGTATTTATATTTTTTAAGAGACGACAATATTGGAGAAACTATGTGGACAGAACGAACAGTGCCAGAATACTCCACACGGAAGCCTCAAATATTCCGACAGAACCTCGTCTCTCAGGAAGATCGTCCAAATTATTATAGAAGAATAACTGGTTTTCCACATCCCAAGAAAACTTGTCTTGTTTGGATCAATGATCCAAAACAAGAAGAACAAATAAAATAACCTATTATTAAATGAAATAGATAAAATTGAATGAGAATAGCTATTGGTGCAGATGACAGATACTTTCCATTTGTACCTATCCATATCTTCCTGACATACCAAAACCTCTCCATACCTACATCCATACCTTGAACGTGGCAACAGTAATCTCGCCCATGCCACCTTCCACAAGAAGGCCACCTTCCTCGGTCACCATACTCAGTTTGCACCGTGTGCATCAATATTGCAAAACTCTGCATACCTACTAATACGGCACCGTGCGCATATACCTTTTTACTCCTCGCTTACCCAAAGGGATATAAAATAAAATAAATATATAAATAAACAATTCTTTGCACCCTGCGCAAGTTGCGAGTTTATTGCCATATGGCAATTTCTTCCAACTCACCAGTGTTTCCAGCCCAGAGAAATTAATCATATATAAAGTGGGGAGTTATGTTTTCGCAATTTTTAAGGCTATTTTTTTATTGCAGATTATCAACTAGTATCATGCTGAGATTGTATTCTGAAAGTAACTGGGTGCTATGTACGGCGTGTTTATTTTACTTTATTACATAATTATAAAATAAAGTACCTACTCATTCGATTAATTTTCAATATCTGCAAATATGTATTTCTTATAGTGCTTCTCAATTTGTTGAAACATCAAATATTTTAAAGTGACTCCAAGCTCAGTAAAATAAAAATATGAAATTTTTACTTTCAAATTGGTAATATGGCACATTACTTTGATAAAATGGCATTGAAGAATTACCAAGTTTTCATAATGAAATATAAAAAAAAAATAACAAACTCATTTCACGAAAACGCTGAATATTTACCGTACAAAATTTGAATACTTAATAGAATGACTTGTTAGTGAGGAGTTTAGCGTTGGCCACAACCCACTCGTTTTAATACGTTACCGGAATTTGCAAGTATATATGACAGACGAGTGTAGTGAACCATATTTGTACTAGTGACGAGAAGGAAACAAGAACTACGCGAAAGAGAAAAGTAAAATGACGGCTGCCATAGTGACTCCACTTCCTCAAACTTTTCCATCTTATCACTAACAATAGCAAAAAATACCGTTATAAATAAATACTGTGACGAAATCGTTTACATGAAAAAAAATAACAACGAGAAATATTATGAATGCTCATACAGTGAAAGTTGTAATTTCTCTTGTATAATATTTCTGTACTAAAAAATAATTTATTAATATTTTTCCAACTATCAAAATGAATATATAATTGTTTAACAAGGATATATTAATTTAAAAAAAAAAAATTATGAATGCTCATACAGCGAAAGTTGTAATTTCTCTTGTATAATATTTCTGTTCTAAAAAATAATTTATTAATATTTTTCCAACCATCGCCATTCAATAAATATACCAAAAAGTTAAATACATGACATATTGAAGTCATTTATATTTCATTACAGAAAATAAAACTCCGCTTCGTAACACAAGTTTACTTTATTACATGTCGAAAAAAAAATAAGAAAGAATGTAAAATCTAATTTCAAGAATTTATGTTATGTATTGAATTATTTTTAATTTAATAAATAAATTAAATTAAATTAAAAAATGTAGGTATACTTAGTAGAAAAATAAACTGATGTAAAATACATATTTTATAATGAGCATTTATATTATAATGATAAACATTTATAATGATTTTTCTTTATATAATCCTGGATGCGAGTTTTATCTTTGTTCTATTAATAGGAAAATTATTTTTAATAGGGTTTCTAATTCACTCAAGCTTTTCTTCATTATAATATTTTATGAAGTGTTGATGCAACATAAGGTTAAGATCTTGAAAATAAATTAGTGCAAAAAATACATTATATCACATTGTAGTAATCGAATATTTTTATTATTGCATATGCGCAAACATTGGATTTTTTCCCTGTCGGGAGTCAAAGATATTTTTTAACAGATTTTTAATTATCTCAATAGAGACGAAGTGCATAAAGTGATCACGTAAACCAGCCGATGACAGGTCGTATGCCCTGTAGGTGCCTTGATTTCCCGGTTCTCTTACAATAAATATTCCAACTTCGTCTCTATTGAGATAATTAAAAATCACATTGTAGTATTTAGATATTGAATTAATTATTTTCACTTATCCGAAAATAACAATGTTGTAACAAGATGAACAGTTAAAATTAACAAGATATTGAAATTTAATATCTTTACAAAATTATATACACAGTAGATAGTCTAACACCTGTATTCAGAGTCGAAAATAAGGATTGAGGAGGCCTCAGGCCTCAGTGTTTCTCTTTATTTGAAATAATATAGATATCTTGATTGTTTTACAAATTTTGTGCTGCCTTGATTTGATCTGAGACTCGTCTGAATAAAGATATGACTGACGGAACATGGATTCCCAAGAGATGCTGTTTCTGATTTGTGCAATAAACAAATAAAAATAATAAGGTACTTACATACACTATTAGGTATTATTATTAACACTATTATGTATTATTATTAACACTATTATGTATTATTATTAACACTATTATGTATTATTATTAACACTATTATGTATTATTATTAACACTATTATGTATTATTATTAACACTATTATGTATGTGCGTATCAAAATAACTTCAATTCACTTTTCTTATCTGTGTACAGTAGTTAAGTTAAAATAATTTCATACGTCCACACGTCCATACGTCCACATTTAGAATACTGCACTCCAATATGGTCTCCTTACTACCTAAAACATATAAATAGAATCGAAAAAGTACAAAAGAAGTATTTGAAACATATCAACTTTCGTTTACGCATATATTTTCCTTTATATTCCGAATCAGTTCAATTTCACAAATTTGACACACTAGTTAATCGACGAATTATGGCCGATCAATCTCTCTTATATAAGGTAATAAACAATTTTTTTGACTCTTCTGAACTAATAAACTTTATACCACTCAGAGTTTCTGGAAGAACTACCAGACGGCCCGAATTGTTTCACGTTCCTGTTTGTAGAACGAACTATCGGAAGTTTTCAACTATCCCTCGAATTTGTCGACAGTATAATGAAAGTTTTAATGATATAGATATATTTTTCCATTCTTATAATCAATTCCGGGAGAGGGTTAGGTGCGAGTGCGGACGTATATCATAATGACGAAAGGTGTTGTGACATACCATTGTTTCTCTACCTCTCACATTCCTCCACTTTTCTTTTTCTATTCCTACAGTTCCTCCCCCATCTCCGTCATTATCCTTGTTGCTTTTGTTATGTATATATTTTTTTTTAGTTTTTTTTTAATTTTTTTTTAGTTTTTAATAGGTATAAAATATTAATATTTTTTCAGAATCAACTGTAAATATGTACTTTGTGGACAGTTTTTTGGCCTTGATTTATTATTCATTGTTTTATATTCATATTAGTTAATGATGCTGTTATTGTCCCAAATAAACCAAATAAATAAATAAATAAATAAATAAATAATTTATATACTACTACCTTATACTATATAGCCTTACAACCCTTGATGGATTTTAGTTGCTTCAAAGATCAGTCGTCACTCTCTTCTATCCAGAGCGGCAGTTCTCCAGTTCACACCGAGTACTCTGCCATCGGCTGTGACTCCATCCAGCCAGCGAAGCTTTGGCATTCCCACCCGTCTTCTTCCCACTGGATTCACAGACATAACGTACTGCACTCTTATCACCATACAGCTGATAGAGTTCGACATTGTGTGTTTTCCTCCAAGCATTTTTTTTACATATACTTTTTAAAAATGCAAATAGGTACAACCTAATGTCTCACGTGAAATATTATACTGATATTCACACTGATAGCCCTAGATTAGGTCAACCTAGTTGGACAGCAGTTATCTGTTTTTTATGAAGAATATATAAATGATGTGATAGTAAAATAAATAAAAAATAAAATCATTGCTTAATCATATATTATTTCAAATGAAGTGAAAAATGAGTCTAGATCAATCCTCACACTTCTCTTTAAATACGGATCTATATCTAAAATCCAGGTATTGTGAATATTTATGTGTACAGTGTTGTGTCAATGGATGTCTCATCCAAAAAATACCGGACGTCATCACTTAATGCAAGAATGATAACTAAAAAAGCTTCGAGCAATGGTAAATAAAACACAAACCACTAATATTGGAGTGAAATTGTTCAAAATCTTCGCGAAAAATCGACTTCAAAAACATTTATATTCATCGATAATTCTTCGCCGCGATATCCGATTTCGATGATTCTTTTTGCATCAGAAATATCATGTAAACATGATTTTACTAATGCAAAAAGAATCACTGAATTTTTTTTTCTTAATAGTAACAAAATTTCGTGTTAAAATAAACCAAACTAAAGTGACTACAAAATATTTGGTTTGGTGCACATAACCAAACAGTACAGTTATAAATAGATAAACTTTTCCTACTGATAACAAAGGTTTGGCTAAAACGCAGGTAGCCAGTTCGGTTGTCATTATATTTTTTCAGTGCATTGTTTCATTTAAATTTGATCAAGATCTAATTATGGGATTAGTCAGAAAATCAGAAAAATCTTAAAATTATAGGGGCATCTGAGTGAAGATTATGGACGGATAATTCTTTACAACTCACACCGATTTTCTGAGTCTGTTTATAAACAGACGTTTCAAGTTATAATGAATAAGAACGAACCACCAACTAGAATATTCTGTAACAAAAACGGTTCTTTAGGAAAAGTATATAAAAATATACCCTGGGACTGTATATTCTGTATGATATCTGCCGATTCTCTAATTTATGTTATCTTTTGATTTGAAATGGTCAGTAAAGAAACAAATGATGTAATATTATACGAATTTCTTTCTAATGATATCTTTGAATTCTTCCAATGTTTTTTTTATAATATTATCGACATTTATTTTGATTAGATAACTTTGTTAAATTCGCCAGTTTCTGTTATTTCATACTTTGTTTGAAAAACACAGTGACCTACATGTTAGATATTATTGTCTTGTAAAAATGAATTGAATGTTTTCGGTTTCATGAAATATTTTCTATTCCATTTAATTTGTATTGATAAATTAGTAGTTATTTCTGTAAACAAAGATTTTTTTATATTTACTTATTTAGGGGACAAATACAGTCTTATAAAATAGCAGAAATAATAAACTATGAAATGAAAAAGAGACAGACCAATGAATATTGTCCACAATTGATGTACATTGAATAATCATGTAATTTAGGCAGCACTGGCCGCTGGCAATAGGTGCTAGTATGGTCTGATAAAGCAAACGAGGTCCAAAATAATAAGAAGAAAAACAAAAATCCTGAATTATACAACTTGAGGGGGGGCAAGCTGGCCAGTTACACCCTTATTCTAATTAGGTAGATAAGATTATAGGGAGTCTGAATCTAGATGAAAACCTCTCGATTGACTGGAATCGAACCGGCCAAACCTGTTCCTCTTATTATGTGAAACTGAAGGTTTTCACACAATATCTAAAATAACTCCGATATTACATACAACAAGAAGGTTGCGGAAGGGTGTTTTAAATAATAAAAGATCAATTACTTACATGGTTTATTTTAGCGAAGAAACAACATTAAAATATAATATTAATTACTAAATTATTAATACGTTTATGTAAATTATAATCTACAACAATTATTCGAGGATGAAATCAACTATCGACGAGTTGACTAACGCGCAGCGTAACAGGTATCGAAGGAGATACGCCGAGCTGCGGCGTGCGCGCGTTTAAATCGCGAAGTGCGTCATTGTTTCCTGTAGGGAGGTGTAATGATGTGCGGGAACGTCCGCCACAAACTCTTCTCAGACCTGACATAGTATATGGAGCTGAATTCTGGGTCTTAACAAAAAGATACGTAAATAGCCTCATGAAATTTGAAATGTAAATCCTGAGAAACATTTTTGGCACAGTAAATGATAATGCCAAACTCACGGGTACCCAAGAGGGTGATGATGGGGCATCGGGGGGAAGGAGGTGGATAGTAAGACCAAGACTGAGATGGGAAGACGATGCAATCAAAGATGCGAACCAGCTTCTCCAAGTGACCGGATGGAGAACGGTGACTGAGGACAGGTAGGGTTGGAGGCGAAATTTGGAGGAGGCCAAAGCCGGATTTAGGCTGCCATTGAAAAAGAAGAAGAAATGAGTGTGGACTTAGGAGGATACGATATAATCATGAACTACAGGCATTATGACAAACCAAACGGCTGGAGAAGGATTCTGGAGGAGGCCAGGGCCCACACAGGGCTGCAGCGCCATTATGATGATAATGATTAATAATTTTCTCTTATTTATATAACTCTTACTTGTGTAATTTACGTGTGTGATTGAATTTGAGCTCGTGTAATTTTGTGTGCATCCATAATTGTACGTCCAGCACTCACAATAATAACCAAAATTGTTTTCTTTTTATGAAAATTGTAAGCTGGATGTCTGTCGATGTACCCTTTTTTAATAAAATAAATAAATAAAATAATCATTTAAGTACCTACATTACAACAAAAAAAATTAAATATATAGTTAGAATTATTACACATTTGTCTGTAACGAGAAAGAAAAAGAATGAAAAAGGAAGCGAGAAGGATTAAATTTGTTACTGCTATGAAATAAGAAAAAAAAACAAAATTTAAATACAAAATTTAATGTTTTTAACAATACACAAGTTTACACCGCTATGCATCTATATAAAGATGGGTCGATGGCAGAGCGGTTAGCGCGCTGGGCTAGTAATCCAGTGGTCGCGAGTTCGAATCCTGCCTCGACCGATTTCGTTCACCTATAGCACAAGCATTTATTTGCTTATTTTAGGGAACGTAGGTAGATGTATATGTACTTGTTTAACAAGGACATATTCATTTTTTATAAAAAAAAAAAAGAGTTTTGTAGCAGTTATTACTAGCAGTGAATACGTCATGTCAGATACTGCTCGAGAGATTGACATTTTCGCTACTGCCACCACCACCGCCCGCTCTGCATATGGGGACTGTAAACGGCCCCTTCACAGAACGCTAAGTGAGCGACAAGAAATAATACATAGCACGAAAAGTAGCTCATGGAACCCTCTGGACTAGCAATCTCGACACCATAGTGCAAAAAGAACAATCGACGAATATGAATGGAAGATTCACACTCGTAGACTGTCATTGACATCAGATCTTTTAAATTGAGAAACATCAGAGGTATGACCCAGTTCTCTGTAAAAAAATAAACTTACTGGGAATTTAACAAAAACAAGGTACCACAACAACTATGACAGAACTTAGTGATGACTCAATTGTTCTTCGAGATAAAGATTTATTCAATTCAATTCTTAAATATTTTCAATATAAAAATGACGTGCCCTTTTTATAAATTCGTTTTGATTTGAATTGGTCGAGGAACGTAGAACAAATTGGTCGATCGGCGCATGGAAATTTATATTCTTTAATAACTAGTTGCATGTAACACATGAGATCCAACTGTCGACAGCGATAGTATGTATAGTTGAAGAATAAGTACCAAACCCATAAATACAAATTATTTATTATTTTATGATATTTAGTTTTCTATACAACACATGTACCTAGGTAGTCAAGATAGGATAGTATGGAGGTCAGTCTTTTTTTCCTACCCGGAATATGAAAACAGCATGATGGTATATGTATATTGTATGTTTAGAGATGAAGTATCAAACTATTAAGTCTTCTTTGATATGTGTATAGGTGACTACCATACAAATTGTATGAAGCGATGTCGTCACTAAATTCAATTTTTATAAAAATTGTTAAAAAAATTTGAGATGTACTGCTACAATGTTAATATTTTTTTATATAAAATTAAATTATCTAGTTGGGGTGTTTCGGCTTTTTTCGATATTTTAAAAAAAAATGGAAATATAGGCAGTTAAACTCATAAATTTATCATAAAAAAAATACTTTTCTTAATAAAAAATGTTTGAGAAACCCTGGAATTTTTTTGAAAAAACTAATTTGAGATTTTGTATTTGTCTATGTTTATACCAATTTTCAGCGTTCTAGCTTTTATGGTTTCTGAGATATAGGGAAAAATAAAATAAAAATTCAAAAGTTGATAACCCCTGACTGAAACAAAAATTCAAAGTTCCGAGTATAAAAGTTTTGTAGGCCTGTAACTGTTTATATATTCTGAAATTTTAGGCTCTGTAAATTGAGCGGATCAAAAGTTATAAGGGGGGACGGACACACACACACACACACAGACATACACACACACACACACACAGACACACGAAATGTTCTACTCCGAATTCTGAGTAAATCCGTGTATGGAACATATATGCTGCGAAGCCTCTAAGTTGGTGTTTTTTGACTTCAAAGTTGGAAAAGCCGTGAAAAAAGTAGACCTCTCCATACAATTCTCGCGTATTCTGGCTTGATACATTGTCGATATGTTAAGAGAACAAAGTTCTCCTGAACAAATCGACAGTTGGATAAGATTTGAAATCTTGAATTAATTATAATATTTGAATCTGTTACTTCTTGATAGAACTACGTTTTTATGAAAGTATAATTCGATAACCTATAGACTTGGGGTAGTGAAGTAGAATATAACATATTACTCATTATGACATAGGTATTTATTTATTTATCGTATGGTACTAGTGAATCAAATGTTTAAAATCAAAATGAACAAAACACAGCAATGACAGGAATCAAATACAAAACAGCACGATATGGCAATCACACATTCACGTCGAGGGCTCCGAGTCAATCCACAAATGCTGGTGTCAATTCGCAAATGTCCGACTTTGGACCTTTGGGTATTTATTTCTCAAGTGAATATTTTAGAGTAGATTGTTGTAATTTACCAGTTTTATTATATTTGTAATAAATATTTTTTTTGTAAACAAAAAATATTACGGCTTGGAGTCCTTATTAAAAAAACCAACAACCAATTTTAATTTTTTTTAATATCAATTATAAAACACTATACATAATTAAAAACAAAAACCCAAACACAACGATAACTGTATATAAAACCAACAAAAATGAGATCATTGAGGTCATAATATGAGGTCATGAGTTAAAAAGTTTAAACATTTAGATTTGAAAAAAAAAAGAAATCTTCGACAAATATGTCAGAGTGTCTCCCCACAGTATTACCAAGTCTATGTATTGGCAGGCGTAGTTACTCTGGGAATGGCTCTCACGAAACATAACACGCTGTCTTGTGGTTTTGGACGGTACACTAATATTTATAAGTTTAAGGAGTTCGGGATAGTCTATAGCGTAGTTTAATAGTTTATGTAAGAAGGAAAGGTCAAAAAGCTTTCTTCTATCGTTAAGGTATAATAAATCCCCTTTTTATAATTTAAAAACCGCAAAAATTTTCTTTGGACCTTTCCTATGTGATTTACGTGGACATTGTAGTAGGGAGACCAGATTAATGAGTGTATTCCAGTAATGGTCTGACTAAAGAAACAAATAGTATCCGGTAAAATTGTAAAAATATTTATATAACTAGTTACATCTTGCGGCGAATTTCACAAACAAATATCTACAGGGTGAGCTGTAAACAGGTGCTCCAGTTTCCACATTGCACGTTATGAAGAGAATCATAAATTATGTTATGCTGTTCACCCAAACTACATTTACGCCAGTTCAAAATAACGACTACGTATACAACAACTACACTTTACTGCAGGCTTAACGATAATATTAATGTTGTTGTGTTAAACGCACGCTGTTTACTAAACACGCTGTTATTACCCAAAGGACTGGTGCATCGGATTTTTTCTCTATTTTTTAACTATAATTTACCACATTAAATCCTTCTGAATTTGTTGAAAGGACAAAGAAAACATATTTTACAGAAAACACAATTGCTGAAAATATGTTGTCAGCTATTTAGGTACCTATATACTATTGGTTGTGTATGCCACATTTATTTATTTATTTATATGTTACAAAATCCAGTAGAATACACAAATATTGGTAAGGTACGTCAATTTGAAAATCATGTAAATATATAAAATGCTGATAAGTCAGCGGCGTCATGTAGATTTTTTTTTCTTTTTTTTTTTAAATAAATATCTCCTTGTTAAACAAGTACATATACATCTTCCTACGTTCCCTTAAATAAGCATAAGTGCTTGTGCTATAGGTGAACGAAACCGGTCGAGGCATTTATATTTTTTTATTATTTGTATCCAAATACTTTTTATAAATTGTATGAAATAAATCATTATATTTACACCCCATAACTTTACTGAGTATGTAGAAAAATCTGGATAAATAATATTCTTCTATATTATTAATATTCATAATCGCTGTACTCAGGGGTCGTATGAGTGAATTGTGACATGAATTATTACGATTTATTACAAATAATAGGCGTGATGACAGTAAGAAAAAATCATTGAAATTATGATTTTATTAGATAAAATATGTTATAAAGATTTGAAAAAATATATTTATTTTCATTTTAAAAGAGCGAATAATATTAATATTATTAAAATAAAAATACAAAATATGTTTGTCCGCCATTTTATGTGAAACACCAATCAGAGCGCATGACGTCACCATATTGTCACTGTCAATTGTGTTTGTTGCTGTCAACTGTTGTGTTGTTCGAAATGGCTATTTTTTTCATAACAAGCTATATGGAATATGCTGCTTATTTTTAACATGCTATTTTTATTTATTGATTTATTTGGTTTATTTGGGACAATAAACCAAATAATATCGCTATCCGCTCTATTGAATCGTTGACGCATCTGTTATAACACGCACCGAGTATTGTAACGTGGTGGAGAATATTTAACGTTTCAGAAATAAATAACTTGGTGGCTTTCATTGCTTGATTATAAAATAAAATGATGTAATTATATTGTTTGTGGGAGTTGTACAGTGTTACATGAGGTTGAAATGGAAATACACAATGTATTATGATGAATCTAATATACATATGGGATAACTGTTATGATTCATATACATATTATGATTAATATATTAAAATATGTAATAGGTGTGATGACTGTAAGAAAAAAATCATTGAAATTATGATTTTAAAAAATAAAATAGGTTATAAAGATTTAAAAAATGTTTTTTTTTTAATTTATAGGAGTGAATAATAATAATATTATAAATATAAAAATACAAAATGTGTTAGTCCGCCATTTTATGAGAAAAAACAATCAGAGCGCACGACGTCATAGTATGGTCGCGTCAATTCTTCTGATAGTCTTCAATACAATATACGCATTAATTGTCGGTCTGGACTATGTTTATTTTGGTGTTATCGATATATTAATATTTTAATTAGATACTTAAAACTAAAACAAATTAAATATAAATGGAACAAGTATTCATCAAAGCAAATAGTTTCAATTTACCTAGATACTCGCCAACCTATCGGGGGACACTATGGGCCGGTATTACAGTGTCAGTTTAAGAGCTAAACTCAAGTTTTACAAAAATATAGCGTATTACAGTGTCCGTTTAGACCTAATCTTCCCTCAAATACGTCACTAAAACGACAAATATTTAACTCAACGTTTCTGGCAGATTAAGTACTTAACTGTGAGTCAACTGTCATTTGCTAGGCAACTCGTGTAGTTTCAGTTTCTATCACTAGAGGCGTTAGGCAACGTGTGTAGTTTCAGTGTTGTATCGAAGGTGGCGCCACACAACAAAACAAACTGACAGCCGTATTGAAACGAACACGGGCATTTAAAAGCATTATTTTGGAGAAAAAAATTAAATTTACCATGTTGGATAATAAAACAATGGTATTTAAAGTCGTAGCGTCCCGTTTTGTATTTCGTATTATTTGAGGTTATTTAAATTTGACAGATAATAACCACAGAAAAAGTGAAATATGTCTATAATTGAAGATTTAGTAACTGACATGTCATATTGCACTGTAATACGGAAATGGATTCAATCTCCCCTTAACATTAATCTTGAGTTTGGCAAACTCAATGAGTTGAGGGCCGACTGTAATATCGGGCCTATGTTAATTGTATTTTGTATGTAACTTAGTTTTTATTGAATAAATAAATAAATAATGAACGCTCGCAACGTATGGTAAACTAATTTAGTTTTAGTATTCTACAATTTTGTCACGCGATGGTGAGCTGACGAACGTTCGACATGTTATGATGCTGGTCACTGCCAAACTAAACTAGCAAGCTATATTTTTTTCATGCAATGAAGCGATTTGCGAAACGACGGCGATTACGCGAAGCATGCGTTATAAAACATCGTTACAATTTTAGCAGCATACGAATTATTAAATAGCGCTCGTTATTTGTATTGTGTTCATAACAAGCTATATTTATCTGCTATCGTTATTTTTAGCAATAGCAGCCATAGTAGTTATTTTTCTGCCTGTCTTAACTACTCTTAACTAGAATGGAACTTTTGATGGTCGGATATTTCTTTGCGTCGAACAAAGACTTTTGTTCATCAGAATTTCGAAACGTAAAAACTTAATAATAAGTACATATAAGTACTTTATTTATCTGTAATTTAAATACAACTTACATCTCGAAAATCGATAAAATATGCTCCTTCTTCTCTCTACATTATGTGTTCATAAACTAAAAACATACGCGGGAAACTTATGATGGCCTATTTTGACGTTTGGACATTAATGAAGTTCTTTATATGCTTATTGCCTAAATAATGGTAAATATTATATTATTGAGAGCTAAAAGTGGGGGAACAAATACTGTACTTCATTGTAAACGCGTACTTAATAAAATTCACTTGTGTCTCGCCGTGCGAAATTTAATCACTTATTTCTCTTTTTTTTCGCGTGGGACGAAAACAAATACCTCAGTAGGTGTTTTTTTCGTCGTGTTTGTACATTTAGGGACCGCACAACACTTATGCACTTTTGAATTGATTATAAATACACAAATCGTCTTAGAACACATATATTACATATAGTAGTGATATGCAGTTTACGATACCATGACGTCACCGTCAGGGTCGGCAGCCGCCATGATACTACAAGCTTTTTTTGGCGTAAATGTCAAATTTGATTTTAAAATGGCGATTTTTGCTACTAAACCTTTATTTTATGTAGAAATGTATATATATTTGAAAACAGTGAATGCGTAAAAACATCGTGAGATAGTTTTTCAAAATTAGTCATCATGCCTATTGTGACTTTTGTATTTCATATCACAATTTATTCGCTTATAGATACTAGTGAATATGTTCAATATTTAGCCAGAAAAAATGTATTCATTTTCGTGTTCTATGCATTATGTTTAATACTGACAATGTTTCGAGAATACGGCCCTTAGTATATATTTCAAATTTTATTATTTATTGTTCTGTAATGAGTGATTATTTAGTAGCATTAAAGTGATCCTAAAAAAATGCATTTTGTTTGTGTCAGTGTCTAAAGTGTTTTGTAATTTGAAAGAATACAGCATTGATATGAGATTTGTCATAGTAAATGTTTATATGGAGAAGGATTGAAGAAAGCTAAAATTTATACCTAATATGTATGTGTTTCAAATACGTTAAAAAAAATTAAAAAATAATTAACATAAAGCCATTGATTGTATACCTTAGAACATGAAAGAGGAGAAGCCTATAATTTACCGAACTTAATCAAAAAATCATTAACTTGGGCTCCATGCGCCTGTACAACAAGCGGGAAAAAGAAAAACATTGCGCGGGAAACCGAAAACTGCGGTACCTTTGTATTGCGCGGTAAAAGGTATGTATTGCACGGGAAAAGATAAATAAATTGACAGATCATAATTTACCAAACATAACCTAGAAATCATTATGTTGGGCTCCGCGCGCGTACAAGCGGGAAAATACAAACATTGCGCGGGAAACAGAAAAGAACTATTGTGTGACAGAACAAATGTACAGACGCAATAGTGAACCAAGTATATATAATATAAAACTTTTTTTTAAGGTTTTTTCGTTGACACAGTTGAAGTTCATAATTATAAATTGTAAAAAAAAAACACTTGAAACACAGTTAAGTTTTTATTCATTAAGTGGAATATTTATTAAATTACCTATGTTACTATTATTCAATTAAGTAATAACTTACCCAATTCAGTTCTTTTATTATGATTTAGCTGTTCCCAGCCAGTTATTAATATTTCGCTTATCTCCAACCATAATTTTTGCTTAATTTGGCGGTTACTATAATTTTTTATCATATAATGAAGGACGTGCTTCAACTAATTTAATTAATTTTTCCGAATCAAAATTTATTTCATCTGACATTTCGTTTGGCAGCACTGACAACGTACTTCTCGATCTACTGCGCTCGGACGATTAAATTATCGGTGAGCATGCGCCATGCGCGCCCTCTCATACAACATGATTGGTTACAAAAAGATTTTTTTGTGTCACGTCACAGATTTTAAAATCGGCCGATTCTGTTAGCTTTCATGCGCGCTCTTACATGTAATTCGTATGTTGTAACTCACCGATAATTAATCGGCCGATGAAATAAGCTTCCATGCGCGCCTACCTTTAAACTGTTGGCATACAGTCAGACTTACGTATCTACTCTCTTTCGTGATCTCAGTTGTTAATGTTAACTATTAATGCGGGACCTACGATGCAGTTTTTTATACCACTAATAAGGGTAAATCTAAATGCAGAACATGTTCAAAGAAAAATAAACATTTTTACTGCGAAACAACATATTATTAAAACGACCATATAATTTACAAAATTGATTTGCAATACGTGAAGAGAAAACTTTTTACCCCTTGTTGATGAAAACATGATATTTTTTATCATTATGACTTTTCAGACTTAAACATACATACAATGAATTAAGCGGGTTGCACACCAAAAGCAAAGCTAAGTTAGTTTAGCTTGGCTCGCATAGCTGAGGTCAATTTTCATACTAGCTCACATATTTGTGAAACTCGCTATTTGTGAAACACAAGGTGATACTCGCCCCCAAAAATTAGCGTACTATATAGAGCGCGTAGATATTTTACTAAGACCCAGATCTGTATACTCTACAAAGCGCAAATACGTCCAATTATTGAATATGGTAGTCACCTCTGGAGTGGCGCCCCCCAATACCTACTGAATACCCTCGACGCTGTCCAAAGGCGTGCTATACGTCTGATTGATGATCCATCACTGACTGATGGATTGCAATCACTAGAACACAGACGCAGAGTCGGTATTTTAAGTTTATTCTATAAATACTACCACGGGAATTGCTCAGAAGTGGTGGACATGTTAAAAAAAACAGAAGCCTACGTGGACATGTTAAAAAAAATATATATATTTTGCGGTCTGCACACTTGTATGAAAAACGATCTCAGCTACGCGAGCTAAGTAAAACTAACTTAGCTTAGCTTTTGATCTGAAACCGGCTTTGGGGTCGAAGTTTGACCTCTGTGCGATCACTAGTGCTAATAATTTTCTTTTGACTTCATTCATCACAATTAAAATTAAAGTTTCACGGGGGTGGCGAATTTCCGTTATGAATACCGTAGGGGGAGATTAATAGATATTTCTATGATCACAAGTTTAATTTCGTTACCCGACTTACTGCAGTTTAAACAAGATTTATGACGATGCTGCTGTAAAATGCATACAAAATAATGGTTTATCGTGCAAAACCATAATTATTAACGGAGCAACACTTTAACAGCTAAGTAAGGTACCTGCATTAAAATTAGTTAAGTACATATGTTTTTACTTAAAATATTTAAAGGAATATATTATAAGTTCTTTCGAATTCATAATATCAACATCATAATAATGTGTTTAGTATTAAATATTTGAACTTTTTCATTTTTTTTTCAAAAACAATACTTCACTGATTTCTTCTTCGTGATATATCTAGATCGGAGGTGGCAGAGCGGTTAGCACGCTGGGTTAGTAATCCAGAAGTCGCGAGTTCGGATCCTGCCACGATCGATTTCGTTCGATTTTTAAACATATGGTATGATGGCTTGGGTTGGAGCAATAAATAACCATATTGCACTTTTAGAAGTCATTCAAAATGTGTTAATAAAAAAAATCAGATTCTCAACATCTCAGCTTTTTGTGGAAAGTGATCTTCTAGATCTGAGAAAACTCTACGTACTTCAATATCTTAAGTTTATTCATAAGGGATATTATCTATTTAAACTAAGCGCGCTAAACAGAGTTAAATAATTTCCATAACTGGATTAAAAAAAGTGTTTTAAAAGTTCCAAACAAATAGAACTTTGTCATCCTAAACCCTCGATTATTGAAAAACTCTATTTAAACGGCATTATATAACACAAAACGCATTTTTATTTTTATGTTAATAACAACAATCTTAATTTATTTTACCAAAATTCAATTGGAAATAAATATATTGTTCTTCTGTCTGCCAAAACAATGTTATAAGAGGATCAAAATCTATATGAATCGACATGTTTTTTTCAAAGTATGAATATGTCCTTGAAACAAGTACATAATATGTATATTATACATCCATATACATTCCCTTAACAAAGCATACTATAGGTGAACGAAATCGGTCGTGGTAGGATTCGAACTCGCGACTACTGGATTACTAACCCAGCGCGTAAACCGCTCTGCCATCACCCATCTGTGAATAACATTAGCGTTGATTAATTTCTATTTATATTTTGTCAACAAATACTTGTAGAAATATTTTATTATTCTAATTAAACTATCATGTATCAAATATTTATTTATTTATTTATTAATAATAATAAATAAATAAATAAATATTTGATACATTGGCTGTTTTTATTTCACCCTCAGAAATATGAGCTAAAATATTTTTTATTAATCCTGCCTTTTCGGTTGATAATCGCTGTGCATTTTTTTATAAAAATGTCCTTAGAGTATCAAATTTCGCTATTATTTATCTAAAACGTGAAAAAATTCAAACTTCTCCAGTAAAATTTTTATTCATTATCGGGTTTACCGCTGACGCGAATAATTCAGCTCTCTAGATATTTCGAATCGATGAACTGAATCTCAAATGGACTCTCAAGCGAACGATTCACTCATTATTTAAACAAGTGTTTCAGTAATGGACATATATGTATTTAAGATTATTATTGCACGGTGTTGTTGCATCGGGAGCATCGTGCATTTTCATGTTGGTTTAGAACGTTCGGTAGTTCATTGGGAACACGTACCAAACTCCTCCAACAAAACTATTGTTACAGGGCTGCTTCTGTTTTCAATGATATTTGTATCTTAATTGACAACAGTGGCGGCTCTTCCTAAAGGGCTCTCGGGCTCAGCCCTCCCAAACACTTTGTTCAAAAGATTCCAAAAAAAGTATGCAATTGAAACTTTGGAA
This sequence comes from Molanna angustata, assembly GCA_963576475.1. NCBI lineage: Eukaryota > Metazoa > Arthropoda > Insecta > Trichoptera > Molannidae > Molanna > Molanna angustata. The sequence goes on along the minus strand of OY754977.1, from coordinate 16,504,553 downwards.
TACAAATTTTTTCTAATTAATGTTTGCCGTCTTACGCCTATAGTATATTTAGTGAAAGTATTTAAACCTACCTGCTTTGTAAAGCAAGCAAGATTCTATAAAATATTTCATTCCAAGGGCACAATCGCCTTGTGCCCGGAGAACTCATACAATTCACGCGACTGCTCGCTGCCGCCGCAGCTCGCCGTACACGCTGAATGTATGCCGATTTCGAGCAAAACGGGACAGTGCCCGCGAAGGATTACAGTAGGTATATTTTCATTAATTTATATATTGTTGTTCATTGCGATGGTCGAACGCTAGGTTAGCAGTTGCAATTCCTTAAGGCTCACCTAATTGATATCATAATTTTACATACATAGTTTAAACTATAAATAATCCGAAATATATTAGCATTATGATTTAATTAATTGATATTGGACAAAAAATGTATAATCAGGAAGCAGTCTTGCGGCTGTTGCCAGAAGTTATTTTTCAATTGGGTATGATCAAAATTTATGAGTTGTCACAAATTATTTTATAATTTATCGATACATTTTATTATAAACTGTATTATAAATCCAACTAAATACAGCATAAATAATCAAGTTCACGTTTTAATTTCCGACATACAAAAGAATTATGATAAACACTGATAATTTTAATGTAGTGTCACATATCAGCTTTCTGATACCTGTTGAAAGTTAATATCTCTTCTAGGTAAAATTATAATTTTGAGCCCCTCTAAGATTTAAGGTCACCAGCCGCCACTGATTGACAATAACGTATTTTTTTACATTTTAAAAACCCCTTTTTAACCTTCCATTTTCTTTGTCCTTGGCAAAGTCATTATATAGTATATACCTATCCTTCAGCAGATTTAACAAGGTCACTGCATCGGATCAGTGAGAGACATGATATGTAGCTTCTACCGTTCACGCATCCCATTAAAACAAGCATTGAACCGCGATTGAATTATTTGATACGACCAGCTTCTAAGACATTGTGCGATAGGACAGAAAGAGACGACTAATTTGCAGAGACCCTGTGAATAGAATGGACAAGGCTAGCATATTCCACATACATAATTAATTTCTAATTGTCCACAACATTCTGTCAGGATGTCAACTCTTAGCAAGATATGAAAGGATAACTGGTGTTACACTTGCGCTTCAAAACGATACCTTTTTTGTAGTCAAGGTTTTCAATTTTCTCCCCATTGGAGTTTAAAATAACTAAAATAAAATAAATGCATTAAAAAACATAATTAAAAATGGATAAAAAGTACACACAATACCTACTCTAATCGATAAAATAATTTACAATGACACACACGCGCACTCAAATCATTTAAGTATATTAAATTATAAACTGCTTCAGAATAAGTTTTTATCTAGTGAAGAATTTTACGATTCGCATCTAGGTATTTATCTGCATTATTATTAATTTTCATTCTGTTGTACCTAGATGTATTAAAATGTATTCAATGTTTTTTTTTACTATAAAAAAACTGACTATAGTAGAAAGAGATCAAACAGTGTTGAAAGTAGAAGATAAGAGTACTATGAGAGTTGTGACAGAAGCAGACACAATTGAAATAACGGAAACATATTGATTGCTGTAAAAATAATAGAAAATTTAATATTCATCATATTTTACATTTATTTAATGGGGCGCTTTTTATATAATGCTTCTAGTTATCTAATTAAGGACCTTATTTGAAAAAACCTTTATAAGAAGTTGTAATTATTTCCAACAAGTTGTCAGCGAATTCACAAAAGGTATTATTTTTCAACAACACATATATTTTTTAAATGGTAGATTTCCAATAAATGGATGAAATGCATTCATAATCGTACTATAAACATACCTTCGTCACATAAATTGAATCGACACCAATTGTTAACCATTTTGAGAAATATGTGCAACTTACAAATATTAAAAAAAATCACTGATAAGAATTGACATTTTATGTGATGCCAGCTTATGTTGAAACCCTAGTCGTGTTACATAAGGTTACAACAGTGTGGTTCCTTAAGAGATGCCCAGCATTAATTGCGATTTCAGTCCCGTACCATAGCACTCAATACTTTGCGATATCTACATTTAATGTGGAATGAATACCGCTCCAAGCAACATACCCAGTAAGTATTACAAGCTTAGTTTGAACAAGCCACGGAAGTTGTACGTTTGTTATTATGGGATGGTAGTTGGTTGTTTTGCCCATTTCTATTGCCGTTATGGGTTCATTAATATCAGTGTTGTGGACAATTTTAATTATGAGGCAATTGTCTATTGATATTGTAGATTGTCTCAATAAACAATATAAATTAAATAACAAACAGTCCCGACTGATGTAAGTCTTTAGAAATATAATATACAATAGTTTGTTTATTTATTTATTTTATCTCATTTTTATTAAAACTACGGATACGTATTTCACATTTCGTTATTTGTATGAAAGTTGAGCAAAAAATGCTTTCATCAATTTAAATTAAAGATTAAAAGTGAACATAGCACATACAATATCAAGTCATTCAATAGTACATGATGAAACAAAATTAAAATAGATAAAAAAATTGTTTGAAGGGTCAGAAACGGAGATACAATGAATGGACGAAGAAAACGTTTCAAATAAATAAATGAAAACGCCTGACGAAGAATATAAAAAAAAGAGAAGAATGGAAAAAGAGGTCAAGGTCGCGAACGGCCTTCTAAAAAAGAAATAAAGGAAGCAGATGACACACTTGTAAGGGTCTGTGGCGGAACATCCCTATGATGTCCACACATCCCTAACTTCACATCATTGCTACCAACGTAAGCTGAAGTTATTAACAGTTAACCCCACCAACGCTCACCATTCGGGATTATTTCCAGTGCCGTGACTTGACGTATCGCGAATTCTCCTCGACATTCTTATTCTGTATAAATTAAATATCATGATTATTAAACAACTAAAATGTAACCTTTATTGATATAAATAACTGTCAAAGTGAGTACTATCTTTCATTATATAAATTATCAGTTGCCCCAATATTTATTGTCTGTAGTATACCTATCTAATATAGATAGATGAGTTTTTACAATACTTTTAAACACGCAAACAATCTTCTGATAAAATTCCCTTTCATTAAATAATCACAACAATCATATAATTCAAAACCTATCTCCCTATAAGTCGACGTTGATTAGCGATAAACATCATTATCATGCGTGTCAATAAAGATGATAAATGTGACCCTAGATTATTTCTGACTACGAATGACTATTTTTTGTGTATACATCTCAAATAAAAAATAATAAAAACAATGTGAACAGGCGATGAAAGATAAAAAAAATGATCTGCTTAATCCGGATAACTACGTATCAAACTCGTATATGTTTTTTTTTTGTCAGAGTGACCTGCAAACTTTTTGAATAAAAGTGACATCGGCTGTGCGAAACACAAATTTTGGGGTTTTCGCTTGGTTGGTATGTAGATGCACAAACCTTCCTCACCTGTGCCGAAAATTGTCGTGATTTAAGCCGATTCCTATATCTTGATTGGGAATTTTAATCTTTTCAATTGGATTTTTGTATTATCACAGCTGTCCTTCGTAGTATCATTCATTCGTTGTAAGTATTCAGATATAAGAACAGAATTGAAATACTCGTATCTCGCGAGGATTTGAAGGCAGATTTATACAAGTAATATAAACTTCTTAACGATCTGATCCACAAGATCGTCATATGGTCGGATGAATATTTTATATTCAGCTTATTTTTTATGGCCGTATTAAACTGACCGGAGAACCGATATTAACACTAAAACAAAATTTGACGGTAGCCAAAGAATATTATTCGTATAGGTATCTACATATGAAAAATAAGATATGAGAAAAAATATTATTCTTGTACCAAATTTGTGTACACTGATTTCAATTTCTATAGTCAAAACCACAAAATAAGCACGCACAGGGCTAACGGTCTGGTATTTTCTAGTTTATACGTATGACAGCTATCATAGTGTTTGCTTTATCAATATTTTGATTTTAAAACATCTTTTTAAATTTAAAAGCTTCAGATTTTAATAATTTTTTCGTCTCTGATTGAGTCCTTTTTTAATTAGCGCCCATTATAGAACCCAGTACATGTTGTTACAGGTACTTTTTAGTACTTATTTAATTAAAGTATGTTACTAAAATTTGACATGTGATCAGCAGAGACCTGGGGGCAAGTCTGGTCAATCAAAGCCCTCATGATTAACCATAACATGGATATAAGTATCATATTATGGAGTTCTATAACATCTTAAGATAGTATAGATCTCCATATCATAATTATATCCATGATATGGGTAATCGTGAAGGTTTTGATTTCGATAGTTGACCAGACTTGCCTCTCTGAATTATTCGTGTTTGTGATAAACTCGAATTCATCGACGAAATTTGCACTTTGTTCGCGAATAGCGCGAATTTTCACTTTTAAGGAAAATAACATTGAAATTTGGCACTTTTAGACAATTTTCGTTAAAAATGCTCAGCAAGTATCCACCAAAAAGACATAATATATGTTCTAGGCAACACAGGACAGAGAATGATTCGCCAGAGTGATAGCCAACGTCGGAGATTTCTGAGGGAGCACCAGAAGAATAATAAGTTAAGGTATTGTTGTTTTATTTTGTTCATTACTATTGTCTTTCTTTAAACCACAATGGGTTATTGCTTATTACAATTTATTTTATCCATACCACCAATAGTTATTGTTTATAACAATTTAATTTATTTATACCACTGTGGGAATTGAGGAGGCAAGCCCTTCTGGTTTGCCTATATACTTAAATAATATATCCCCACCAATGACGAGTCAACTCAGTTCTCATTTCACATTCTCGCGGGCCAGTCATATCTAATAACACAATGTAACCCAATCAGCAGTTATAATATATTCCCACTTTAGGTACCCAAAGGGGCTTGCCTCCTCAATCCCCACACCACCAATCATTATTGTTTATTACAATTAACTCTCTGTATACCACAATGGGTTATTGTTTATTACAATTTACTTTCTTTGAAACACCATGGGTTATTTATGCGACTGGTACAAAAGCGACTGTGTACTGTAGGTAAATATTTCATTTTATTTAAAAATATATTTTGATAAACATTCTCGCATCGAGCATCCGATCAAAATTAAAATGTGTGAATAAATTAATATTAAAATTAAAACAATTTGTTTTAAATTCTACGTATATTTGTTAATTCGTCGATAGCTATTTCGCCTTGCTAGGGCATCTTCAAGATTACTCTTGAAGATGCCCTAGCAAGGCGAAATAGCTATCGACGAATTAACAAATATACGTAGAATTTAAAACAAATTGTTTTAATTTTAATATTATTTTAAAATGGAATTCTAATACGTAAATTATCCACAAATACTGTGAATAAATTGCTTTAAATATTTTTTCATTATATTTCCATAATGATTTTATCATATTATATACTATAAGGTTTGTCCAAAGAAAAAACCAGCTGTAATGTTATATGTTATGTTCAACCTCACAACAACACGATGATTTTTTACGTCAAGTTGTCGTGAGAATTTATGAGTCGCTCTATTTGTAAACATAAAAGTGTCACAGAAACTTAACACAGAAAATGTCGCACAACAAGAAAAATACACATTTTCATTTTGAAAACTTAAAATATTTGATGCGAAAATGTGTCAAAACACAATGTTGATTTCAACAAACAAAATTAATTACATCAATAAAATTGTTTCATTAGAAAAAAACGAGTGGGTTGTAGCCAACACTAAACTCTCCACACTATAGTAAGTGTTAATTTTTTCTTGAATGGTTGACAATCTCTAAATGCATTTTTATGAAGAACATTTATATTAGATTCTTAATCGAATATTTTTATTATTGCATATGCGCAAACATTGGATTTTTTTCCCTGTCGGGAGTCAAAGATATTTTTTAACAGATTTTTAATTATCTCAATAGAGACGAAGTTGGAATATTTATTGTAGGAGAACCGGGAAATCAAGGCACCTACAGGGCTTACGACCTGTCATCGGCTGGTTTACGTGATCACTTAATGCGCTTGCGCAACGTTCACCAATTATGCCTTTTAATGAGATCCCTATCAATTCAATTTTGAAAGTTCTATATATTGTAATACTGAAATTCTTTTCGCTTGAAAATAAGGAATTTTTACTACAGCCATCTATGGGTGAAATTATGAACAACAATATTATTATTTTTATTTATTTTGTTGGAACGCCATCTATTGAGAGAATTGGTTTTTTGTAAATAATGAAAGCTACAATTCTTATATCTGAGGTGACAATGCATTTTTCGCATAGAAGTCACCCCTGAATTGCGCCAGACTTATAAGGTCATTTTTGTCTTATTTACCTACTTGTACCAATGTGTAAGTAATCGAATATTTTTATTATTGCATATGCGCAAACATTGGATTTTTTCCCTGTCGGGAGTCAAAGATTCTTTCTTTGACTCCCGACAGGGAAAAAAATCCAATGTTTGCGCATATGCAATAATAAAAATATTCGATTACTTACACATTGGTACAAGTAGGTAAATAAGACAAAAATGACCTTATAAGTCTGGCGCAATTCAGGGGTGACTTCTATGCGAAAAATGCATTGTCACCTCAGATATAAGAATTGTAGCTTTCATTATTTACAAAAAACCAATTCTCTCAATAGATGGCGTTCCAACAAAATAAATAAAAATAATAAGATTGTTGTTCATAATTTCACCCATAGATGGCTGTAGTAAAAATTCCTTATTTTCAAGCGAAAAGAATTTCAGTATTACAATATATAGAACTTTCAAAATTGAATTGATAGGGATCTCATTAAAAGGCATAATTGGTGAACGTTGCGCAAGCGCATAAAGTGATCACGTAAACCAGCCGATGACAGGTCGTAAGCCCTGTAGGTGCCTTGATTTCCCGGTTCTCCTACAATAAATATTCCAACTTCGTCTCTATTGAGATAATTAAAAATCTGTTAAAAAAAAAAAATTAGATTCTTAAACAAATATATAGAAGTATGGTGGGTACCTATAGTGGGAAGATATTAAAACTGCTGATTGGGTTACATTGTGTTTATTGACTGGCCAGTGAGAATGTTAAATGAGAACTGTCTTGGCTCGTCGTTGGTGGGGATTTATATAGGCAAGCCAGAGGGGCTTGCCTCCTCAATCCCCACAGTGCTCCCCTCTAAGTGATAACGCTACATATAACAATTAAATTTGACATACATAATTTGTAAAAACAGTAAAATACATTGTATGATTTAACAGTGTGAACATAAAAGATTATCAAACATGTAAAATAAATATTCAAAGTTTGAGAAACATTGGAATCGTGCAATGTGTACATTGAATGGAAAAATATTATTAACTAAGATATGAAGAAATGTCTCAAATTGCATAATGTTATGTGTTGCTTGTTTGACTATATTATAAATAGATAACATTCGGATTGCTGTTAAGCATTCGGCGCTGCGTATCATATTACAAAGAAAAATAAATTAAAATGGTACAAAGAAAACGAGATTTTTTATGTTTAATTTTTTAGTCAGCAAATTGATCAGATTTGCTGAGATTGAAGTTCAGTTATTAATCAAGGTCTGCAGTTCCTTAGAAAAACACCTGAACTTAGCCGTGTGAGAATGATTAGTTGGCATAATGGAAATTAACGAAATATATAAAAAATCTTGCTTGTATGATATTGTAGATACTGAAAAGTTTATATATGCAGCAGGAGTATTTTGACACTGTATAGTATGTTGTAGATAACACGAATAATATAAACGAGGTTGCGTAAATTCACGACTGAAGTTTTTTTGTTACGATAGAATACATTATTTTGAAAACACTTAGAGGACACTAAAAGGTAGAACGATTTGATGAAAATGTTGATTTGGTTGCTGTTGGTTCTTGTTGACCGGATGTTGAATTCCAGAGATCGAGTAGCTGTAGGTACTGGCATACGTAATCCTGGTCTTCCGGTGTTTGTATAGGCCGGACAGAGAAATTGTTGCTTGGTCGTGCTCTTCTTTGCTTTTGGCTTGATCCTACGTTGGATCTTGGACTTCTCGAGTGGGTTGTATTGCAAAACGTACTGGTAGTTGCAGGACGTCTTCCAGATGAGGAAAAGGTGTTGGAGAGAAAATCTATGAGCGAGATGGTGTTGTTGATTTTGCTTGTTGCTTACGGCGTGTCAAGTGATTAACAGCTTTGGAATGGTCTTCCAGTATAGCCTGATGAGGTTGCTTGTTGTTTACGGCATGTCAAGTGAGTCTGACAGCTTTGGAGTGGTCCTACAGTTTAGCCTGCTGAGGATGCTTGTTAGTGACTTTACTTCCTTTTGCAGGAGCTGTAAAGTGAACACTAGGTCCTCAATCATGGGTTGTGAATCGGTGAGATGATTTCTTGCGTGTGTCAGCAAAGATGTGAGTCCATGTCTGGCAGGAGCACGAAGGTAAAGAGAATGTCTTTATCAAAAATTTAAGTCCTGGTCTGGTTTCGTTATCTCTCGATGAGACAAGGATGAGCGGTATCGGCTTGTCATGTCGACGAGACACGGATGAGCGGCTTGGGCTTGTCGTGGTGGCGATGAGACGAGAGCGAGCCGCTTGGGCTTGTCGTAGTGGCGATGAGACGAGAGCGAGCTGCTTGGGCTTTTCATGGAGGCGATGAGACGAGAGCGAGCAGCTTGGGCTTGTCGTGGAGGCGATGAGATGAGAGCGAGCGGCTTGGATTGTCGTGGTCAAGCGGATATAGCTTGACGGGATTCAGAAAAGTTCGCAGGCGGGAGTTGCTGGTAGCGTGGTAGACATCACGATGGGGCAGTAGTCACTTCTCAGATTATGAGTTCTCACGACAAAACAAAGTAAGTGTCAGCAGTATTGAATTTTCACAGCAGTGTTATCGCTTGATGTTTATTTTTGCAAGCTTGCACTGTGACGAACGTGTAGGACGAATTCGTTATCTAGTCCACGGTTCACGAAGGCTCAAATTACAAAATTTCTAAACATCAACACTGTTCCCACTATAGGTATATATCACGTCGGGTTTCACCACTATATAGAAGTATGGTGGGTACCTACATATAGTGGGAAGATATTAAAACTGCTGATTGGGTTACATTGTGTTTATTGACTTGCCAGTGAGAATGTTAAATGAGAACTGTCTTGGCTCGTCGTTGGTGGGGATTTATATAGGCAAGCCAGAGGGGCTTGCCTCCTCAATCCCCACACAAATATAAGATTCCCAGAGGACAAAAGTTTTCACAATACACCATACACACAAAAACATTGTTACGAAACTCATAGTATGCACTTTCTACATGATATCCGTTGAAAATTTTTAAGAAAAATTGCTTTACTAGCAAGATGAGATAGTGTATCAATGTTGATGAGGCAATGTATGTATATGTGTCAAGATAGAAGAATGCGGTGTTCGGTTATCACTGCCTATTGTATGTGTCTCTATAAAAAGATTAAATTTTTTTTTTCAAATGTTTGAATGTTAACTTTGTGGTTCATATTTAACAAATTAAATTTAAAGATATAACTTTGTATTAACCACGTTTTTTAAAAAAACGTGGTTAATACAAAGTTATATCTTTAAAAAGATTAAATTTGTTTATAGAGACACATACAATATCAATATCAAGTTAATCACTTAATTTTATTTTATTTCTGTTATATTCATTTTTCATACAAATATTTAATTTTTTTCACATCCTTGAATGGATTTTGATGAGTGTGTTTTTATTGTATCAAAATTTTAAATATTATAAAAATACCTCGATTTTCCAGACCGTGAGAGCATTTTGAAAATTTGTACAAATGAAATCATAGAGAAGAAATTAACGGATATCTATGAAAAACTAATCATCTCTAAGTTTATGGACTTTACATAAATGATATCAATATTCCACTATTCCATAGTGTGGAGAGTATAAATATCGTGGTGAGGTTCAAACAAAGAAACAAAAATGCAAAATTAATTGATGTTTCACTTTTATTACACATGGACCTGTCAATGTCATTTTATCCCCCCCCCCCTTAAATTCTTTGTAATTTTATTTTATTTCTTTTTCAGTTAAGTCGTTCTTTTTAATCAGCTGTCGTCCATCACCTTCGACACTCCACCTCAATGATTCCCTTCCCCTCGCTACTCTGTGCCATTGTCGTTCGATCCGATCGTTATAATACGAGGAAAATTAAAAAAGCGCCCTTCAGATCATTCCAAGGGCGCTATAGCTTATATGTTGGCTCTAAGAAACAAGTCAATCTTAAGCAGTCAACCGAAGTCAACTTATGTCAAGGGTCAATTTATTCCACTTAAAAGGCCCGTTCACATTGAAACCGTGATCATAGTAAGCCGCCTTATTGACCCTGTGTAATTCTTTTACAGACAATTTTTCTCAATAGAGACGAAGTTAGAATATTATAGAAGAACCAGGAACTCTAATCACAGGGCTGGTTTATGCGATCACTTTATGCGCTTGCGTACACCAACTATGCCTTCTCGTTGAGTTCCCTTATCAATGCAGTTTTGAGTGAAGTTCTATATAATTTAATAATGAAAAATAGATCGTTTGAAAATTGGACATTTTTACTATTGCCATTAATGAAGTAACGAAGAAACGTTTTTGTAAAGCAATCTATTGATAAGTTGGTTTATTATAAACAATGAAATTAACGGTCCTTATACATTTTGCTCATAAGAGTATGGAAGGACAGGACCATCACGAAAAACACGAAGGCTAGACTCATCAGGGCTCTGATATTCCCGATGTTCCTGTATGGTGTGGAAACATGGACACTTAGGGAGTCAGAGCGAAAGAGCATCGATGCTTTCGAAATGTGGTGCTGGAGGCGTATGTTGCGCATCCCATGGAAAGCCAGAAGAACAAATGTGTCAATTCTAGACGAGCTAAAGATCGAGGATCGTCTATCGACGATATGTTAGAGACGTATCCTTCAATTCTTTGGACACATTGCCAGAAGGGAACCAGACTGCCTCGAGAAGCTTTTTGTGATGGGCAGCGTGGGGGACGGAGATCTCGTGGTCGCTCACCGACCAGATGGAGCGATTTGTTTAAGTCCACAATGGGGTCTTCGGTGACTGGTGCTCTGCGTTCAGCCCAAAACAGATTGGCATGGAGGCGGGCCATATGTACGTGTGGCGACGGACTGCAGCCGCTATCCTCAGACATGAGGAAAAGGACGAATGATGATACATATTGTGACTGCGCCAGATACATTATTGCATTTTTGGCTTGTTTACCTATTTGTACGAATGTGTAAGTAAATCGAATATATCTTAAAAGATGCATTTGCGCAAATATTGGATTTTTTCCCCTATGCGTATATACAACATTTGATATAATATGTTTTTAAAGAGTTGGTTCTCCAGATTATCTCAATGTAAGCTGTCATCATGCACGTTATGGTCGGCCTAATTATACTCCAAAGAAGCTTTTTTCCACGCCACTTTGTTTACCTTAGACTTCTCCCGTATCCATTAGTTATATACCTACAGTTTCATCAGGAAGGCACAAGTCAAACACCATTTCGAAAAGGCGTACAAATTTGATAGACTATGTGTTTCGACACGGAGATCTCCTAATCATCGTCTTGGAGGGGATGGTTGAGGGATCAACTGTCAAAGCGGAGTCCCCACCGCGCACCGGGAGTATTTAGAACAGGTCCGCGACGACATGCATTGTATCTCCTACATAGAGTTGAAGAGAGCCGCTGAAGGGCGAGCCGAGTAGAAAAAGAGATGCATCGCTATTCTGCTGACCAATCCCCAAGATTGAAACTATAGACGAAGAATCAATAATACGTGTAATGAAACCATGTCATGATGTGTAATATAGAAACCTTTGTGATCTGTTCATAATATGTAGCATATCAGTATATGACTTTGTGCACGAGAGCACCAATTCGTGTTCGATCTGAAAGGGATAATTTGTTTTCAATCCATAGAGGATGAGGAATCACTTTGGTGTCGCCGACTACAGATACATACATAGATACGACGTATCGACAAAGCAGACACAAAAGGTACAAGTGATCGACACAAGTTCGCAGTAGAAAGCGCAGCACGACATAACACCACATCTGTGAACGGGTGTGACCTTGAATGGATTCCGCTCGACATTGTTCCTATGTGCCACGGAGTATAAAACAAATAATCTTGAGTGTGTCAAGTTGTCAAGTGAGGTCTTGTTATCTAAGTTTTCATTTTCTATCTCAAATTCAGTTGTTTCTATGACAATGTTTTTTTATAAAACGAAACACGTGCAAATTTATTGATTTGTGTGAAGTATTCTTTAATCCGATGAAGAAAAGAGTAGGTATAAGTATGTAAAAGATAAATTATCGAATTAATCTAATTTCCTAATTACTCAATATAATCTTAGTCAACATGGATATTACAAGACATAGGGATACATTAAAAATATTTCAAAAAATATATGTAGGTAGGTACCTATCATTCAATTTAAGTTATACAAGAATTGGGATGCTTTTCTTGACCTTTCCCTACTTAAAGTAGGTTCGGCTCTCCAAATCTTCAATTAAAAAATATAATCGTTTTTTTTACATTATTCTTAAAAAATCTTAGCCTATGTAAGAACGTTCCACTCTATAATAATAGCAAGCCGAATATTTTGTGATATTTTTGGCAAATGCGGGTTCATTAGTATTGTATGTACAACTAAAAAAACGATACCCAAACCTAAATTTAATGTCTAGTTTGTTTATTACCCAGCAATTGTAAATCGGGAATCAGAGTGAAATGAATTTTGGAAAAAAAAATTATGAATAGCATGTAAATAGTTAGTTTGTTTCAAGTTTGTTTACGGCGATGGCCGATTTATTAATGATATTAAGTACTACAAATAACTGAATTATTATTATTACGTTGTATACCTACTTCATCAAATGAATTGACAGATCAATGCGCAAAATGTACATTATTTAATTGATCAACATAAATTGCTACAAATAATGCACCGATCATTTCAAATATGAATAATTCACCCATCCAGATCCTAAACATATCAAAAGATTAGGTTCTGAGGAGGTCGATATACTACCTATCAACCCTTATGATTACTAATATTGTAAATAACTTTTTTATTTTTATATTTTATATCTTTCATTAATCATTTAATTTTATTTTTCATCTTATTTACCAATTTATTTTTCGTTTCTTTTTTCAATTGATTTTAAATTTCATGTAAGATTATTTAAAATAAATGAAAGTTATATATGAATCAATGTCTTATTAACAGTTGGTTTTAACAAATGAGTTTTCAAGAAATTTCTCAGTCTATAGAGATGTAACCAATTACAAAAATATAAAAGTTACGCGAGATATCACTTTGCTATAATGTATGTATACATGCATTATTATTTTTTGTTATCTCAAAATAAAACAATAACATATAATATGTAGGTATTTGATACAGAGATTTCACAAGAACATTTGAAGAGTCTTATCTTAAGCATATTTCCAATAGTATTATTTTAGCGGTATGGCTAATGATCATTTAATAAATAATTGGTTAAGGGGGGAACTGCTGCCAACGAACCTATTTTTCAATTTGATATACCATCATTATTTCTTATCAAATCGTTTTGAAAAAAATAATTTAGATAGTTACTTTTTGATAATGTTCTGTATAAATTCTTGTAGAAAAATAATGGCATACCCCGATTTTCAACGTTAATCTTATATTTTTAATAAAATATAAGGCGTAGTTCAGCATATTTTTTTTTAAATTAAAGAAGACAATATCTAGAAAAATACGATGTGACGTTGCATTAATGCTTCAGGTTTAGAAAATAAACCTAAAAAACATTTATTTTCCATTCAGCGCCATTGCGAAATATAAGTTTTTTTGGTTTATTAACTTAACCTGATGCATTTATGCAACGTTACATCGTATTTTTCCAGATATTTTGATCTTCTTTAATTTATAAAAAAATATAATGCTCTATACCTTATAGTTTTTTAGAAATTTAAGATAAATGTCAAAAATTGGGGTATGCTTATTATTTACCTACAAGAATGTATACAAAACATAATTAAAAAGTTAAGGTATATTTTTATTTATTAATATCCAAACTAACTAGGTTATTATTTTCAAAATGATACGATTTGTAGTAATGACGCAAATTCAAATCGAAAAAATAGGTACGTTGGCAGCAGTACCCCCCCTTAAGTAATTGTTCAAAGAAAAACACGGGTTTGATATTATTTTCCTAAGTATGGTATTATTATAAATATTGACTGATATATTTATGCTGTGTGTAATGATAATAACTTGTTTAATATTTAATTACCTACATGTTATTTTATTTTGAGTATGATATAAAAACATGCCTTACAAATTAATATTAAGATCTATTGTTATGCGCACTTTTCAATCTTTTGATTGCAATGGCTTCTAATTTGTAGAACTCCATCATGAAAACAAAAATATGAACACATGTACATAATTCTACAATCGATGTATTTCACTCCCGACGGCCAGTTGATTATGGCCTTGTAAGCCGAAACGGTCGCCGGGAGTGAAATAAATCGATTGTAGAATATGTGTTCATATTTTTCATTTTCATCCATCGATTTTTTTTCAATAATTATAAACATTTTTTTATTTTATTTGGAAAACATACAGCATACAATATAATAAAAATAATAAAAACAAAAATGATACATACAATTTCATGCCTAAGTAACATGTTTTCACTTATATAAAAGTAGGAATACCTAAACATATTTGTTATTTATTCAATTTATTCATTATTTCTTTTTATTTCATTATCATTGGGCGGGTACATTCGAAACACGATGAGAAAAGGAACATCAAATATTACTCCGCCTAAAATTTGTAATTCTCATAGCAAAAGTAAAAGGAACAAGCAAACAATAATCCGACTGTCGATTCGTTCATGAGAATTCAATTCTCTGAATGAATCGACATTATCAAGTCAAGATGCGTGTACGAAGAAACATTTTGTATGGCGTAGTGGACTTCTTGCATGCTAATAACACCAACTAGAGGCCTCGCAGCATATATGTACCCATACATGAATTTACTCAGAATTCGGAGGAGAACATTTTATGTGAGTTTTGTGTGTCTGTGTGTCCCCCCCCCCCCCGCCCTTATAACTTTTGATCCGCTCAATTTACAGAGCCCAAAATTTCAGAATATATTAACAGTTATAAGCCTACGAAACTTTTATACTCAGAATTGTGAATTTTTGTTTCAGTCAGGGGTTATCAACTTTTGAAATTTTGGTTTATTTTTCCATATATCTCAGAAACCGTAAAAGCTAGAACGCTGAAAAATGATATAAACATAGACAAATACAAAAACTGAAATTCGTTTTTTTTTTAAATTCCAGGGTTTCTCAAACATTTTTAAATAAGAAAAATATTTTTTTTATGATAAATTTATGAGTTTAACTGCCTATATTTCCATTTTTTTTAATATCGAAAAAAGCCGAAAAACCCCAACTAGACAATTTAATTTTCTATAAAAAATACTAACATTGTATTAGCACATCTCAGTTTTTTTTTAACAATTTTTATAAAAATTTAATTTAGTGACGACATTGCTTCATACAATTTGTATGGCAGTAGCCTACACACAATATCTAAGAAGACTTAATAGTAGGTATGATACTAATCTCCAAACATACATACATTTTCATATTCTGGGTAGGATCAAAAGACTGACCTCCATACTATCCTATCTTGACATACAAACCTAGGTACATGTGTTATATAGAAAACCAAATATCTTAAAATATTAAATAATTTGTATTTATGGGTTTATAGTTTGGTACTTATTCTTCAACTATACGTACTATCGCTATCGACAGTTGGATCTCATGTGTTACATGCAACAAGTTAAAATATATTTTTAAATTATTCTGTGGATTATGTGGAGGTTTTGGGTTAACTCAAACTTATTCATTGCCTCCCTAAACAGTGATACAGTGCTTTTTCTAAACTACCGCCTTTTCGACTCTGAGGTTACAGTCGAAAAACTCTTTGAAGTCCCAATCCTCTCCATCCTTGTATCGTATCTTGGATTTGATGTTTTGTTTATATGAATAACTGAAAAATACTAACACTATCATATCACTAACATATTGGCACTAAATATGAATGGCGAAAACAATGTAAACTCTACCATTTTGAGATAATATATTTGCGAATTGCCAAACAATATCGGCATTGTACAAAAATAAACCCAATTAATATTTTTGAATACATATATTAATTCTGATTTTTTCTACGTAATCTTTTTTTTATTATTTTAACCAATGACCGGAAAACATTTGGGATGGTACAATATTAAAAAGAAAATTTTGGATACACGTGTATTTAAATGGCAGGAGGAGGTAATTCTCCGATTTTTCTTCCCGACCAAGACATATTACATCTTGCAATTCCCCAATTCTCACACAAGCATTAGGTAAACAGAAATAAACCTCCATTAGATGTGAGTACACAATTGTCAATCGATACACACACAAAAGTATTCAGACTCTGCTTGATACCCATTGAATTTGAATAAAAAAAAACTTTAATTTATTCCACTATTTAAGGGGGGGACTGCTGCCAACGTACCTATTTTTCAATTTGATATACCATCATTATTTCTTATCAAATCGTTTTGAAAAAAATAATTTAGATAGTTTGGGTATTCGTAAAGAAAAATATATCTTTACTTTTTGATAATGTTCTGTATAAATATGTGTAAAAAAATAATGATATACCCCGATTTTCAACGTTTATCTTATATTTTTAATAAAATCTAGAAAAATATGATGTGACGTTGCATTAATGCTTCAGGTTTAGAAAATAAACCTAAAAAACATTTATTTTCCATTCAGCGCCATTACGAAATATAAGTTTTTTTGGTTTATTAACTTAACCTGATGCATTAATGCAACATTACATCGTATTTTTCAGATATTTTGATCTTCTTTAATTTATAAAAAAATATAATGGTCCATACCTTATAGTTTTTTAGAAATTTAAGATAAATGTCAAAAATTGGGGTATGCTTATTATTTTCCTACAAGAATATATGCAGAACATATTTAAAAAATTAAGGTATATTTTTATTTATTAATATCCAAACTAACTAGGTTATTTTTTTCAAAATGATTCATTTTGTAGTAATAACGCAAATTCAAATTGAAAAAATAGGTACGTTGGCAGCAGTCCCCCCCTTAATTTAATTTTATTTAAATATATGTACCCGTTTATTTTGATGGACCACGTAGCCAGAATTGACAGTGATATACTTGCGTATGTAGCAGCAAATGAAATCCTTTCTGGTCGTCGTCTACCCGGAATACCAACCAAGAGATGGAGCGACAGTTGGACTTCGTCATCTCAGGAGGCATAGTTTTTTATGTTACAGACCAACAAGCCTACTAAAAGAAGAATAAGAAGAAGATAATTATTTTTATCTTAACTACAACCAAGCAGTGTTTCAATAATTGTTTTTTTTTAATTTTGAAATGTAGCACTAGGTTAATTCTGAAGGTATCCTTATTCATTTGTTTTTATTCGACTGTTCCATCCATAGAACGGATAACAATTACTGTATCCTTTTATTTTTGAAATGTAGCACTAATTTAACTCTGAAGGTATCCTTTTTTATTTGTTTTTATTCATAGTATTTGTTACTCGTTATAAGAAATTATCTGAATCAGGATGCTGAGATTGAGAGGAGACGAGGTCAATCCTGGACTGCTTTTGAAAAGCTGTCTTTTATCCTAAAATACCCAAAATTTGGATATAAATAAATTCCTATTTGACTTCTGTATCCTTCCCGTGCTTACATACGGACCAGAAACGTCAGTATTGAATGAACATATATTATTATAATGCACAAGCTCGTGGTGACACAGAGGGCTATGGAGAGAAGGATGTTCGACATCTCTTTACGAAATGGAAAAATTAATAGGTGGATAACACAGACCAATGTAACCGAACGGTGGATAACAGACCAATGTTACCGATGTCGCCGAGAGAGTCACCACTCTGAAATGGATCTGGGCAGGACACATTGTCAGATATGCAGATGGAAGGTGGACCCAAAGAATCTTGGAGTGGCGTCCGAGACAGGAAAAAAGAAGCGTGGGACGTCAGGGAGCAATTGAAAGCGGTGTATCCTGGAAAGCGAGGAGTGGAAGAATAGGGGGGAGGCCTATGTATGTTCAACACTGGATTCCAACGGGTGGATGAAGAAGAAGATTAGATATTCATTTATTTGTTTTTATTACGTGGTTAATTTACTTGAACATTATTATACGACATCTTGTTTGCGGAAGTGTGTGGCGCTAATTTAGATTTTGAGTAATAATTACACATATTTTGATTATAATCTTCACTTTAATATATCAAAACTGTTTTGAACGGAATGATTGACACTTTTTCTCAATTTCCAGGTAAAGCACTCGCTCCCAACGTTCAACGTCATCACCATATTTCAAATAAAGCGACGAGTATACAAATCATACCCAAATTACTGCCTTAATTAGCGATTCTGCTAAAATTTATGATAATTTTGGAAATCTTTTGAGCGATATAAACGAAATTTCAAATTGACGAGAACACTTTGCAAAGGCACGAAAGAGAAAGAGAGAGAATCGCTTGATGTTATTACTATATTAGCCGCACAATAGAGATAAAATGATATTTAAATGAAAATGAAAAAGGTTGGCTCATTTGAATAACAAATCGACCCTTAAGTAACTAAGCAACTACTAATTATAATATTAACAATTTCAAGTTGACAAATGAACGAACGAATTTCAATAAGAATTTACCTATTGGGTACACCATGAAAACGGGCATGAAAAAATCGATACAAAAAATTAAATTAAATGATTAATGTATCGTTTGTTCATTGACTGGATCAAGTTCAAATCCAAACGAAAACCACAATGTATTTGTTTATAAGCTTATTTAAATAAATATTCTTTTTTATTACAAGAGCATTCATTGCGTATCAGCGACTTTTTTTCTGAAATGCTTTCAAGCAACAATCTCCCATAAAGTTGGTGCCATTTTATGTATTATTTCCTTGTTGGGAGTCAATGATAGTATAGTCTTCTTCTTCTTCCTCTTTTTTTAGATCTATGATCTGTTTTTACAGGTCCTGGGACGAAGATGTTCAGCTCTCCCTCCATCTCTTTGATGGTCTTCCCGGTGGACGGCGTCTCTCTGGTATTTCGCGCATTACAATTTTTGGCAGCCTTTCTGGATTCATTCTTTTAACATGATCTCTCCAGTATCGTCTTCTTTTCCTGATCCACCTTACAATATCCTCCACATTGCAGGTTCTACGGATCTCCTCGTTGGGGATTCTGTCTCTGAGGGTTCTGCCCAAGATATGTAGGTCTTAGTGTTTTCATCTCTGTTGTTCTGAGTAGCTGTTTTGTTCTCACCTTATCTGCCCTTGGTTCTACATCATAAGTCACTATGGGTCTGATGCAGGTTTTATATTATATTAGAACCTTACTCTCAACTAGCATATGTTTATTGGCCCAAACAGTGTCCCTCATGCATCCGGAAATAACTGCAGCTTTATTAGTCTGTTCTTTGACTTCTTAATAGAGATCATTACTATATAATATTCTATATATGATACTATAGTAATAATAATAATAAACACTTCCTCGCACTCTGCGCAAGTGACAACTTCAATGTCATATGGCAATTTCTTCCGACCAATCACTTGTAACGTGATATGGGAAAGAAGGTTTTCTTAGTTTTTAAAATAGTTGTTATTATAAATATTATATGTGCTTTATTTAATATCGACCAGCCCCACTGTTGGGCTTAGCCAATGTAACGTGATATGGGAAAGAGGGGAAGTTATATTATTAATATATTTATTTGATAACATATACAAAGTTAATTTATTACCCTTTACCTTGCTTGGAATATTGGCCTCTCTACTTACCCTATGCGTTCCGCACAGTCCACAGCAGGGAGTTGTCCAATATGTACCAATCATTTGTAACTTCCAATTTGTGAGTAGATAAAATATTATAGCAAAGAGATTTAGAACGTTACTGTTCCTGGCCTGGCTAGCTCATCGGTATGTAGATGAAAAAAAATAATTTTTAAAAAAATAGTTTTGGTATATAGAGTATTGATATGGAGCTTTGACTCTCAATATTCTCAGGTTTAGGTATGTGGATTCTTAATGTGTAAAATGAAATTCGGTGAGGTTCGGTCAAACACATCCAACGATGCATATATTGTAAATCAAAAATTATGTCAGATATATTACAGTGGAATGCAAGTATGTTATAGCAAAAAGATAAATATGTAAGATTAGTGAAACATTATTATTCGATACAGATGAACCAAGAGAAGAACATTAATTTGTGATTTAGCAGGGTATACAAATATAACTCCATTGAATATTCATATGTATGAAAACATAACAACTTACACATGCGTATGTGTCATAAAATACTGAGCCAAGTTTTCTTAAAAGGATTTTGACATTAAATAACTACTACTTTTGTAGATTGAGTTTTAAACTTCAACCATATACATTATACATAACAAATGATTATGTTATATCGCTTGGTGAGCTAAGTTTTATTCATTTAATGGCTTGACATTTGAGTAAACAAATTATACAGGTACAACAATAAGGCAATTAATTATTCACCAAGACTAAACAGGTTTTGATCTTTTATAAATACAATTGATATGAAGAATGATAGTAACCCGTGCATTCTATTTCAGTTGGATTATTATAAAATTATCTCTTTGGTCACTGAAAAGTTATTCATGAGAAGCATATATATAGTGAATAGAGTAATAACCAAATCATTTATATAATAAGTACAGAATTTACATGGTGCCGAGTGAGTGATTACTTAAATTTATTTGTCACGATATATTTGGGGGTGACTTAACTATGGGGAGCGGAGTAACACTTTCACTGAATGAAGTTGGGTTTTGTAACCTCAACAATTAAAACACAATCACAGAGACACTTACATTTTGGGCAGAGAAGACGATCGAGGGCCCTCCTCGGCCTCGAGCAAAGTTGATACTAGAAGAAGCG
The DNA here is from genome assembly GCA_963576475.1 of Molanna angustata. Classification (NCBI taxonomy): domain Eukaryota; kingdom Metazoa; phylum Arthropoda; class Insecta; order Trichoptera; family Molannidae; genus Molanna; species Molanna angustata. The sequence goes on along the minus strand of OY754977.1, from coordinate 16,483,410 downwards.
TGTTGGAGGACACGCATGTGTCGCCGGTCCGTGGGGTTAGGATTAACCCTAACATGAAGAGCAGGAAGGTGTTCTGATCCATATCAGAACCTGGAGAAGGGGGACGTCAGACTATTCCACAAGCAGGATCATAGAGAGGTTGACAGGGGGCTTCTACAGGCCGGTGCTGACCTTGAGAACCAACGAGGTCCTCGGAATGGAGACATCAATTTTAATACAGCGACGAAGCTGGTGCTTCGTAGATGGGCAGGGCATACGGATATGCCGAGGTGTTGAAGAAGCAACATGGCGGGGAAAGTAGCGTATGTTAAACATTAACTGGGATTCACTTATCGGATTTGGCCTTTGGCTTAACACTACAGAACAAGCTTACACTGTGGCTGAAATTTATCACTGTATATTTGAGGAATTTTATTCGCAGTCAGCGGCGAAAGTATGATATAAAAATAACGTTCACTGCTTCTATTAAACTGACTGAAATTAACAGATTTATATAGACATGGTTCGGACACTGGATACTTTCATTGTATGAAAGCTATAAATAACAATACTTGTGGAGTTCACGTAATTAACAGACACGTGTGGACGTGATGATCGATCGTGCAAAGAATTATCTATTTATATAGACATGGTCCGGACACTTAACATTCGGATTATATTAAAGGATATAAATAAACATTTGTAAGGTTTACTTAAAATGCGCGAAACCCTTTGGATTTATCACTTAGGTCGGCCGTCCGACGGCCGAGAAAATAATTTCTTTGAAAACAATTTAACAGAGAGTTCGATACGTGTCGATTGTTTGAAGGATTATTTTGGAACTGACTATTGGATGATTGACATATGAAAAAAAAGAATAATAGCCTCGCACAGAGTACTCGTACGGCAGAAGAAAGATTGTTGTAAAAAGGGTGAAAGAAAAATCAGCCGTGAAGGTGATGGCAAAGATAATGAGAAAGATCCTAATTAAAAGTTACGATAGAAATAGCCTCGCGCAGGGTACCCGAAATGACAGATAAAAAGGCAAATAGGAATCCCGCAAGATAGTATCGAACTACATTACTGAAAAGGTATGATGCATTCGTACTGAATAAACGACACCTATCGAAATTGATTATTAACTTTTACCTTATTTTACAGAATTATAGGCCGTTTCTAAAATGATCCAGACGGAATCTTTTGAGAGGGGAAAGGAGGAACAGGAAAGTTGAAGTGGTGTACATTCAATGTTACTGGACATATTTCTTATTTAGCGAAATAGACAGAACTAGGAATCATTAGTAAAAATGACAAAGGATAATTATGACATGAAGTATGCCTTTATATATTGATTAATTATCTCTTTTATGAAATTTGATTTGAAACTAAAGTTACTATTTTTTCTTATAAAGACGAGGTCGTTACAGCCGTTGGCTGATGTAATACTTATCGTACGGAACGGGGATTTCTAAATTTATTTAAAATGAAACACTTTTGACGTTGTTCGCGAGCGGGGAGCGGAGGAGAGGGGTGAAGTAAGGGGTTTTTTTTTATATATATAAGGCAACCCACCCTATAAGGAGGGTGATTTGTGCCATGACGAAACGAATATTTGTATATTTAAAAGGAAATCAATTTGTTATATGAGAATATCTCTTAAAGATTTATTGCATTTAAATTAAGAAATTTTGATATAATTGAGTGAACTTTAGTCGAATTTAGGGAGAGAAGATGCGACATATTTACAGGCAGAGGGACACGCAGCTTGGCATAAAAGTCGAATTTATCGTGAATTGGACACTCCATGAAAACGTGATCCAACGTTTCCACCTCTCCACAATCACACAAAGGACTGTCCCTTATGTGTATTTTGTAAAGGTGGTTTGCGATCATGCAGTGACCAATTCTCATTCTGCATATGTTTGAAACATCCCTTTTTGACATTTTTTTTCCATGAAACCATGGTTTGGATGGAACTGTTATCTGTATAATTTTGTAAGCAGTCCCTTTCACACGGCTTGACACTTCCCATTCATTAGACCATTCGGTCAAGAGGCGCTTTTTAATGATTGAGGTGGTGAAATCTTGGAATGGAATCTCAAAATTAAGAGGTTCAGTGCCAATCGTTGTAGCTTCTTTTGCCAAACGGTCTACAGTTTCATTTCCATTTATACCACGATGTGCTGGTAACCATACAAATGTAACATATATATTTGATGTAAAAAGGTTGTATATATACTTTTTTATTTCGCAAAGTATGTAATCGTCAGGGGATCTAGATAAATTAGAAGATATAGAGTAGATAGCGCTAAGGGAGTCGGTGAATATTATAATATTAGAAGAATCGAGGGTATGACATATAGATAAGACCTCTTTGATTGCCCAACACTCAGCTGTATAAACTGAGCATTCGGGTGGAAGTTTGAAAAGTCCTTTAGTGTTGTTATACGGAATATAAAATGCTGCTCCAGAGTTGCTATTAGGTGAAAGCTTGGATCCATCAGTAAAAATTTGAACGTGAGATGGCCATCTTGAACGAACAATGCCATCGAATTTACTGTTGATTAGTTGGGAGGGAAGATTGCAGTTTTTGTCCAAACCGAGAGAAGGACATGTATCGGGAATGAATTTTGTTGCGAAATATGGTGTTTTATAGTAAGGAAGATAATTATGCGAACAATTGACAAGTATTTTTGATTTAAGAAGGGTGTAACTTTTACATAGTATTGGAGTGGAAGATTTTGACCAATATCGTTTTAATTGACATAAATGTGTTATTGTGGATAGCTTTGATGTTAGTGGGTGAGAATTAAGGGAAAGTCGTTTTAGAACAAATTTGTCTGAAAGATATTGACGTCTCAAGTGAAGTGGGGAATCTAACCCCTCCACCTGAAGTGCATTAATCGGTGAAGATCCCATTGCTCCGATTATAAGTCGTAAACATTTAGACTGTATTCTATCTAATTTGGATTCAAGGTATTTAGGAAGAGGATCGAATAAAAAACAACCATAATCCAGGTGACTGCGAACTATGGCATTATAGAGCAATTTCATTGTTGATGGATGAGAACCCCACCAGACTCTCGATACAGCTCTCAAAGGATTAATGTTTTTTTCGCATTTAGATACAATTGAGTTGACATGAGAGTTCCACGATAGTTTTCTATTAAGGATTACACCCAAAAATTTAATTTCGTCCTTTATAGCAATGTTTGTACCATCGATATTTACAGAAATGTCCGGAAGTTTATGTTTACGCGAAAAGGCGACTACTTGGCATTTTTGGAGCGAAAGTTCTAAACCATTAGATTCAAGCCATTTGTTTATTCGACTTAATGTTTTTGACAATTTTTTTGCAGCAATTTGTGCGTTTTTGTGGGAGACATATACGACAATATCGTCGGCAAATTGTAATATTGAGCAAATATCCTCTATTACCGTAACAAGATCTTGACAATATATATTAAATAAAATAGGGCTTAATACCGAACCTTGAGCTAAGCCTTTCCAAACTATTCTATCAATCGTGGTATAAATATTTTCAGCTACAATTTTTCTCTCAGCAAACATGTTATAAATAAGTGTTGCCAAACTCATTGGAATACCCAAATCTACTAGTTTTTTTCTTAAAACAGACAGTATCACGTTATCATATGCAGATTTTATATCCAAAAATGCTGCAATAACAAACTCTTGTTTGGAAAAAGCTATTTTGATATCTGAAATCAAGATACTGAGGTTATCTAAACACGATTTACCTTTTCTAAAACCAAATTGAATTGACGGGAGAAGGCAGTTCCTTTCAATATGCCAGTCTAAACGGTTTTTTATTATATGCTCAAGAATTTTTAGGAAAACTGGTGATAATGCGATCGGCCGATACGAAGATTCTGATTGAGGGTCTTTGTTAGGTTTCAAAATAGGGACTATTCGTTGTATTTTCCAGTCTTTTGGTACGTATCCGTTTTTTAAACAACCATTATATAATTCTAATAAATGTTCAAGGAAATTTACTGGTGCATTTCGAAGAAAAGCATAAGGAATGAGGTCCATTCCGGGCGAAGAATTTTTCAAATTTTTAAGTGGGGTAATGAGTTCAGAATATTCAAAAGGTCCATCTAACCATGATTTAGACAAAGAATGGGCAGGAAGGATTGGCATTTCTATTTCTGTATCATTGGGGACGTATGGTGGGGCAAGCCTCTTTACAAAAGCTTCTAGAATGTGTCCATTTGGCAGATATTTCTTAGAAGTGGATAATGATGTTCTGAAGCGACGGATCATATCCCAGACTATTGATAGAGGAGTATCTGGTGAAAGAGTGTTGCAAAAGTTATACCAGCCTTGTCGCTTTTTCTTTCTGAGTATTTTTTTTGTATTTGCTTGTATATTTTTAGCATATAAAAAATTTTGTAACGTCATATTTTTCCTGTACTTTTTCATAGCTAATTTTCTTATTTTGATAGCCTCCGTGCATTCATTGTCCCACCAAGGGGCACATTGAATACGTTTCGATTCTGCTTTTCTCTTCGGAATACTAATATCAGCAGCTTTGTAGAGGATTGACATAAGTTCTGAATTTTTGTGAGTAATGTCGGATGACAAAAAAGATGGTGTAGAATCTTTAATAGTTTTATTGAATATATCCCAATTGGCTTTTCTTATATTATGTCCTTTTTTACTAACGGCTGTTTTTGTTTTGGATTTTGTGATGGTTTTTATAATAATGGGAAAATGGTCACTTGCTAGGGGATCATCAGATATAGACCATGTAGAAGTGGAGGCTAAATCATTTGTACAAATGGAGAGGTCAACAGCACTCACATTTTGAGTTGGTGGAGTGAGTCTAGTTGGTGAACCGTCATTTAGAATGCATAGATTATGTTTATCTATAAATGAGAGAATGAGGTTTCCCGAACGATTTGATAGTGTACTGCCCCAAGATGGAGAGTGGGCATTGAAATCACCTAATATATAAAATGGTGAGGGTAGCATATCCACAATTGAATCCCAATAAATTGGGTCAAATGGAGAATGTGGAGGAATATATGTGGAAACATATACAACTCCATTCACTTGAACGGCAACCACTTGTAATGATGGGTGAGTTGGAACAATAATTTGATTATATGGGATGGAAGATTTGATAAAGATAGCTGTTCCAGCTCTCCCATCATTGCGGTCGGATCTAACAGACAGGTAGCCTGGGACATTGAAAACTGAACCTGGTACAAGCCAAGTTTCAGTAATGCACGCAATTTGAATTTCGTGTGTGGATAATAGAAATATGAAGTCAGGTTTGTTTGCTGTGACGCTTCTACTATTCCATTGAAGGATATTGTGAATTTGATGAGCCATTGTGGAGGGTTGTATTAAGAGTTTGAATATTGTTATTTGTTAATATAGATATAAGGAGAGAAATAAGTGTTTGAATAAATGATGAATTGTCGTTTTGAATTTGGGAGGTTGAATTAGAAGTTGGTAAATTCATGTTTGGTAAGGCACATCCGTTAGGGGCCTGTGATGAATAATGTCCGTTTTGGTTAAATAGTAAGGCATTGTGTTGGGTTGTGTCATAGTTGGGGGCAGAAATATATCTTGGTTTTGAGGGTTTAAATATGGTTTTTTTAAATGAAGTTGAAGGTGGAGAAATAGGTTGAGTGCTTGACGGTGCGGTGGAAGTTATATCAGCAAAAGATTTTTTTGTGGGTGGGACGAGTTTTGAGGCCTGAAAATATGATATATTATCTGTTGCCATTGTCTGTTTGATATTTTTCTGTCTTGATAACTCTGGACAGGCCGTGCTAATTGCAGTGTGATTTCCAGAACAATGGAGACAGATTGGTTCCTGTGAAGTATTTGGGCATTGTTCGAATGAATGATTTTCTCCACAATTGTAACATCGAGGAGAAGATCGGCATACTGTTTTAGAGTGTCCAAATCGACAACAGTTGAAGCATTGTATGGTTGGAAACTTGTAAATTTCTACTTGTAAGGAATTATAGTATAAAAATACCCTGGGTGGTAAAATTTGGCCCTCAAAAGTAACAACCACCGACTGTGAAGGTTTCCATATTAACGTACCCGTTGAAGTGTCTTTGTAGTTCAATCTTCTGGCTTTAACTACTTTAGGTATGTTGGTGTGTACGTTCAATGCCTCAACTATCTCGTCTTCGGGTAAATCGCTCGGGATACCTCTGACCAGTCCCATACGCGTCAAATTGAATGTTGGTATATATGCTTTAAATTTATTGTTTGAAATGTTCTCTATATTTTTAACAAAATTGTTGGCAGATATGGCAGTTTTAAATTGAATCGATATTTTATAGCGGCCTTCCGATTTGATAGACCCATCAATTATTTGTATGTTTAAAGATTTATGCATGAAAATAAATTTTCCGAAATCGAGGGGGTGGATTGTTTTGCCTTGTTCCGATCTCTGTATATGGACAATAAAAGGAGAAGAAGAAGAAGGTCCATATTCCATTTCCAATTTAGGCGGTGAAAAGGTATTTATAGTTTTTGGGTCGTTATTGGTGGTAATTATTATTTCGGGGTGAGTTTTTTGTTTGTTTGGGATTGACTCGGATGAATGACGAAAAGGTTTACGTTTTCTATTTTTACTAGCAATAGATACCTGACTGGCATCTGATTCTGAAGTATAATTTATATCCGAGTTAATACCGGGATCCGGCGGTTTATTTTCCTCTTGTTCCATCACCAAAAATTAATCGGTAGAGAAATACACAAATAACACAAAATATGTAGAAAACAGAGTGAAATAAAAAGTAAATAATAATGAAAATGAAACAATAAAATCTTATCTGTTCGCTGAGCAGCAACAAGGTTTGTAGGTAGGACACCACAATGTAACAACACAACACAACCGATCGCTACGAATGAACCGACGAGACTGTCAAGTAAGGGGTTCAGGTCGAATAATAATAATACACTCCGCTAGACATGATGTTTAGGTTTTTTATGAATACCACCACTATTGCGAAGCCGTTCCTAGGCGCGCGAAATTTAAAATGTTTATGAAATATTATACATTAGGAATTGAACTATGGGGGCCGTACAATATAATCGTAACGTTCACGTTACACACTGTTGCCAGCCCAAAATGAATTTAAATAAATTTCTCCTCTGCTGGGGATCGAACCCAGGACGCCCGCATAGAAGCCAAACGGCTTACATACTCTGCCACGGCGATTAGCAATTTGTTATATTTTATGACAACGTTGGAATATCATAGGAGAACCAGGAATGATTAAAATAAGTAAAACTTTCCAAAATTCCATTGATACGGAACTCAATAAGAAGGCATAATTTATTGGTGAACGTTGCGCTAGGACATAAAGTGATCATGTAAACCACCCGATGATAGATCGTAAGCCCTGAAGTGCCTGATTCTCCTATAATATTCCTTCTTCGTCTCTATTGAGATGTTAAAAATCTATCAAAAGAATCTTATCTTTTCATTGTAAGATCTACAAATTAATATTAAGATATGTAAAACAACAATAGTGAAATAATTTTTATTTTATTTCATCTCAATCGCTAATTCATAAATTGCTATTATTAAGTATTTTGTAGAGTAATATGATATATGTTAAGTTTCGTCTCTTATCGAGGCTCATAATGTTATTAGAACGAAGACACGTGAAATAATCATCTGAGACGCTATAGTAAAATCTGTAGTTGACCTGTTTGATAAATAATTTATGTATTTTTACAATTTTATTTACGTGGGTGTTATATTGTGTAATAATTAATTATTGGACCAATCATGAAATAGTGTATTAATTAATTTTAATTCTTAATATCACACTGTAATATTTATTCAGTGATAAGCTTTTAATTAAAGAAAAAATATTCATCTTATTCAACAAAAGGTACACAGACATAATATACCTACCCATAATAGTACAATCATAATTTTGTGTAATAATAAATTTTAATTCTTAATATAAAGTTTTAGTCTTTATTCAGTGATAATCTTTTAATTAAAGAAAAAATATTTATCTTCTACACTACAGCAAATGGTACACAGACATAATATATCTACCCATGAGAGTCATGATTTCAAGAAATCATAATTTTAATTTGTGTGTGAACTTGTTATCAATGATCAAAGCAAATAGAAAATAATAGATAAGTACGTCATATACGAAACGACTGAAGTGAAGATTTAATATAAATGATATAGATAAACAACTTGTGATATTTTCAGTGCGGATTTGTATATTTTCGATTGTAAAATGTTTATTTTTTGTATATCTTTTTTTGTTTATTTATAACGAGGTCTACTTTATTTATATGCAGATTTACATGACACTGTTTCTACTGTTATTTTTTGTATTTATAATTCTTTTGTATTTAATGTTTTGGTTTATTTTGAGTCCATTTGTATGTATTTTTTTTAAGTTTGATAATAGTTATCTACTATTTTTTTATTCTTGAATTTATTGTTTAACTGTTTAGGTAATATTTTTTTTCTTTTTGCAAGTGTATAACTAATTATTTTTACTTATTCAATATATTTTTTATCATGAATATGTGTTTTATGTATGTAGGTACTTATGTATGTAAAAGGCAATTTATGTCGTTTATAAATACATAAATAAATAAAACAAAAATTTTCAAAGAATTCTTAAGCAGGGATCCGGACGATCCGGTATGTGGAATCTGAACACAAATTATTAATGAAATATTTTTTATATGTCTTCGACTCCATTAAAAGTTGAATGGTAAAAAAAATTATAATAATCATTCAATAGCTTTTCTGAGATGAAATAGGAGAAATTAATGGATTTCTATGGAAAAATAATCAGCTCCTAGTTTATAGACATATTATGAAACCTATTATAAATCATAATACATATTATGAAACCAATATGAAGTCGATCGGACAGATAGTTTGTGTTGTAGAGAATAAACCATAGAGAAGAAATAACGGCTGTCTATGGTCAACTAATCAGCTCTCGATCAATGCACTTTACACATATGAACACTTTACACTTTTTTTTACACATTTGTGCACTTTACACTTTACACATAAAGTCGATCGAACTTATAGTTTAGGCTCTGGAGAGGACACAAAAATGATACGGCGTACGGCGTGTACGGCTCGGCGTATATACATTGTACATCAAACTCATACATACGCCATACATACGCCATACATACAAACACATCACGAAAAATCTCGTAGTGTGCACTCTCTACATGATACGCGTTGAGAAATTGATGTTAAAAAATATGCTGAAAAATTGTGGAATCGTGACCTATTAATGTAAAGTTAAAATTCAAAAAATGGTGTCCTTCAATTATTATATTATAGTCGTATGTATTTTTTTCTTTGTCACGCTTTTTGTATGAAAAAGAAACATAATTTGAGTCTAATTTACCGAATTAATTGAGACTACACGTACAATATCGCATATACCAAAGAAATCGTCAATGTACCTTCATTATTTATATATAATATAAATTAATGAAGAATGGTTCATTTTTCTGGATGCAGTGACATTCATTAGGTTGGCGTAAGATCGTGATGAGTTTAGTATGGTCGCCAACCTCATTAGGACTAACAGAATAAAAAACATGAAATTCATTCCATTTGAAAAAAAAATTGTTTTTATTTTTAATTCTCCATTTACACACATTTATAGGGGGTTCTTCGAATTATTTTAAAGTTGATGCAGCTCCTGCATGAAATGAGATTATCTTGTCTCCTCGTCATTGTACTTTTAAAGTTTTCTTGTGTGACCGGAAATAATGTGAACCATGGGAACAGGTTGGTGAGAGAGGGGTTCCGTGTGATTTAAAATACACACGCCCATGATGTCAACGTAGCTTTTTCAATGAGCTTTTACTAAAAGCTTTCCCGTAGCTTTTATTCTTTTCCACCTCCGCTAAGTTGAGGTTTTCCACAACCTGGAAATAGTAGGTACATACATACATACCAACCTAACAGAGAACGATAAGGTTTTCGCGTTTCTGTAATGAAGCCTCATTATTGTGCTTTGAGGTGTCAGTACCACATATTTCTCATTTTGACTCACATTTAACGAGATATTTTAAGCGCAGCTCATTTAAATAATTTTAAAAATAGTTTCTACAACGGGAAAAATATTTTAGATAAATTTATTTATTTATTTATTTATGTTAAAGTTGGACAAAAAACAGAGTTAAGACATAGTACAATACAATAGTAACATCAAGTATTAAGGCCTATTACATTTTGTCGTTATGATTGATATAAAATAATACAAGTTTGCAAAAAATAAAAATAAAATATGATCATAGGTTGGTATGTAGGTAAGAGCAACATTTCAAGTTAACAATGATTTAAAACATAATATTGAACTAAAAGGAAAAAAGAAAAAAGAGAATAAATGCCGTCAAGGTTTCCTATAATAAGCGGTTATAAATAAATAATTTATTTATCGATTAAAATATCATTAACTGATCTGAAGTCTTTGTGGTTCATTTGTTACGATCTCTTATATCGCCTGCAGCAAACCACTTTCTATAGTCTTGCGTACGCACGGCTCGCTCCCAAGTTTAAGGACGGTTGACAGATGTAACAATTTCCATTGGCCAGCAATGTATGTGGGACATTCTTTCATGGAGCATTCAACAACGCCATAATACCTTTAGTTAATTATTTACCTTTCGCGATCTTGAATATTTAAGTGTTCGGAATTCTTAGTTTATTCTATCGATGATGATATTCTATGGGAGATGCTCAGAAAAACTTGCATCCCTGGTCCCTCTTTTACACATTCACAATAGATTCACTCGTTTTACGCAATCTCAACACCCGTTAACAGTAACTCTTCAATCTACACGAACCAGCCCCTTGACAACGTGTCAGCTCAAGAAAAGAAACAAGAAAAGATAACTCAATGTATGGAAGTGACAGTTTCCAGTCACGTGACAACTGTCACTTCCATACATTGAGTTATCTTTTCTTGTTTCTATTCTTGAGCTAAATAACACGTTGTCTAGGGGGGCAGCGCTTCTCGAACTCTTTTACTAACACAGAAGTCCGACTGTGGAACGATTTCCATCTCCTAACAACCCGGGTCTTTTTAAAAACCGACTTTTTTTTTTCCTGAGCAGATAGCAAACTTTCCCCATCGCAACGTAGTGCGCTTTGTCGGAAGAGTATAATGGACTCAAATTCTAATATCTTGTGTCCGCTACGTATCCATATTAAAAATAATAATAATATGTAAAGATTTACTTGTGTTCGACAGTAAAACCTTGTTGATCTACGTTGATTATTTTATTTATAATCTTTCATAAATGTACCCATATATTTAACTTAATTTATCAACGCCTTCTGCATAAATAATGTTTTCTAAATCCCATGTAACTATCCTAACCAAAAAAATATCTAACCTTTGAATCAAAGATTTCGGATTAGATTTCCGTTAAATGCACAGTTTTCACTGTGTTTTTAATCTGGATTTATGATACAAGTTACATACCCAATCATCACAAATGTAGCAACTAGTGTTTGGTTGCGTGTTTAGTAAAAATTTGATATTGAAGCTGTGTTACCTGAGAAGTAAAATACATATTAACATATTATTTTTAAGGTAATAAGTTGTTTTCACATCATAAAATATATGCAAAGAATGTGATAATATTATGAATATATGTATATTTAAAACGGCCCTACGCACACACAGATACGCAAATATAAGATACTAATGTTGCATACTTACATCACGAATACTGCTTTGCGCATGGTCCGTACACACGGCATTGAATCGCAAGACAAGAGTGATCTATTCGGCCACTATAGACTTCTTTGAGTGCAAAAAATGTTTTGCAAAAATATACGCTATTATAGCAAAAAATAGTACCTACCTCTAAATTTCACACATAGATGGCTGTAGTAAAAATTAAAAATTAAAAAAGTTTTTTGATTTCTTATAAACAATACAATGCTGAAGTTACAAAAACAATTACATACTAGAGTTAAAAGTTAAGGGCGTGTGTACATATGTTTGTGTGTCTGTGTGTGTGTCTGTGTGTGTGTGTGTGTGTGTGTGTGTGAGGGTGTGTGTGTGTGCGCGTATGTGTGTCTGTGTGTGTGTGTATGTGTGTACATATGTTTGTGTGTATGTGTGTGTATGTGTGTGTAAGGGTGTCTCTGTGTGTGTGTGTGTGTGTGTGTGTGTGTGAGGGTGTGTGTGAGGGTGTGTGTGTATGTGTATGCATGTTTATTATTTAATGATAAGTATTGTAATTGATAGAATACGATGAACACCTCACTAGGAAGTCCTGTGCCGAGGAATTCAATTTATCAGTTGTGTGACATAGATATTACATTATATATAAATAGTTTTTGAATGAAATTATACATTTAAGTATTATTGAGAAAAAAAAATTGTGAAGTTTAATTATATCTGATTGGATGTAATTATGTTATTGATTTGTTCTGAACCGGTGCTGTATATCCATGCTATTATCTGTTTTTTTGTATTTTTGTGACGATGTGTTTTGTGGTAGCAGTTTCAATGATGTCTCCGCAACATTTGTGGCGACAAACTCAGCTAGCATGTAGCGCGCAACTAATGTCGGCAACGCATTCCTGTATACAAACCTCAATGAATTTTTACTGCGGTAGTCGTTCAGAGACTAAAATTGTCAGGTATCGAAGATTTGAGAATCCTTGAGTGCCAAGGGACCCTAACCCGTCTATATATACATCCATAAAATTTAACTCCTATACCTTAACGTATAGTATATAGTAAGGTTTATTTATTTATTTTAATATTTTAGCTTATTAATATTTGTTTATTTATTTATTTTATAAGAAAATCCAGTACATAATACAAAATATAAGAAAGGATTAAATACAAAATATTATTATTAAACAAATATGGATGTTTCCACTCCTCTTCCATCCAAGGCAATATTTTTTTTTTTTGTGTAAACTTATGTAGTAATATTAATAATGATAATAAATACTTCCTTACACCCTGCGAAATTGACGAATTTATTTCCATATGGCAATTTATTACACTTTACTAGTGTTAGTAGGAAGAAATTTTAGGAAATTATTTACATATTTACTAACCTTAAGAATACTCTCTACTTTAAATTACTTTCTCCCATTCAATAATGCAGTATACCATTTCGCTTGGGGGTGTATAAAATATCTATTTTACCTCTATAAATTGCACAAAAATTGACAGTATATTTCTTCATTCTTTCCCCTTAGCGCATTTTGTCCCGTTTCTATCGGTGTACGCTTTGACCATGATCCTGGAATTGGCGAGTCTGGTATTACATTGAAGCGACTGCCATCTGACCTTCGTAACCCTTAGAAAGGGGAACTAGACAAATTGGATCATGGCTACACAAAGCTAGTGATATAAATCCGCACATAGATTTTTTTTAAAAATCCAGAGTTGCGGCCCCGCCCGGATTCGAACCGTCGACCTCACGCATGTGAGGCGACGACATTACCGCTGGGCTATCACCGCATTTAAATATTGACAATATATTTTATAATATCAAAAACATCTGACTACCCAATTTTGCAACTATTTCAAAATTTGTGCAGTCTCAAATACATTGATAAAAATGTGCTACTTCAAGAACACAACGACATATGAAAGCTACGGCATGCCTTTGTACGTGTAGAGAGTAATAGACAAAATATAGTGGGTCAATTGTGTACCCCGTTAACACATACAAGTTTTGCACAACACTACTACAAGTATTATTGGCTGGTGTGTTTCAATCCACTAGAAAAAAATTTTAGAATGACAACTAAATTTAATAATTCAAAAGAAAAAAAAATAGACTGAACATGATTTGAAAATAAAAATACCTAGTCATTTCAATTTGTATAGCAATAATTCTGAAGACATCGTTTTTTGTTTCAACACACGAGTGCTTGCACTTTGTTAAAGGACAATATGTTTATTTTGTGTATCTGTATTGTAATTATTCATATGTAGGTATTGTTTTATATAAATAAAAAAAATCTAATAAAACAAATGAAATATTAATTTATGAGTTTTTGAAGTCTACAAATATTTTTTATTTACTATTACTTTTTTTTATGAATATGTCATTGTATAAGTACATATACATCCTTATGCATTCCCTTAACTAAGCAGTAATGCTTGTGGTATAGGTGAATCATATCGGTCGTGGCAGGATTCGAACTCGCGACCACAGGGCTGCATTTATAATTTACGTCGAGTGCTCTTAACGACTCTCTAACGCGTACATAATGATCGGACACAGATCCTCGAAAGACACTCTATGGCATTCAGATTGAACGTCGAGTGTACGCACCAAACGCTCGGTAAAATTGTCGGGCGAAAAACGTTCTGATATTTATAGTATCTGTTGACTTCTATTTTATCTGTGGATGACTTCATTTGCCCCTGTGATATATATTATGTCAGTTGACATTATTTATGATGACAATATGCATTTACGAAAATGTATATTTATTAAAATATTATTCAAAACTTCTGTACAACATCTACAAGGCTCCCAGAATATCTGAACATGCCAGACTGAATAGGCTAAGATGGGCCGGACATGTGTAGAGAATGCTGTCATCACGGACTCAAAAAAGGAAGGGCACCCAGGTGGAAGAAGGAGTATCGGGAGGCCAAGGCTACGCTACGGTGCGATGGGAAGACGAAGTTAGGAGGGATGCTGCCGAACTGCTCCATGCAACAGATTGGAAGGCCGAGGCGGGAGACAGGAGAGGTTGGAGGCGAAGACTCATGAAGGCCAAGGCTCGATATGGGCCGCAGAGCCATTGAAAAAGAAGAAGAAGGTCATTCAAAAATTTCCAATTAGAGGTTAGAGATCATTTTTTACTCCACTGCTCAATCGTTGCCTTTCGATGAAAATATAACCTAAACTAAAAAGACACATATATAATAAATGACATTTGACATTTAAAACGCCTACTGCGTTCAGATTGAAACTCCGCTTGAAAGCGTTCAGTGAGATTGTGTGAAAAACGCCATAATCTGCAACTTCAGATCATTCCGACGCTCGACGTCGAGAGTTGTATGTGAACACAGGCCTGGATTACAATAGAAGCGAGCGCGCTGATCGCTCTGCCATCAACCATTTAACAAGTATATAGAATACATGTTGAAATATATATATATATGTTTCGTTTATACCTGCTAAAATATTATTTATTATACCTGTTAATATTTCATGGAAAAAATATGTATATACATGCTACGTCTTTGCCAACATAAATATAATTTATAATAAGTACTTATTAATATTTAATGGAAAAAATATGCTGTTTATTCTCCATTTATAACACAATTCCACGTCCTTTTAAAGTAATCATTAAGTTTAAAAAAAAAAATCTTTTATAGAAACATTTCGTGTTTCCACGAGAAACATAATTTAAATTCAAATACATTTTTAATGTTTTAAATATCCACTATACATGGAATAAAGAATAATTTAATGATTATTTACTGTGTCTGATGAGGGCAGGCAGAAAAAATCTCTGATTAAAAGAAGATTTAAGTTGAGATTAATTTTTTATCTCCCTAATGTACTCAACAGAGGCGGCTTTGTGATGTATTTTAATTCTACTAATTTACATTTAAACCCTTGAAAGCCGCAAAACAAATGCTTTATTTACGATTGTTTAAACCGTTAAATATGTTTAAAATCACAAATTATCTTTTTTACGTGTAAATTTATTATGAATATTACCACATACAGAAAAATAATAAATAAATACAGTTTTCAATGACTCCAAACGATAGAACCAAAATACGTAGGTACCTACCATGTTCAAAACAGGGGGGCAAGTCTGGTCCAACCAGCGAAATCAAAACCCTCACGATTACCCATATCATGGATATAATTATTATATGGATTATGTGTATAATTAAAAGTAAACCACTTTTGGATTCTACATGAATTTTACTATGTGTGATAGGCCTATTAGGGCATTTACTAGCTTATGACTATTTTGACAAATTTTACTTATATTTATATTCTGCCGCAAACCTTTTTTAATTGTTACAGATACACCCATCATACTTCTCCACCAAGAATACCCACATATCAACAATAGTTTAAGAAATAATCCCTAATATTGTAAGCACTTTATGCATTTCACTGTCCATTAGGGCACAATACCATGTACCGTTACACCGAAAAAACCAGCCATTACCATAAATCAATTCATTATATTCAATTTCACTAATTATCTGAATAGGGATTGATTAAAAAAAAATAGTCTCAACCAACCAGAGTAAAGTAAATTTATTTCATTTTTGCATTGTATGTATAATATCAATAGTTTTAAATTAGCAATCACAAGAACCTGTAAGCTCCTCCTGCATAATTAATCTATAAATATAAGTAAAAATTGTCAAAATAGTCATTAGCTAGTAAATGCCCTAACAATGCGAAATGGGCCTATCGCACATAGTAAAATTCATGTAGACTCAAAAAGTGGTTAACTTTTATTTATAGACATAATTTATAATGGTATTCTACAAAATAAAAACTTCATGGATCATTATTATATGGAGTTCAATAATATCTTAAGATGTCATAGAACTCCATAATATGATAATTATAGCCATGATATAGGTAATCACTCCATAATATGATAATTATAGCCATGATATAGGCAAATGGGGCTAAAAAGAAGAAGAAAAAGATTTTTTTTTATCAATGAGCCCAATAAAGTAAAGTTTATTAAAACTTATCGCCTTAGATGGTTGGGACATCTCTAGCGCATGGAGGAGAACCGAATCCTGAAGAAGATTCTCAACACACGATCAGATGGGAGGCAAAACGTGGAAAGACCCAAACAAATTATGGTGGATGTATGGTGTAGAAAGGGCTTGAAAGCGATCAGTAAATCTTATTGAAAAGTGCGAGCGACGGACCGGGTAGAATGGCGAAATGTTCTTGAGGAGGTCAAGGCTCATGATGGGCTGTAGCGCTTTTTTTACTATTTTATTTTATTTTTATTCATTAAGGAATACAAACAGTTACAGAATGTAAATGTGTATAACTAATAACAATATGTTAAGTCGTTTATCTGCAAACTTACAGTATTCACAATGTAGTTTGCAGAGTAACACAATAAAAATAAAAGGTCATAAATGATAAGAACAAGTAAAGAAGTAATAAAAAAATAAGATTAAGGAAATGAAATAGTTAAGAAATTGATTATACAAAAACATTAGGGGGCAAATAAAAAGAATAATTATATAAAAAACATAAGAATTGTCCAACTGTCGATTCGTTCATGAGAATTCAATCCTCGGAATGAATCGACATTATTAAGCCAAGATGCGTGTACGAAGGAAAATTTTGTATGGCATAGTGGACTTTTTGCATGCTAATAACACCAACTAGAGGCTTCGCAGCATATATGTTCCCATACATGGATTTATTCAGAATTCGGAGTAGAACATTTTATGTGAGTTTGGTGTGTGTGTGTGTGTGTGTGTGTGTGTGTTTGTGTGTGTGTGTGTGTGTGTGTGTGTGTGTGTGTGTGTGTGTGTGTGTGTGTGTGTGTGTGTGGGTGTGTCTGTGTGTCCGTCCGTCCCTTATTACTTTTGATCCGCTCAATGTACAGAGCCCAATTTTTCATAATATATAGACAGTTATAGGCCTACAAAACTTTTATACTCAGAGTTGTGAATTTTTGTTTCAATCAGGGGTTATCAACTTTTGAAATTTTGATTTATTTTTCCATATATCTCAGAAACTGTAAAAGCTAGAACGCTGAAATTTGGTATAAACATAGACAAATATAAAATCTCAAATTAGTTTTTTTTTATTTTCCAGGGTTTCTCAAACATTTTTCATTAAGAAAAATATTTTAATTATCTTGTTAATTTTGTCGACGGGTAATTCGTGGTGAAACTCCATTATACTAGGTATAAATAAAAACACAAATTAGTTTTAGTTTCACTATTTAATTTTAACACTGGCACTGACCGGTATCGATCTGAAGATCATCGTCACTCTGACGATGATCTTTAGATCGATACCGGTCAGTGCCAGTGTTAAAATTAAATAATGAAACTAAAACTAATTAGTGTTTTCATTTATACCTAGTATTTTAATTATGATAAATTTATGAGTTTAACTGCCTATATTTCCAATTTTTTTTTAAATATCAAAAAAAGCCGAAACACCCTGACTAGATAGTTTAATTTTCTATAAAAAATTCTGCCATTGTATCAGCACATCTCAATTTTTTTTTAACAATTTTTATAAAAATTGAATTTAGTGACATTGCTTCATACAATTTGTATGGCAATCGCCTGCACACAATATCTAAGAAAACTTAATTTTTTGATACTAATCTCCAAACATACATACAAACCATCATGCTGTTTTCATATTCTGGGTAGGATCAAAGGACTGACCTCCATACTATCCTATCTTGACATACATACATAGGTACAAGTGTTGTATAGAAAATCAAATATCTCAAAATATTAAATAATTTGTATTTATGGGATTATAGTTTAGTACTTATTCTTCAACTATACATACTATCGCTATCGACAGTTGGATCTCATGTGTTACATGCAACTAGTTAAATATTGAAATTAGAAATTAAGAAGCCATAATTCAAAAGTACAAGTGGTGTATGTGTTGTGGTGATGATTTTTGAATGTGTCGTATTTCATGTTTGAATGCTGCATAATGACTTGGAGAAGATGTGTGTGTCTGGGAAGGTTTTGTTGTATTCATTGCACAATATGTTTGTTGGTTTCCTCAATCCTTCATTTGTGCTTGAAGTTGAGGGGAGGAAGACTAAATTATTTTGTAGGCATCTGAGTGGTGCATGTATGTTAATTGCGCTAACGAGTGCTGGACAGTCAAAAGTGCTATAGATTATTTTGTTGTCATGTCACGTACCCTTGTACGTCTCTCTTTTAGTGTGCATAGATTGCAATTATTAATTAGGTCAGCGTATGGTAATCGGGGATTCTGTGTTCTGTATTGCATAATCTTGAAGTATTTTTTCTAGATTGATTCAATTTTGTCTGCGTATCTATATGATGTAATGCGGATTCCATACTTGAGAGCTATATTGGTGATGATGATGAGTATAATAATATTTCTCAAGACTATCGATAAATTATTTTTGTTTTTCTTTTCTACAAAATTTATTTAGGTATAGTAAAAAAATATGTTTGCAGTATGACGTAGGTACTTATTCATGTTTCATTTATTTTATTTTTATTTTTTATTTATTATATAAACAGACAGTTACATTTACTTATTTTACTAACATACATAATATGACATGTGAATCAATTAAGTTTACAAGTATTATCGTTATTATATTTTCAAAAAGAAGTAGTTTTGAGGAAGGGAGTAGGAAAGTAGGAAAAGGGGAACACACGTACACCACCTAACCACGAAGCAGTAATCTAGAAATTGAACATTTAAATACGTTTAAGGAGTTATTGAAAAGGTCTATTTCATTGAAGAACGCGTTATAGTTACAACACGTTCTGTATATGTAGGAGTTCTGAGCATAATAAGTACTACATTTAGGAGGCCTAAATGTATGAGTCTTTCTAGTAAGCCTATGTTTCTATATAACTATGTTTCCATGGGCGATTCCTCGTTTTTACATGAACTTGGTCTAGCACTGTTTTCTGTTCAAGATTCGATCCAGGCGATAAATTTGGTTTTTGTACAATTTCAAGACGGAATTTTTGTCTTACATGTATAACACTACACTTAAAGATATTACAAACTCAACGGAAAAAAATACTCTATTGTTTTTCTTTATTACATGAACTCAATTCGTATAATTCAATAAATAATACAAAATTCTTTATAACAGAAACAAAACAAAAATATATTTTTAGAGCATTGAAAAAAAAGTCTGTCAGAAACATAAAAAATAAATTTTCCGTTATGATATTAATATGGAATTTTTTGTTTTAAATTTGTTACCCAAGACGAATACAAATAAATAGAGTATAAAAGCATTGAAACATTTGTAATGGTAGGTACATTTTTTTTATTTATTATTATTAAATAAAATTATTTTGTTGCCTATTTTAATAAAAGATAATAAAAAATATTTTACTTTAGTATTTTCATCTTTTAAGTTTTTTCCGCAACATCTACATCATTCCATTGGTATATTTGTTACGACTTGACGACTGGCATGTTTTCTAATTATTTGTCATTCGTACACCAATGGTATTGATTATAATTTTATTGAGAATAAGTCTTCACTTGTTATTACTTACTTAATGTAATACAACATAGAATTATTTTTACTTATTTATTTCTACAATATACGCCATAAGCCATTATATTGAAACTTAAATAAACATTAAATTTATTAGACTCCGTACGAACAGTATGAATAGTTCACATAAAAAAATAACAAATGTATCATTTAATTAAGCCTCAATACGTATCTAATTCAAGTTACCTATGGTATACAATTTCTCCGTTTTCACAATGCTTTTCACTATGGTGGGGGCAGAGCGGTTAGCGCGGTGGGTTAGTAATCCTGTGGTCGCGAGATCGAATCCTGCCACGACCGATTTCGTTCACCTACAGTAGGTACAAGCATGTTTGCTTAGTTTAGGGAATGTATGAGGATGTAGATATTTACTTTGTCAATTCCATATTCTTTAAATAAATCAAATAATGTATCTGAAATATATCTAGAGTTTTTGAATAGCAATATTATTTCCGACTACTACGAGATGATATTTTTAAGGAACCATTTTTTTACTCAGGAGACAAAATTTAATATGATACGTAGAGATAATTTTAATGAAAACATAGTTTGTGCCTTGTATTTATATTGGTATGTTGGCAACAGTGTGTTTACAAATTAATGTAACATAAATTTAACGTTAATGTGAATAGTTTGGTTCATAGAGGTTTACCTTCAAAGGGCGGAGCTGAAATATGTTAATTTAAAGTCAAATTTAATTTAATTTGATATTATTTCATTGCATATTTTATTTGTGTACCAAAGAAAGTTTCATAATATCAAAGAACTTATTTTTTTTCATTGCAATAATTTGATATTATCAAATAATGAGACACGTAATATTTTTAAGCTGATGAATTCTACCAAAAATAATTGTTAGGATATTTAGCTTCAATCGAAATTAAATTTGCATCCAGATCGTCATTAGTGATAAGTATTTATAAATTATTACGCTTTCAAATTAAGCTCGTCATTATGTTCGAAAGATTTGGCAATATAATTATGTTATGAATGTTAATTTTCCTTCCTTTTATTTAATTTTTCATTTTCGTTAAAAAAAACAAAAAATATTAAAATGCCAATATCATGCAAATAAAAGTTTTTGTGAAAAAAAATGGAATATTTTTTTATTTGTCAAATTATACATTTCTTTTAAGGGTTTGTTCAACGCAAAAGATTCAAAAATAAAACATTTTAGTATTGCTTAATACCGCTGTACTTGCAAATCTCAAAAACTATTAGCTCTTGTTTGTTTCATTTGACACAAATTGAAAAGTACCCGCCGGAGCTTACCCAAAAACGAAGCTAAAACGCTTATAA
The DNA here is from genome assembly GCA_963576475.1 of Molanna angustata. Classification (NCBI taxonomy): domain Eukaryota; kingdom Metazoa; phylum Arthropoda; class Insecta; order Trichoptera; family Molannidae; genus Molanna; species Molanna angustata. Next base: position 16,461,842 of record OY754977.1, on the reverse strand, counting down.
ATGTATTTGTTGTGTCAAGGCTAAATTAATGTTATGCTATTAATGCGGGTTTGTCAAAGTATCAGCTTGATAGATAACAAATAGTTTTCAACGCAGCTGGCAGGTTGATATATTTTGGAGCTGACAAAAGATGTCATATAACTTTGAAATGTCCAGAACAAGTGAACAACATAATTATAAGGTATGCCTGATGGTGTTTAAGGCTCTGAAAGACTTGGCTCCACACAACATTCAAGAACTGTGCCAAAATAATGTTGCATAAGGAAGACAGCTTATGTTGAGATCATCTGGATCACATAGTACCAACTCTTTGAAAGAATTGGACAGAGTCAATAAGACGACTTTCGATGATCGCGGTTCAGTGTGAACTGGCCTTTAAAATGAAATAAATTGCCCCTTGACATACGTGGAGCTTATAGTTTCGACACCTTCGGTAGACTTCTTAAGACTGCCTTGTTTCGTAGAGCCAACAAATAAGCTACAGCACCTTGGAGTGATATTGTATCACTAAATGGCGCTAAAAAATTAATATATATAATACGAAATTGTTTATTATTCACAAGTTTCCTTACGAAATCATGGAAAAAACATTCTTATTTATGAAAACTATCGATAACAGTTTTCTCGGCGAAATAAAATCTTATTTTTTAGTAATCGGTCCATTATTTTCACTGTCCTCTACCAAAATCTCTTTTCCATCCACATTATATGGAATTTTGCTGGTCTTATTTCTTAAATATATCTTTTTAAACTTCTATTTTATCGCCGAAATATATTTGTTTACGTCGTACGCAAGTATTTTTTTTATAAAATATAAATGAAACAATCTTGAAATGTGAATCTATATTTATTGAAAACAAATGGGTTGTGGCGAAAACTCAAAAAATCTTCATCACATAAATGCGTGATTTTTTTTTGTCTTGATAATTTGAAAATCCTTGAATGAATTTTGCATTCATTATTTACTTTATGCAATACATTAATCACATCACTATAGAAATTACGATTATTCAAACATCACAGTACGATGCCTTACTTCAATATATCATTATTTTGGTAATTTCATTGAATGGAAGGGCTGACACCACAAAAATGAAAGACCTCTCGAGACTCATCGAGGGAATGAGAAAAAGAGAAAAATTATAAAATAAGGAGGACTTATGAAGTTGAAGATATTGTACGATGGAGAAAATCAAAGATACGATTCTGGAGGGGTAGCTGGAGATAGCTGGTTCTGAAAAAATAGTGAGCGTAGGGGCCAACGAGTTACTATATTTTTTGCTTATTGAACGACTTGTACATATACATCCTCATCATCATCATTAGCTCGACAGCCCTGGGTGGGCCTTGCCTGAATCCAGGAGTCGCATCCATTCCCGTCTATCCGTTGCCTTCGTTCTCCAGTTTCTAATATCTATTGTGGAAGCATCGGCATCAACACTGTCCATCCATCGAGTCCTTGGTCTTCCTGGTCTCCTTCGATCTTGTGGCACAGAAAGTGTGACGCGTTTTGTGTGGTTGTCGTCGTCCATTCGGAATATTTGACCAGCCCATCTTAAGCGCCCTATCTTGATGGAACTGATCACATCGGGCTCTTCATAGATCTCATATAGCTCCCTGTTGTATCGACGACGCCATCCATTATTCTCTTTTATTGGCCCGTAGATCATTCAAGGATCCTTCTCTCAAAAGTCGCTATGGATCCTTCAGTTTGTTTAGTCATCACCCAGCTTTTAGAAGCATACGTGAGGACCGGCTTGATGAGTATTTATACAGAAGGATCATTGTGTTTCTCCTAACCAGTTTTGACCTTAGCTGCTTTTGTAGGGCGTAGAAACATCTATTAGCAGCCATAATTCTTCTTCTTACTTCTTTTTGTGTATCATTATCGCTGGTCACTGTGGAGCCTAGGTATGTGAACTCTTTTATCACTTTAAAATTATAGTTTCCAACTGTGAATATCTGGGGAGCTGAGTTATGAGCTTTAGAAGCGATCATTAGTTTAGTTATATATACATCCTCATACATTACCTAAATTAAGCATAAATGCTTATGCTATATGATGAACAAAATCGATCGTGGCAGGATTTCATCTCACAACAACTGGATTACAAAACCAGCTCATTAACCGCTCGGCCACCAGCCATTTGTTTCTTTGCTTTCTCCGTGTCTTTCATTCATATGTCAGAGTCAGTACACCAACTTATTATAATATGAAAGGCGAATTTAGCAGGTAAACAATTTTAACTTTCATAAAAAACTATATTCGTTCAAGCTATCTGTGCTATAATGAAGGCAACATCTTCATAAGCGTATCATATTATAGGCCATATGGGTGTTGCCAACTTAGTTTAGTTTGTTTTTGAAAACATGTTGTTTGGTGAATTTCTCCTTATTCCAATTTCCTCCCCTAACTCTGGTGTTTCGTGTGTATTAAATTTATTCACAACCCCGGGGGTAACTTTACATCCAATCTGTTTAAATATTGATTCAATCTGATAAAATATTAATTATTGTTAAGGCACCATCTTGACGTCTGACAAAACTTTGTTTAGTGTTCCCAAATGTACAAATAATTACCATTCTTGTCTTGTAATTATGATCCGACTGTGAAATTGATATATTTTTTCGAAAGTTTTCAATTTTATTAATTTTCAAATATATTCAAGTTGAAAATTTTCAGAAAATGTTTTTGTTTATCGAAAAAATATTTCTTAGTGTTGTAAATTATGAATATTTAGTACCTATACGTAAAATTATTGCAAATTCTAACTGAAATTTCATTGGTTTGCGTACCTAATTCAACGCAAAAATCTAACAATTTTTTTTATCGTGACATTTATTATTTTAAAATTATTGTTTATTTATTTTTTTATTTATTTTATTTTATTAATAAAGAATATAATTACAATTATCATGTTTTTTTGCCTAATCCCTTAAGGGGATTTTTGGCTGTGATCTTAATTGTAACAATTTTATAATATGCAAAAAATATAAAAATATGTATATACGTATATATACACATACATACATATATACATATAAACTTCAATTAAAAACAAATATTGTACATGTATTTATATACTACATTTTTCCTACAAAGTCCGGAACAACCCGCGCTCACCCCTTAGATCAACCATCGAGGATTTTTGTGTAATATATATCCTTTGGCTTTCTTTTTGAATTCCTCGATGGATCCACACTGCTTCAAGCTGGCAGGCATGGGGTTCCAGACCTTGGGCAGCAGCACATCTTCGGTCCTACGTCCATAGTCATTGTTGAATTTGTTTGTACGTAAAAGTTTGTTGGTCACTGTTCTAGTTTGTCTGTCGTGTGTTATTAGTAGTCTGTCTTTAGGTCTCAAAAAATATCACATAATCTATATTATAATCACATAATCCCCAACCACACTAGGACTATGCCAGTTTTGAGGTTGGCGATTTCACGCAATTAGTGCGACATCATTCAGAAATATACATGTTGCAAGTTGCAAGTACCTCACACCTATTCAACAACAATAATATTTATTTATTTTATTTCAATTAACTTCTCGGGCAACTAACAGGTGCTATGTCAAATTTTAATTTAACATGCACCTAATAACAAGTTGCCACCCATCCTGGAGATCCAGACTAAAAACACAATAAAAAACTGTGTCTCCACCGGGAATCGAACTCGAGACCTTTGCATCAGCAGCCAGATAACTAACCAACTGAGCCACGAAGGCCGACGAATTTATATTACAATACTTTGAATTTGAATACTGTTTTTTTATTTCTCAAAAAGCATAAAATGGTTGTGCTGAGAAAGTGAGTACATTTAGGACAATTCAATTACATAAAAACAATAACACACAAACAATTTTAAATCAACAGTATTATAATAATACAAAAAAATCAACAAAACAATAAATAAATTTAAACCCCATATTTTTTTACCCTTTTTATACTTCAAAGTATTTTTTGATTTTGTTTCCTGGCCGTTCATGATTTGAATCTCTTATATATGTTGGAAGTTCATTGAAAAAATATTCTGCCATGTATGTATGTGTAATGATGCTGCGCAAATGATGTGTTTAATTTAGGATGTAATTTTTCATATTTTAATACATTAAGATGTATTTATTTATATTTTTATGATATTTAATTATACAAAAATAACTATCCTTAAAATAATCTATTTATAGTGAAGTCATGGACCAATCATGTGAATAATTAAAAGTCTTCACACTAATTCCCGAATGAATACAGCTTAACAATAGGTATTAACTTCGTCTTAAAGTATTCTTTAAGAGAAAACAAAAAGTTTATTACAATGTCATCGAATGAACGACAAAATACTCTAATCCGATACATTCGGAGCGCTTTTTAGTGTATCCTGACATATAAAACATTTTCTACAGACTTTTAGATCCTGTTACCAATAAAAGAAAATGAAAAACCGAGAAAACTTGCTTTAAGAGACAGAATTCTTCGAAAGAGAAACGAAAGAAACAAGAAACTGACATTATCTCATCAAGATTACATTTTGTACCTAGGTGCGATTTTTGTATGGCTTCAGCTGTTCCTGCGCCTTTAGCTGCGTCATCTTGTCTTTTTATATCCTTGGTTCCCGTTCGACGAGCCACTGCATAGCCTCTGGAGTAACCGTATGGATGTCTTACCAGTGTCCTTATTTTTTTTTGTAAGTTATAACATAAATATGGATAAGTACAAAAAAAATATAATTATTACAGTTTTTTTTCAAATCAGTACTGTCCCAATAAAGTTAAAAACTCACTTATTCCAACTGTCGATTTGTTCAGGAGAACTTTGTTCTCTTAACATATCGACAATGTATCAAGCCAGAATACGCGAGAATTGTATGGAGAGGTCTACTTTTTTCATGGATTTTCCAACTTTGAAGTCAAAAAACACCAACTTAGAGGCTTCGCAGCATATATGTTCCATACACGGATTTACTCAGAATTCGGAGTAGAACATTTCGTGTGTCTGTGTGTCTGTGTGCGTGTCTGTGTGTCTGTGTGTCTGTGTGTGTGTGTGTGTCTGTGTGTCCGTCCCCCCCTTATAACTTTTGATCCGCTCAACTTACAGAGCCTAAAATTTCAGAATATATAAACAGTTACAGGCCTACAAAACTTTTATACTCGGAATTTTGAATTTTTGTTTCAGTCAGGGGTTATCAACTTTTGAATTTTTATTTTATTTTTCCATATATCTCAGAAACCATAAACGGTAGAACGCTGAAAATTGGTACAAACATAGACAAATACAAAATCTCAAATTAGTTTTTTCAAAAAAATTCCAGGGTTTCTCAAACATTTTTTATTAAGAAAAATATTTTTTTTATGATAAATTTATGAGTTTAACTGCCTATATTTCCAAAACTTTTACAATTATCGAAAAAAGCCGAAACACCCCAACTAGATAATTTAATTTTCTATAAAAAATATTAACATTGTAGTAGAAGATCTCAATTTTTTTTTAACAATTTTTTTAAAAATTGAATTTAGTGACGACATCGCTTCATACATTTTGTATGGCAGTCGCCTATACACAATATGTAAGAAGACTTAATAGTTTGTTACTTCATCTCCAAACATACATACATACCATCATGCAATTTGCATATTCTGGGTAGGAAAAAGGATCTTCTTCCATACTATCCTATCTTGACATACATACCTACATATTTTGTATAGAAAACAAAATATCTGAAAATATTCAATAATTTGTATCTATGGGTTTATAGTTTGGTACATATTCTTCAACTATACATACTATCGCTATCGACAGTTGGATCTCATGTGTTACATGCAACTAGTTTTAACTAGTATACGAAGTGTACTGAGGAATAGAACATCGTTCTTTAAGCATGTTGACTGTTGTCAAATAAAGTGGTGTATACAAAGTATGTAATTTTGTTGTAATTATTTATTAATGATGGAGCCACAAATCATCCTGCATCAACCTCATTAGTGACACCGCATCCGGAATCCCGAACCATTGCCTGATACTTTAAAGCTACGGTATTCTATCTTTCCCATCACTATATTATGTTGTAGAAGGGCATATCGATCACCATGGAATATGTGGCCAAAATATGCAACTTTGCGTCTCTTAACAGTGGTTGCGTCTCTCAACCAATCCAGAGGGCAGAAGAAGTAGAGGCAGGCCCAAGCTAAGATGGCTGGACGACACAGAAGACGACATAAGGGCGATCGGACTAGCAAACTGGAGGAGAGCGGTGGAGGACAGAGACCCACACAGGGCTGTAGCGCCAATGATGATAATGAATAGTGGTCAGCAACATTAATTTTTTCTACATCATATTTAGAACTTTTTCATTGGAGACTCTATCGACCCATGACCCAGACTATCACATCATGTCGGCAGAAAGAACCGAATTTTTTCTATCTTGGCATCGATTCAGTTTTTTATATGAAAGATTATATTGGCATCATTGTATATTGAAACTAATCATAATTTCTTAATCATTTAAGTATAATATTAGGATAATAAAAAAAAAGTAACGTTACGTCTAGCATGTAAAGTGATCACTAAAATCGGCTGGTTTTAGTGATCACTTTACGTGCTAGCGTAACGTTCACCATTAAATGTCTTTAGAGTGGAACCCTTTGAACGGAAGGGTCGTAAGCTCTGTAGGAATGTCTTGGAGCTCCATACCTCCCTTTCATCTCTACTGAGATGCAGTATAAATACCTACTCCAAACTCCTATGTGTTTTCATACATACTTCATATATACCTAAACATGTGTTCAATGCAGAATACTTCTCCATCAAAAGTTCATATTATATTATAATATGTTATTTAGATTTTTGGGAAAATCGGAAGAAAAAACACGATTTATGTTTTTTTCTATCAATTTAAAAAAGATTCACAATATGCAACAATATAAATAGAATAGAAAGCTATAACATACCGACACAAGCACTGCTTAGTGGAATAGTTCTTATCCACTGGATGTTGGTACTGATAGATTGAATTATTTTTGTCAGTGCCAACCAAAGACCTTATATACTTAAGTATTATAAAGTCTTTGGTGCCAATATATACTAAATTGTCTATTTTTCATATTTTTTGTTGTACTATGTTTCACTATTGTATTGTAATTTTTTTTCTATGGTTATTGTGGATTTTGAAAAAATAAATAAATATACATTTTGATTAAATTATTGCAGATAATTGTGCCTACGATGTTTTCATATAAGACTAATGAAGCAGATCAATCCAAACTTTCTCACATTGAAAGGGTTGAATGTAACTTTGGAACGGTTTTTCAATCCCGTTTATTTCCAAAAGCAAAAGTGGATGTCTGTTGCGACTATTCAAATTTTCATCTCCGAAGCGCAATACTCAAATAGTACCTACATTCATACCTTTACCTACACGCTTTTTATATACGAACAGTTATTTCCAAAAAAATCAAAAACATTGTAATGATTTTTGAGTAATTTCAAAAGTACGTAGGTATCATTTATTTAATTTTATTTAAGTGAGTAATATCTGGGTACTCGAAGTCATTTGAATAATTAGTCAATCGACTTCACGTCTAATAAGGTTCCAATATATTCAAAATGAGAGTAACAAAACATCTCTAGCCCAAGGATGAGGTTTACCACCCATTCTGAATGTATGTTGTGCCTTTTTCGGTGAGACAAGACTGGTGTGCGTTGATACAGGCACGTGTTGTGTTTCATTTTATAAGGTTATGCGTACCAAAAAATCTGTCGCTGGTAACCCCACATTTTGGGAAATGCTGTGATGGTATGAACAAATGAATATTCTTTTTTTATTCAAAAGTTTTACATTTTTTTGAGTATCGTGTCAGGTAGGTCCACCATATTAATATAATCAATTAATGAGAAATAACCATAAGAGACATAAAATCCGTGTAAATTGAGAATTTTCTAACGATGTACCAACATCAACCGGATTAAGACAAGGGGATATCCTGAGCCCACCTCTTTTTTTAATTTGGCCACTGATAAAATAATAGAAGTTAATTTGGGTTACTAAATGAGAGACAATATCCTAAACATCATATGTTATGCCGACGACGCCACACCATATTAGCCGAATCAGGGGAAGACCTGTAAAAAATGCTACACCGTTTTCACATTGCCTCCAATAAATTCCACATGTATATCTCTATCAATAAGACAAAAAGCATGACCATCACAAGAGAGAGGATTGGCTGAAGAGGATGTCTCAAAATTTAAATATCTAGGTACAAACATAATGTGCAACAACGATCTTAATGGTAAAATACTCGAACAGACGGCAATATCCGGCTGTCTGAAAGATTTCATCTGTATAAACAAGTTTATGAACATTCCATGCAAGGTTCGAATCTACATGACATGTGTTCGTCCCGTAGTGACTTACGGAATAGAATCCAGAGCAGATCCTGTCCGTACCAAAAACCTCCTTCGAACCAACGAAATAAAGGTATTCAGAAGCATCGCTGACAAAACCCTTCATGATAGAGTACGAAATACAAAGATCCAAAGGATTTGCTAAGTTGAGGATATCGTAAGATGGGGTCGACAGAGGAGAAATTTGACAAACTCAAGAACCGTCAAAGTGACCAGAGATAATGTTCCCCAAGATAACAAACCTCCAGGACGTCCCTACAAGAGATGGAAGGACAGCTGGCAGTTTACGTCACAGGAGGGAAGCTGATGCAGGAAATAAATAGGCCAACGAGCCTAAAAAGAGAGAAAGAAGAAGAAGAACGAGAAAAATCAATGAGTAATTAGTTAAACAACGATTTCGTTTATTGATCATTTTTAATCAAAACTTACTATTCGATTAACCCCTGATCTATATTTACTGATGATGTGAAAACCACACTGTGAGAAATATACATATATTGGTTTAATCCTTATCTTTTAAGAAGATATGCTTACATATCATTTGGAAAAAATATATAGGTATTATATACTGGAGGCAGTCAATATCATGGTTTTTCATCAAAAAAAAATATTCCCAAAATTGATTTTGGCAATGCAAGATCTCATCGTTGCCAAATTAATACTTAAAACGCCAAAAAAAACGCCATTGAAAACATTGTAGACATTATTAATTGATTTTAATTATCAAGTTACAATTCATCTATTAAACTATACATATTCGTGTATGCGAATAACCTCCGACGAAAACCTGAACATATTTTATAAAAATGCATTTTTGTAAAATAAAAAAATAATAAAGAACTTAGTGACAATGTAACGAGTTTCATATTGATTCAAATTATAAAAAAATGAGAAGGTTGTGACCAAATCTTTACTCTCACTACCAAGTTACTCTACAAAGTATTCAAATTATGTATGGAAAATTTTCAACATTTTCATGTAATGAGTTTGTTGAATTATTCTTGATTAAATATTTTAGTATGAATTCTTGATAATTTATCAATTCTTAAGCTTGGGTTCACATTGAAATATTTGACAGTTAAAAAAATCAGAAACACTGTTCAGAAATCTTCAATATTCAATAAGTTCTTCGCGAGTATTAGATATACAAATTTAAAAAGAATCGAATAAGTGCTTGTCTTTAAATCGATAATAAACACACTGTACATGCACGTAACTTTCAGAATATATTCTCAGCACAATACTTGTTGATAATCTGAATTGCGAATCTGATAATCTGAAAAAAAATCTCAAGAATTACGAATCCATTACTCCCTATTATCCATTACATTAATTTACTATCAAATATGGATTTATAAACATTTTTTTGTAGGAACCTACAACTTTATAATAAAGTTCACCTTATTTGGTAACCAGTTTCGGAACTAACAATCGATCATTTCCGAAATCGTTAACTAAATACATGTCGTGAATAGAAATTGAACAGGAAGCTTTTCCTTTATTCAATACTTCAATAATCATCATCATCATTGGCGCTACAGCCCACTGTGAGCCTTGGCCTCCTTCAGAATTTTTCGCCATTTAGACCGGTCCATCGCCTGCACTCTCCAGTTTGCCACGTCAATCCTCTTTAGATCCTCCTGTATGCCGTCCATCCACCGCAGCTTGGGTCTCCCCACACCACGTCTCCACTCCGGTCGTGTGTCAAGAATCTTCTTTGGGATTCGGCCTTCCTCCATTCGCTGAACGTGCCCTTACCATTGAAGCCGATGTATTTTAATATATTTTACTGTAAAGGTTCTCCAGCTCATGATTGTACCTTATCCTCCATATTAAACTCTCACAAAGAGGCCCAAAGATTTTTCTCAAAACCTTCCGTTCAAAAACCAACAGCGCTTTTTCATCCTTCCTATTAAGAACCCAGCATTCAGCACCATATACAAGTACTGGTCGCAGCAATGTTTATACAATAATAACATAGTATTTCGTGTCAACAATCGGGACTTGTCGGTGAATACCGAAATAGCATTTATTTGCCACAGCTATTCGTCTTTTAATCTCGACACTAACATCATTGTTACTGGTTATTATTGAACCTAGGTACTGGAACGACCCCACAGTTTCAATGGTATGATTACCAGCACTAATCAGAGTTTCAAAAGATAAGATACCGGAGAAACCTCGTGAATAAAAGAAGGATACTCCAAAGACCTCTCAAAATTATCTGAACAAAGTTGGGAGTCAACATTTCAGGTGGCCGCAAACTCTAAGCCAGTTTTAGAATAATAATAATATAATTATGAAAGTTTATTTTCGAAGTAAAATTTGATATTTTTCCTGTAAAAGTAATGAATATTGCGCAATTCATTAGGTATATTAAACGAGTTAATAAAGGAAATCGTCTCTATGTAGAATTGATAATACAAAGTTTTTCAATTTCGTGTACGGCATATCAGGTTTCGCTGTATCATTACACTTGAATTAATTTTCTACCTAAAAAGTTTGAAATATTTACAAGTTTAATATATTTTTATTCCTTTTCTGGGAGGCCGAACGATAATATACTTTTAATAATGGCAGGAAACACGAAAAGATTAATATCGTTAACAGTACAACAACAACAAAAAAGCAAATAAACATAAGTTATGTTCCATTTTTCTCTATATTTTCTTTATGATATTTTAAAAAAGACATTTTGAGAGATAGAACCAAAAGAGAAATTTTCAAAGCAACTGAATTTATTGGCACAAATAAATTCAGTTGCTTGTAGTTGCATCGCAGATTGAACTGGTTACAAATTCAGAAGTCTTAAGTCGAGCCAAGAAAACCAGGCAACTCCTGTCTACAATAAAGGTCCGCAAGATCACATATTTGGGCCATGTTACGAGGGTAAAATATACCACTTGCTCCAATTAATACTGGAGGGCAAGATCGCCGAGGGACTGGACGGAGTCTACATACATGTCCTGGCTATGTAATATTAGGGAATGGACAGGCTTCAGAAGTGAGGAGCAGATATTCCAGGCAGCACAGGATAGAGGGATTCGCCAGAGTGATCACCAACGTCGTGGGTTCCTGACAGGGCACCAGAAGAAGAAATAAAATACAATAATTATTTTTTCATTTTACACGCACTTACTGTTTTAACTTCTGTTTTTTTTTATCAATGAAAATAAATCTATTTCTTGGTTTAGATATTAATATTAAGTAAGTTAAAAATAAGTGTTGGAAGGCCTCAAACAGGGTGATCTGACGATATTAGATGAGTGGCTGGAGACAATAGACGAGGTCTGCCCAGGATTGGGACCTGTGGAGGTCTCAGGGGGCTATATCCATAACTGGGCTACGTTCACAATGAACGCCGAGTGCACATAGTGACTCTCTAAGCCGATGACCGGAAACAGACGCTCGAAAGACACTCTGTGGCATTCAGATTGATCGTCGAGTGTACGCACCGAACGCTCGGTAAAATTGACGGGTGAAAAACGCTCTAACTGTTACAGTATCTATTGTCTTCTATTTTATCTGTGGAATGATGACTTTTATTTGTTTCTATGGTGTCTATTATGTGAGTTGAAATCAGTTGACATTATTTATGATGACAATATGCATTCACAAAGAGGTTGATTTTTAAAAATATCATTCATCAATTTCCAATTGAAGGTCAGAGATCATTAATTACACAACTTCCCAATTGTTGTCTTTCGATGAAAATATTACCTAAAAGAGACATGTACGATAAATGACATTTAACTTTTAAAATGCCCGATGCAGCGTTCAGATTAATTGGTGTGAAAAACGCCATAATCTGCAACTTCAGGTACATTCAAAGCCCGACATCGAGTGTTGAATCTGAACACAACCCTGGACGAAGGAAGACTGACAAATAAGAAGTCATTGTTAATAGTTAATATAAATATGTATAATAAACGAGAAAATGTAGGCTCAAAATTAACCCAGGTATTCTATTATTTTAATTTTTTTACTCTCCACACTATGGAATAGGGGAGAGTCATGATTTCGCAAAATTTAAGCGTATTTTTTTTACATCAATTTCTCAATGGGTATCATGTAGAGAATGCACACTATGAGTTTCGTCGTGATGTGTTTGTGTGTATGGCGTATACGCCGTACGCCGTACGCCGTAGCATTTATCTTTTTTGTGTCCTCTCTACAGCCCAAACTACAAGTCTGATCGACTTCATATTGACATCATATGTGTAAAGTGCAAAGACCTAGAGCTGATTAGTTTTCCATAGACAACTTTTGATTTCTTCTCTATGAATTCATCATTTACGTTGTTTTTTTTTTGTGTCCTCTCTGCAGCCCAAACTATAAGTCCGATTGACTTCATATTGATATCACATGTGTTAAGTCCATAAACTTAGAGCTGATTAGTTTTCCATAGACAACGGTTCATTTTTTCCCAATGTTTCTTTATGATTTCATCTATTTAAACTGAAAAAATGCTCTCACGACCTGGAAATTAGAGATATTTTAATTTGGTTTCAACTATTTATACAACACCAAGAATCTTCATAAAATTGTATTCAAAGTTGGTCAATGTTAAAAGAAAAATATTCAACGGTTTCAAAAATTATATTTTATTTAATGGATATTTGTATGAAACTTATATGTAACAAGAGAATTTTTTTATATTTGGCAATGTTCAGTTCATTGATTTCATATTGATATAAGAATATTAATAGCTTGAACTTAGAACTGATTAGCTTTTCATAGATATCATAAAATTTCTTCATATGATATCACGTGTCAACATTGTCAAAATGCTCTAACGCTCTTTGAAACAAAATTTATCTGCTTTTTTTAAAATATTTCATACAACATAAGCAGTCTTCACTATACTGCATTAATAGTTTGTCTATCTTAACATAAAAATATACTATCGGAAGAAAATTTATATTCCTGTTAGTAACATTTAGTATGAATAAAAATGTAATTAGATAAATTTCTATTTATGGAAACGTTCAGTAATTTGATTTCATGTTATAATGTAAAGAACTTGAACATAGAACTGATAAGCTTTCCATAAATCAAAAAAAAATCTTCATATAATATCACGTGTCAAAATTTTGAAAATGCCTTCGCGTTCTTTAAAACAAAATTTATCTGCTTTTTTTAAAATATTTCATACAACATAAGCATTCTTCACTATACTGCATTAATAGTTTGTTTATCTTAACATAAAAATATACTATCGGAAGAAAATTTATATTCCTGATAGTAACATTTAGTATGAATAAAAATGTAATTAGATAAATTTCTATGTATGGAAAAGTTCAGTAATTTGATTTCATGTTATAATGTAAAAAGCTTGAACATAGAACTGATTAGCTTTCCATAAACAACAAAAAAAATCTTCATATGATATCACCTGTCAAAATTTGGAAAATGCTCTCGCGTTCTTTAGAACAAAATTTATCTGCTTTTTTTAAAATATTTCATACAACATAAGCATTCTTCCCTATACTGCATTAATAGTTTGTCTATCTTAACATAAAAATATACTATCGGAAGAAATTTCATATTCCTGATAGTAACATTTAGTATGAATAAAAATGTAATTAGATAAATTTCTATGTATGGAAACGTTCAGTAATTTGATTTCATGTTATTATGTAAAGAGCTTGAACATAGAACTGATTAGCTTTCCATAAATAACAAAAAAATTCTTCATATAATATCACATGTCAAAATTTTGAAAATGCTCTCGCGTTCTTTAAAACAAAATTTATCTGCTTTTTTTAAAATATTTCATACAACATAAGCATTCTTCACTATACTGCATTAATAGTTTGTTTATCTTAACATAAAAATATACTATCGGAAGAAAATTTATATTCCTGATAGTAACATTTAGTATGAATAAAAATGTAATTAGATAAATTTCTATGTATGGAAATGTTCAGTAATTTGATTTCATGTTATAATGTAAAGAGCTTGAACATAGAACTGATTAGTTTTCCATAAATAACAAAAAAAATCTTCATATGATATCACCTATCAAAATTTGGAAAATGCTCTCGCGTTCTTTAGAACAAAATTTATCTGCTTTTTTTAAAATATTTCATACAACATAAGCATTCTTCACTATACTGCATTAATAGTTTGTCTATCTTAACATAAAAATATACTATCGGAAGAAAATTTATATTCCTGATAGTAACATTTAGTATGAATAAAAATGTAATTAGATAAATTTCTATGTATGGAAACGTTCAGTAATTTGATATCATGTTATAATGTAAAGAGCTTGAACATAGAACTGATTAGCTTTCCATAAATAAAAAAAAAAATCTTCATATGATATCACCTGTCAAAATTTGGAAAATGCTCTCGCGTTCTTTAGAACAAAATTTATCTGCTTTTTTTTAAATATTTCATACAACATAAGCATTCTTCACTATACTGCATTAATAGTTTGTTTATCTTAACATAAAAATATACTATCGGAAGAAAATTTACATTCCTGATAGTAACATTTAGTATGAATAAAAATGTAATTAGATAAATTTCTATGTATGGAAAAGTTCAGTAATTTGATTTCATGTTATAATGTAAAGAGCTTGAACATAGAACTGATTAGCTTTCCATAAATAACAAAAAAAATCTTCATATGATATCACCTGTCAAAATTTGGAAAATGCTCTCGCGTTCTTTAGAACAAAATTTATCTGCTTTTTTTAAAATATTTCATACAACATAAGCATTCTTCACTATACTGCATTAATAGTTTGTTTATCTTAACATAAAAATATACTATCGGAAGAAAATTTATATTCCTGATAGTAACATTTAGTATGAATAAAAATGTAATTAGATAAATTTCTATGTATGGAAACGTTCAGTAATTTGATTTCATGTTATAATGTAAAGAACTTGAACATAGAACTGATTAGCTTTCCATAAATAAAAAAAAAATCTTCATATAATATCACGTGTCAAAATTTTGAAAATGCCTTCGTGTTCTTTAAAACAAAATTTATCTGCTTTTTTTAAAATATTTCATACAACATAAGCATTCTTCACTATACTGCATTAATAGTTTGTTTATCTTAACATAAAAATATACTATCGGAAGAAAATTTATATTCCTGATAGTAACATTTAGTATGAATAAAAATGTAATAAGATAAATTTCTATGTATGGAAAAGTTCAGTAATTTGATTTCATGTTATAATGTAAAGAGCTTGAACATAGAACTGATTAGCTTTCCATAAATAACAAAAAAAATCTTCATATGATATCACCTGTCAAAATTTGGAAAATGCTCTCGCGTTCTTTAGAATAAAATTTATCTGCTTTTTTTAAAATATTTCATACAACATAAGCATTCTTCCCTATACTGCATTAATAGTTTGTCTATCTTAACATAAAAATATACTATCGGAAGAAAATTTATATTCCTGATAGTAACATTTAGTATGAATAAAAATGTAATTAGATAAATTTCTATGTATGGAAACGTTCAGTAATTTGATTTCATGTTATAATGTAAAGAGCTTGAACATAGAACTGATTAGCTTTCCATAAATAACAAAAAATCTTCATATGATATCACGTGTCAAAATTTTGAAAATGCTCTCGCGTTCTTTAAATCAAAATTTATCTGCTTTTTTAAAAATATTTCATACAACATAAGCATTCTTCACTATACTGCATTAATAGTTTGTCTATCTTAACATAAAAATATACTATCGGAAGAAAATTTATATTCCTGATAGTAACATTTAGTATGAATAAAAATGTAATTAGATAAATTTCTATGTATGGAAACGTTCAGTAATTTGATTTCATGTTATAATGTAAAGAGCTTGAATATAGAACTGATTAGCTTTCCATAAATAACAAAAAAATCTTCATATGATATCACGTGTCAAAATTTTGAAAATGCTCTCGCGTTCTTTAAATCAAAATTTATCTGCTTTTTTAAAAATATTTCATACAACATAAGCATTCTTCACTATACTGCATTAATAGTTTGTCTATCTTAACATAAAAATATACTATCGGAAAAAAATTTATATTCCTGATAGTAACATTTAGTATGAATAAAAATGTAATTAGATAAATTTCTATGTATGGAAACGTTCAGTAATTTGATTTCATGTTATAATGTAAAGAGCTTGAACATAGAACTGATTAGCTTTCCATAAATAACAAAAAAAATCTTCATATGATATCACCTGTCAAAATTTGGAAAATGCTCTCGCGTTCTTTAGAACAAAATTTATCTGCTTTTTTTAAAATATTTCATACAACATAAGCATTCTTCCCTATACTGCATTAATAGTTTGTCTATCTTAACATAAAAATATACTAACGGAAGAAAATTTATATTCCTGATAGTAACATTTAGTATGAATAAAAATGTAATTAGATAAATTTCTATGTATGGAAACGTTCAGTAATTTGATTTCATGTTATAATGTAAAGAGCTTGAACATAGAACTGATTAGCTTTCCATAAATAACAAAAAAAATCTTCATATGATATCACCTGTCAAAATTTGGAAAATGCTCTCGCGTTCTTTAGAACAAAATTTATCTGCTTTTTTTTAAATATTTCATACAACATAAGCATTCTTCACTATACTGCATTAATAGTTTGTTTATCTTAACATAAAAATATACTATCGGAAGAAAATTTATATTCCTGATAGTAACATTTAGTATGAATAAAAATGTAATTAGATAAATTTCTATGTATGGAAACGTTCAGTAATTTGATTTCATGTTATAATGTAAAGAGCTTGAACATAGAACTGATTAGCTTTCCATAAATAACAAAAAAATCTTCATGTGATATCACGTGTCAAAATTTAGAAAATGCTCTCGCGTTCTTTAAATCAAAATTTATCTGCTTTTTTAAAAATATTTCATACAACATAAGCATTCTTCACTATACTGCATTAATAGTTTGTCTATCTTAACATAAAAATATACTATCGGAAGAAAATTTATATTCCTGATAGTAACATTTAGTATGAATAAAAATGTAATTAGATAAATTTCTATGTATGGAAACGTTCAGTAATTTGATTTCATGTTATAATGTAAAGAGCTTGAACATAGAACTGATTAGCTTTCCATAAATAACAAAAAAAATCTTCATATGATATCACCTGTCAAAATTTGGAAAATGCTCTCGCGTTCTTTAGAACAAAATTTATCTGCTTTTTTTTAAATATTTCATACAACATAAGCATTCTTCACTAAACTGCATTAATAGTTTGTCTATCTTAACATAAAAATATACTATCGGAAGAAAATTTATATTCCTGATAGTAACATTTAGTATGAATAAAAATGTAATTAGATAAATTTCTATGTATGGAAACGTTCAGTAATTTGATTTCATGTTATAATGTAAAGAGCTTGAACATAGAACTGATTAGCTTTCCATAAATAACAAAAAAAATCTTCATATGATATCACCTGTCAAAATTTGGAAAATGCTCTCGCGTTCTTTAGAACAAAATTTATCTGCTTTTTTTTAAATATTTCATACAACATAAGCATTCTTCACTATACTGCATTAATAGTTTGTTTATCTTAACATAAAAATATACTATCGGAAGAAAATTTATATTCCTGATAGTAACATTTAGTATGAATAAAAATGTAATTAGATAAATTTCTATGTATGGAAACGTTCAGTCATTTGATTTCATGTTATAATGTAAAGAGCTTGAACATAGAACTGATTAGCTTTCCATAAATAACAAAAAAAATCTTCATATGATATCACCTGTCAAAATTTGGAAAATGCTCTCGCGTTCTTTAGAACAAAATTTATCTGCTTTTTTTTAAATATTTCATACAACATAAGCATTCTTCACTATACTGCATTAATAGTTTGTCTATCTTAACATAAAAATTTACTATCGGAAGAAAATTTATATTCCTGATAGTAACATTTAGTATGAATAAAAATGTAATTAGATAAATTTCTATGTATGGAAACGTTCAGTAATTTGATTTCATGTTATAATGTAAAGAGCTTGAACATAGAACTGATTAGCTTTCCATAAATAACAAAAAAAATCTTCATATGATATCACCTGTCAAAATTTGGAAAATGCTCTCGTGTTCTTTAGAACAAAATTTATCTGCTTTTTTTTAAATATTTCATACAACATAAGCATTCTTCACTATACTGCATTAATAGTTTGTTTATCTTAACATAAAAATATACTATCGGAAGAAAATTTATATTCCTGATAGTAACGTTTAGTATGAATAAAAATGTAATTAGATAAATTTCTATGTATGGAAAAGTTCAGTAATTTGATTTCATGTTATAATGTAAAAAGCTTGAACATAGAACTGATTAGCTTTCCATAAACAACAAAAAAAATCTTCATATGATATCACCTGTCAAAATTTGGAAAATGCTCTCGCGTTCTTTAAATCAAAATTTATCTGCTTTTTTTAAAATATTTCATACAACATAAGCATTCTTCACTATACGGCATTAATAGTTTGTCTATCTTAACATGAAAATATACTATCGTTAGAAAATTTATATTCCTGGTAGTAAAATTTAGAATGAATAAAATATTTCATTGTCAATATTTGTGGTGTGGAGAGTTTAGTGTTGGCCACAACCCACTCGTTTTATAAATGAAATGTTGACTTTTATGATGCATACTTTTTTTTTTTTTAATAAAAAAATGAATATGTACTTTTAAAACAAGTACATATACATCTTCCTACGTTCCCTAAAATAAGCAAATAAATGCTTGTGCTATAGGTGAATGAAATCGGTCGAGGTAGGATTCGAACTCGCGACCACTGGATTACTAGTCCAGCGCGCTAACCGCTCTGCCACTTGTTGACTACTTTTTTCTAAAGAATTACAAATTCAGTAACAAATTTCTCAACCACTAAAATAAATCATCACTCTATTTTACCATGAATACAAATAATAATGTCATGTCCCAGGAGCGACATGCATGCACCAAGACAAAGTGAGTGCAAATGCTAGTATTCGGGTGCCCGGTGTTCCTGACACGGAAAGTGGAAAAGGAACAAATATCATAATTAATTATGGGGATAAAAAAACATACAAAAATGTAAAAATATGCTTGTCGACCGTCGTGGCACAATAGGTTTCTGTCCGGGAATCCTGAGTTCGATACTCGGTACATGAGAAATTTATTTAAATTCATTTCTCGCGCGAATATTGCTTCTCCAGATTGAAAATATTGGTTGAGTCGGAAGAAATCCAATCGCCACTTGCGCAGGATGAAAAGAAGTGTTTATTAATATAATGCTCAATTTATTGTGTTTGATTTTCATAAAAATATACCTTTTCGCTTTTGGAGTAAACAGAATTTCACAAAAGCTTTTATGTCCACGCGGTGTTTAACTAAATCTACTTTGTCCTGGCCTATTATCCGTATAACCCCTATAAACTGTGTGTATGTGAAAAACATAGTTGGTGTTGATAAATAAATCCAGGTGACGATAGCTATATGCTACAACGATGTTATTAGTCTAGCATACTTTAAGCTATAATGATTAAATTAAACATCAGTGTTGAGCCGAACAAATTGTTAGGTTAGGTGTAAAGTTGAACGTTGCTAGTGAAGCGCCAAAATCAGTTCCATTTGTTTTATATAATATTTTCATTTTCGTCACTTAACTTTCATTGTTATTTCTACGTAGAAAACTAAGTAACAATTAAAAATAATTGAGGAAACCCAAAGTTTTCTTTAAGTTGAAGTGAAACTAAATAAAACTGAAACCGATAAAAAAACTATAAAAATAACGCCTGATATGATGCAACATGTATAGTAGTCACAAATTAAGTTTAAGATTAATTTAAATTTTTATCAAACGAAACATGCATTATTATCGGCTTAAGATAAATTCTGTAATTTTCAGACCATTGAGTAATCGGGAAGTTAGTTAAAAATCGATAGCAAAATTCAAGTGCAGAGAAGTGAGTTTATATAAAAGAGTGTAAACTATTACATTTCAAGACAATCGTTTATCTTTTTAACTAGTTGCATGTAACACATGAGATCCAACTGTCGATAGCGAAAGAATGTATGATTAAAGAATACCTACGTACCAAACAATAAACACTTAAACACAAATTAATAAATATTTTTAGGTATTTTGATTTTTATATTAAACATGTAGGTATGTATGTCAGGAAAAGAAACCACAAGTATTTTCGCCTTTCGTTGGCTAGGTGCTGAATATATAATTCTTCTTCTTCTGCTTTAGTTAGGACTGTGTCCTGTTGTTCTCGGAGCCTGCACTTGTGAAGTGGAAAATATATAATTAAAAACTTATAATGTTCTCCATAGTTTTTCATAATTGTAATATAATATATTGACATGGTCTTACTATAATTAATTGTTTGAAATAAAAATATTTTTACATATTTTACTCAAACTAGAAGTATTATTTTGTTATTTTATTTTTTATTTTTTCAAATTGAAGCTAACAATGTACAATGAATAGTATATATGTATAAAAATATCTAATATAACAATTATCATCTCCATACATCAATTATTAGCTTACAATACTATCATAATTTATTACAAAATACAGTCATATATTCAAGATACAAAATCATATGTGTGTGTGAGGGTGTGTATGTATGTGTGATGGTGTGTGTGTGTGTGTGTGTGTGTGTGTGTGTGTGTGTGTGTGTGTGTGTGTGTAAGTGTAAGTGTAAGTGTATATGTGTATGTGCATGCGTGTTGTGCGTAATTGATAATCTTATGAAATTCCTGTTTTTAATTTTTGAGCGAGTTTATGTTATATAAGTTTTTACATCTAAATAAATGTTACTACTTCATTTCTTAAAAACGTCCAGTGTATAATAACTAGTGAAAACTTATTTATATATATAAATATCCTCGTCCTGAGGAAGAAACATTCAAATGCCTTGAAACCAGTCGGATGAAATAATTTTTTCAGGCTTTAAAGTTTATTATTATTATATAAATACAATTTTCATGACCCCTTGCAAAAAAACTACATGACTGAAATACCCATGTACATAACTGCAAAAGACCAAGATGGCTATCCTTTCGGTCTTTTGTTAACTCATCCCTACTATTTACCTTCGGGTTAACTTTAACAATAATAATAATCATAATACTATTTCAGCCCTCAAGTTTCATCTCTTAATAAATTAAACCAGGGCCGAGGCGAGGCGGTGATGATAAACGAGATTTATCGTGGTCACACGGGGCAAAAATGTGCCTTGCTACTATCCTTATCTAACAACGCAAACCCGGAGAATTATTTCGTTTTTGGAATATTATTTCATGGTACTGACGAAATCTTAATTTTATTTTAAATTACAGTAAAATTTTAGCTAAACCAAAATAATCACGGCTTTCCTGAAATGGTCGTAACA